>CM060956.1:25570420-25965420 GCA_030765055.1 Mantis religiosa
ATTGTTAACACAGAATTTTTCTTATACTTTTCTTGTGACAAAATCTAACATTACCTCTTCCTTTATGCATTGATTTTAATGTACAAAAAAACCTTTTCCAAAAAGTCTTCAAACAACACATTACTTTGACCCCCACAGAACAAATTCACTGTACAATACCTTTTGAAATCACATAATACATAGGAGAAATTCACCCCAAAAAAATCAGGTGTATACCGGATAAACTGCAAAGGGTGACAACTTTTACATTGGAAAAATAAAAGGAATTTGAACATTAGGGTTAAAGAGCATTTTAGGAACATCAAGAACAAAGAAATACATAAATTGGTGGTAGCATACCATTTTTGGAATGATAATCGTGATGCAGAACAAGAAATCCACTTATTAAAAAGTGTTTAGGGTGCAATGCATTAACCATGTGGGAAAAGATATTCATAAAGAAATATGAAGGAAAACTGTTCAATTTCGACAACACCTTTGAAGAGAACCCAAATTTCAAATTCATTAAGATAGTAACAGAGACACCCTATTGCCTCCAATCAAAATTCAATAGTCGACATTAGCTGAGGATGTTAGAAAGGTCCTAACGAAACATGTACTAGATAAACAATACTAGTTCAATGCTAGTTTGACTCAAAATTACATTACCTTTCTATTTCTTTTATATTCCTCTCTTGACCCATTCGTAAATACCCTACTAGTTGCTGAGAAATTGGATTTAAATACCCTACCAGTGGTGTTGTAAGCACTATAATTTTAACATAATCATATCAAATCAACCAGTAAAGATACATGTATGTAATTTGTCATGCATATTGCTAAAATGCAGAATTCCTCATGGATTGAATGTGTTTTTAAACCAACAAGCATGTTGACTGACAATCTATGGAGCAAAATTTGAATTTGCACTTGACTAATTTGTAGGAAAATTTTCACTACGTGACTGCTGCTTTCATACGCATTTCACTATGAAGTACTGCTTGGAGTTCTTCAGAATCTGAAATTCTTAATTCATTATCACTGTAGAAAACACTATCAAAAAGGTTTTGTAAACTCTCATCATTACCACACACTGCTCTCTTTGCCATGTTGTTTATACGGATATGCAACACTGCAAAACAGAGAAAAATCTTTAGGGGAAAACACCATGTAAAATGCATGGAAAAAATATATATCAAGCGTTTTGGTATGTAGATTGCCTCAGAATACACTTTGGCTACAATTTGAACTCTGTGCATTAATGTGCAGCAGTGTGTGTGCGCGCGAGTTGAGCTCATTATACGATTTAAATGACTCAGTTATCACCAACTAGAGGTGCCATTTTTCTCAATCTCGAATACCACTGTCTGGTCCATTTCATTCTAGATGGTCCTGGAAAATACTCATCAGATGCTACCACAAACAGAACACGCAGACACAGGCCACCATACAAACATCAATCTCTAGGTCTGTAGATGACAATGAGAGCATCAGACTCTCTATCATGCCCAGGTATTGTTTATATTAGTGAAGTGAATAACTGACTTTTCCTACTCCTACTTTCATGACACATTTCATACTCAAGTCAATCATTTAAGCATGCCAGTCTGTATTGATTTTGTTTGAATAAACACATTTGTGGTGGTAATGAGATCAAGAATGAATAACCTGTCAATCTTTAATATCATTGAATTTTATGCAGACAGAGAGAATAGCATTTTAATTAATTTTTATAAATAAGGTAACAGAATACCAAGCTATGTAGTACTTATATTTTCATTTTTGCAACATTACAAATGTGTGATACCTGTTGATTATTCAAACATTTAATAACATTTAGTAATAGCCTATACATACCTGCTCATAATAGCCCATAGCGCTATAAGCATTTCCAATATTTCCATATGCACGTCCCATTCCAGCACGGTCTTGCAGTTGACGTGCAATGCTGAGATGAGCTTGATGCAATTTAAGTGCAGCATCATGCTCTCCTAGTAGCTGATAGACAATACCCAGGTTTGAACACGCTCTTCCTTCCCCTACTTTATCTCTAGAAGCTAGCGCCATATCCAACTGTCGCTCATGCCAACGTTTTGCCTGTGGAAATTACACATACCAGTTAGTAAGAAAAAAAAGACAGCTGGATGTTACACAGCGTTACTCATATATTTTGCTATGGAATAGCTAGATATGCTGAAGATTTTGTTTCTATTCTTTTACATATCTTAAGGAAAATAAATCTAATGTAATCTTTAAGTAGTGTATTCTGTTGAATACTATGGTTGCAGTTTTACATTAATGTGGTTATAGAATATTACTGCCTCAGTCATAAAACACGGCAGCCTGTAAATTTCTCAAAAAAGGCTACTTGTCAACCAGAAAATTAGACTAAATTGTTAACAACTCATTTAATATTAAAAGTGACAAAGTAGTCTTATTCAGTTAAAAGTGTGGTACTGCACAATTAAACTTAGGTTTCATAACTAAAATAAAGCATTCAATAAATTAATTCAAATCAGATTTTCTGAAAACATAGATGCCAATCAAAGCATAAATTGACCTTAAAATAGCGAATTTAGCAAACAAAGAAATATCTTGTGATGTTTAACAAGCACTACTGTTCCTTTACTTTGACATTTTAATTTTTCTTCTCTTTTGCCTTTACTTCTACTTTTTTTTGGGGGGGGGGGTGTAAAGTGCTCTGTTGTTTTGTTGCTTCCATCTATTGTTTTTATAGTCATTATTACTGTAAATTACATATTAATTTAAAGCATTTAAAGTATTTATGAAAACAAATTGAATGAAATACCACTCTGAAGTTTCCAATACAATTCAGAATAGAATAAGGGCTATAAAACCAAGAACTCTTGTGGGAACAATATAAAGGTAGAGGAGAGCAGACCTCAACAGATGCTAGTTGTAGAGAGGTTGAAAATGGAGGCAATAGCCTTTAAAACTAGTCCCTGAATAATATAAGAAAAGTAAGTGACGAATGTCAATAAACCGACTACAAATAGTTTCACGATAAAGGTAGGAATTGAGAATCACTTGGTTTATGCAATTATCACAGGCTTCTGATACATGGGGAAGCAGAAGAAATGAAAGAAAAAGTGCATACTACTATATGTGCACGATTTCTTGAGCGTTAGATTTACGGTGTGGTGCAGGCAGAGGGGAAGAAGATAGAGCTAACATGCTCTTGTTTTTGCAGTGTGGTCTACCTAGAAAAACACAATTCAGCCAAATTGCGGCCAGATAAGTGAAGATATGCACCGAAGGTATGAGATGTGTCAACAAACAATTGAACTCCATCCGATATGCTGTGTACTTATATATTTACTGTTAAGAAGCACATAGAAGCAGAAAACAAATATAATGACACCTATAAACACTCACTCGCTTTGTGATTCTCTGATTTCCAAGTCTGCTGCGTCACTTTCATCACTGGTATCCTCTGATGTGTTAATAATTTCATCTATTGCATTTTCTATTACACCATCGTTTCCCCAATATTGCATTTCCAGCTTCTGGACCTTCTGGCAGTATCCTTCCCAATCCGTCGCTTCTATAGCAAGTTTCCGACATTTGTGGCTCTTGTTAACATTGCGTACTTTGAAAACATTCTTTATTTTTGCCCACGCCAGCTCAATTGCATTCAGATTACAGTTATACGGAGGTAGACAAATAATAGTGTGTCCCCTTTTGAGAACCATAATGCCGACAACATATGTGTTGCTTTTAGATCTGTTGTAAACTGGTTAGCTAACAATTAACCTCAAAATTGCTCAAAATGAAATGGTGTATGTGTGAAAGCTTAACATATTAGTCAGTAGATGTCGCAGTGTGTAGTGTATTTCCTGTTTCAAAGTTGTAATCTGTGTTTACGGAAATAGGCGAAACCTACCAAATGAGGACTTGGGACCCGAACGCTCAAGAAATCTTGTGCATATAGCATATATGTTAAATATTGTTAAATGTATGCCAGCATTGTTTGTGTTCTTTTTTTATAATCACTACTTGAACGTCATATTTTGGAGGAAGAAAGTAAACATGAAGAGAGAAGAAACTATGATATAACAGTCATTTGTAAGTCATATAAACTCTAAGAATGTTATATTGCAGTTATATTCTACAAAATATAAATAAGCATCATATGTAAGAAAATAGATTTATAAAAACTTACCTGTGCATAGTCTCCAGCACATCGAGCTGCATGGCCAAGGCCAGCATAAGCCCTAGCTTCAACTGCTCTATCCCCAAGCTCCTGAGCTATCCTCAGTACATTTTCATGATATGAGATAGCTTGTGCAAAGTTGCGTCGATAATGATGAGAGGACCCTAGGTTGCTATAAGCTCGTGCTTCTTCTACCTGTATTCAGAGAACATATTTTTTCGATTCAGCACATTTGAAAGTTTAAGAAGTTATTAAACTATCTAAGGAAACCACAAATAATAGAATTTGCAAATTTACTTCCATTCAGACTATTTATAGAGAGCAAAAATTGAATTTAAAGACTAGCATTTTTTCTGAAGTCAAAAAGATGTTGTTTCTAGAAAAGTATGTAAATGCTCAAAGAAAAGTATATTATTAAAAGTGTAGATACAAGCCATAGGAATTCTTTGGCAGTTGGTTTCAAGTTTTTTACACTCAGATCTTTGCACTACAAAAAATGTAAAATAAGAGAGGTCAAGGGTCAGTAACAGGCAAGTAAAAACCAGTTAGAATGATCTCAACAAATGTCAGAAGACTGTATGACATGGTTTGCTAATACAACATCCTTGCCTATAGTCGAGTGAATGTTCAACCTTATTTCCTTCCATCATGGACTTTAGAATTTCCTATTCTTGATAATTTATTTTATATATTCAAACAAGTCTTTTAATATGAAATTAGATGCACTTTTAACAATGATTTTAATCATAACAATTTCAAGTCTTCTAAGTGTTTGTTGGACACTTAAAACTATTTTTTATCTTTCAATCTATATTTTATCTCTTTTTTCTTTCCTTGAAATTTCCATTTTGCCTTTCTACCCGTGAAGCTATTTACTTACCTGATTGCCAAGTCGACGTGCAAGACGAAGATGCTGTGTGTGACAATCTACAGCACTTTCAAACTCCCCCATTGCCAGATATACAGCACCTACATTACCAATTTCTCTTGCTTCTTGCAGACGGTCGCCCATTTGTTTAACTAGCTGAACACATTGTTTATGAGAAGCCAGGGCATTTGGATAATCACCCACAGCAGTGTAGACATGACCTTAAATGTTAAACACAAATATTATAATAGTATTTTATATAATGTTGGCTGTAGTCATTTCAACATATCCAATGAAGCAATAACTGTAAGTGAGTAAAATCTTTTGAAATGATACATATATAATTGCTAACAAATATATTATATTTGTATGAATAAAGAAAGTCAGCGGTTATGAGCAATTTTCAGTAGGGAACAAATCTGATATAACCTACACCTTTCTGTCTTAAACGTGAAGGAATAAGACAACTTCTAGAAAAGTCCTACAATAGCACTAACTAAATTTATGATGCTATAAAAATGTTTTGTTTTTGAGCATCTACAAATATAATGGTCCATTTCTGAATATTATGACATGTTCAAGCCATTGACTTTAGATATAATACGAATATATTATGAAAATGATTTATCATATACAGGATAATTAATGATGTTTGGGCCTCCGAATTGAATTATTGCAGGAATTATGAGCAAATTTACAGTGAAATCTATGAGAAAAAAAGTTATGACATACTTGTAGCAAAATGATGTCCTTTCATGGTTCTCTAGCCTCAGGAACAGAAAGAAATCAGAGGGGGCCATGTCTAGCGAATAGGGTGGCTGAGAAAACAAATTTTGTTTTCCACCTTAAAATCATTAAGGTATGAGCAGGAGTACCGTCATTAAGCAAATTCCACGAATGGCTTTGCCATAAATCTGATCCATCTTTCTGATGGTGATTTTCTAGAACCATTTTCTTTACTTCCTTCACACTGTTGTCAGTAATTGATGTACAAAGGGCATCCAGAGCAATCATCATCTTCAATGTCTTCTGGACCCTCTTTGAAACATTTATACTAATCAAATTTTTGTCTTATAGTAGATTTGCCGAAAGCCGCAGTTAACATTTCAAATGTGGTGCTCACTTTATTCCATTTTTCAAGCAAAAGTTAGTGCAAATTAAGTAAATATTTGCTGAGCATTCTAAAACTCTATAATCTTTTCAACTGTCAACAACTAAACATTCAAAACAGCTGAAATCTAAACGTACATCAGAACATACATACCAACAAGATAAAAAACAAGTATTGAAAATCAGATGTATAAAGTCCACAAATTAAAAAAAAAAAAAAAAAAAAAAAAAAAAAAAAAAAAAAAAAAAAAAACATTTATAACTAATAGATAAAGGGGAAAATGCAGACTGAGTTTAATACTAAAATGTACATTTTTCCCCAAACGTTGTACACTGATGCTCTAAGTGACACATTTGCTGAAACAGCTGTTGCAGCAGATGTGTTGTGGGGAAGTAATACTACTTACTGCCATTTGAATATAATTATCTCTTCTACTAAGCAAATGAAGAATGTAACACATTTGGAAGTTTTCTGAAAGACAAATATTACTCACCAAGGCTAGTAAGAGCTGCTGCGGCAGCCTGGGTGTCCTTGCATTTCATTGCAAGTACCAGTTGATATCGATGAGCAGTCAAAGCCTCCTTATAACTACCTTTGCTGAAGTATGCTGAACCAAGATTTCCGTGAGCTCGGCATTCACCAGCAATATCTCCTAATGTTTTGGCCACAGCTAAATCTTGTTGCATGTAACTGATTGCCTGTATCATCAGCAAAAACACAGTGTATCAGTTATGAAAGCTTCAAGCATGTGTGTTTGCCAAAATAGGTAGACACTTCACAAGCGTGACTGCCTAATGCACAAGTAACTAATTATTGTAACAAACATACTGGCCAACTTCCTGAAATTAAAACCCAAAAATGTTTCAACCAGTAAAACATAATGATTTTGTAATTACATGAAATTTTAAAAATGTAAAAGTTCTTAAGTTGTATATGATCTGTTAATCTTTTGACTTTATTTTGAATTTCCTGGGGGGAAAAATGTGGAAAAGAAAGAAGAAAAAGGAAAAGGATTAACAGATCCAAGAATAGGATGACTATATGTCATAGTTTATTTTTTTCAGACATCTCCTTTTCCTAATGAAAAAAAATAGAGTACAGTTTTGTGTAAATTTTCAGAAATGTCAATAAATCTTCTCTCTCTCTCTCTCTCTCTCTCCCTCCCTCCCTCTCTCCTCTCTCTCTCTCTCTCTCTCTCTCTCTCTCTCTCTCTCTCTCTCTCTCTCTCTCTCTCTCTCTCTCTCTCTCTCTCTCTCTCTCTCTGCAGCTAGGAATAAAATTTAAATTTAGATCATGTGATTTAAGAGAATTGCTTTGTAAAATTTGATCAATCTTGTCATAATGGGTTTATAGCCATAGAAATCTTCAAAGTGAGCAACAAGTTAAAATGGTGACCATGACACTATACATCTATGAGCATGGCTGATTTAGTTTTCATACCCTCCACTCATGGAAAGCCTATATGATAATGACCCACGAAAAGTGTACATTTACTTTCTTGAAAGACAGTACTCACACAAGTCACTTGGTTAGTGAAACTTCCTTGTTTTGCACATTTTGTGATGAAGTGTATGTATCACCAAACCTATAATTGCATGTCTTTGTGACTGGTTGCTTCAGTTGCTTCTGTTCTGGTCCACTTCCTGTTCATCACGACAACTGTTATGAAAAATTCTGTCTCTCTCCTTTTCCTTGTATTTCCTTCTCTTTTTGATATTGTTGAGTGGTTCCATTGCTGGAAGCATCATCTTGGTTTCGAAGTCCTCCAGGGAAAGTGTTTCTTTGGCCAACATGTAGACCACTGTATTTGATGTATATTTGCCTGTGCCTGGTGCTCTCTTGATGTACCTCATTTTCACTTTTTCTAACTTCTCCACATTGCTAGCTATAAGCTTCCCCCATGCCAGTTCTAGTCTACAGGTGGTGATTGGGATGATCATTAACTCAAATAATCTCATGGCTGTTTTTAGTTTTGTGATGTAATGTCCTTGGTATTGCAAATTGCTCTTATAGCTGTTGATGCTCTTTCCTGAACATGTGCGCTGAAAGACTTTGCGGTTAGCTGCAGTGTGATGCCTAAGTATTTGACTTTGTTCACCAATCTCGTTAGTTCATCTCCTTGCTTGAGGGCATCACTTGCTGATACACTTTCACCTCTCCTCAAGACCATTTGTATGGTCTTGCTTTTATCGTGAACTCGTTTTCCAACACCCATCTTTGTACTGCATCTACGATGTGCTGGATCACCTCTTTGTTTGCTGATCCTATGGCCACGTTGTCCACATACATTATTAGTGTGCTCCCATTCCTTGCCTTCATATTAATTAGCAGCTGACTAATTAGGTCTCCTTGCATTACACCATTGGTTTGTGCAACCTTGTCTGATACTGTCACTTCATTGTTTATCTGCAACTAGTTTCACTGCATATCGTGTACTATTCCTGCAATGGGGTGATGGTTTCCAATCATGTCTTTCAGTTTCCTTAGTAGTTTTTCCCTGCTTATGTAGTCTATGCTTTTTCATAATCTGTGAATACAACATACTTCCCTTTTGGCTTGCTAAGGACCTCTTCGATCTTGTGTAATAGTGCTAGCGGTAGATAGAGTCAACATAAAAATTCAATTCCATGGCCGGGATTTGAACCACGGATCTCCTGGTTTCCGTCCAGTCGCTCTAACCCATTGAGCTACCATGGCCAACATTCCCGGCCATGGCATTGAATTTTTCATGTTGACTCTATCTATCAAAAGCCTTAGCCTATATACGGCTAGTGTGAAGAAATGATTAATTTCCATCAATTAACTAAAATAATAAGAGTTAAATGATGAAGCCTGGGACTCAAGTACTTACACAAACAGGGTATCTCGGATGTGAGAGCCCCTAGTGGTCTACCGGGGAAATATATGAGTCAATTGGAGAATTTAATGTCAGGACGGCACGTTGACCATAGTAGCTCAATGGGTTAGAGCGACTGGACGGAAACCAGGAGATTCGTGGTTCAAATCCCGGCCATGGCATTGAATTTTTCATGTTGACTACCTATCAAAAACCTTAGCCTATATACGGCTATTGTGAAGAAATGATTAATTTCCATCAATTAACTAAAAAACGTGCTAGTGGTGCTTGCAAGGTGGGCTTTCGCTTCCAGAATCTGAACTGGTTTTCTGGTGTGCTTATTTGGGTGACGTTCTTCAGTCTGTCAATATCTTCATAAAATTTTGAATAGTGTTTTCCATTTACAACCCTCTGTAGGAGTTCATACCTTCTCTATTTCCTTTGCCTCTGTACAATATTTTCAGGTTGCCCTTCTCCATTGCTCTGGTACAGATTACATCATCAGGCATTTATTAAACTTCTCTTTCCCTTAATATAGTTTTCAGTCAAATTAGTACACCATGCTCCATATACTGCTAGTATTAACCTAGAACATGTTTAGTTAGAAACTTCTTGACATCCTCAGCTATGTTGACTGTTAAATTTTGATTTGGTTAGCTCCTTGGAGGCAATAGGGATGTATCTATTGGTATCTGATGAACTGGGTTCTCTTCAAAGATGGTGTCAAAATTGAAGTTTTAAAATTTGATAATTTTTCGCTTCACTGTGGTGTTCCAATACAGTTAAATCTCGATAATTTTTAGTTTTTTTTACATGTAACTCTAAAATTCTTCTTAACTTCTGAACTTCATCAGCTTATGTGATACTTACCTTATCCAGAGAGTTGAGAGCCCAATATGCTGAGGATAAAGCAGAAAATACTGAACCACGAAGTTTGAGACTGCATGTGCCTATTCGAAGGGCTGCTTCTAGCACCACAACTGCTGCTGCATACTGCCCCACACCAAGAAGTTCTTGTCCGACAACAGATATGATGACAAATGGAGATTTATCCAATTTCATGGCCTCAAGTTGGCGGAATGTTGGCTCCAATGTTCCTAAACATGAAAGTAATATATTCTTTAATTTTCCAAACCATCAATGCCATAATAATATAGAAAGTTCTTTCATTTAACATCTATCAAAAGTATGTACATTTCTTTGTTGTACAAATTATATGAGATTCAAATCAGAAAACTCACCAGATGAATTTTTACAATTCAGATATTGAACTGTTACATTGGTACACAAGTACAAATATTTACTACAAAGGCTTCACTTATCTTAAGAAATTGGTGTTAATACTTCTTTCTAATGGAGATTGATTTCACAAAGAATTCATTTGCATCTTCAGTCCACACACTTCGTCCAAATGATTTTAAATATGCAACATATCAGATTTTCAAATGTTTTAATTATCTGTTTGTTCACTTATACACATAATGCCATAAATAAGAAAGGGAAAGTAGTAACTGCATAGTACTTAAGGCTGAAACTTGCTTCATTAATACACACAATGTTCTAGCAAGTGTCGCTCTTCATTAATGAAAGCAAGAGTGGAAATCATAGAGATTAACATAAGGGTTTGTGAAGCAGGAGAAATTCTATTCTAATAATTAAATATTCTTGCATCTAAACTATGTCTAACAGGAGAATAAAGTAAAGTATTACTCCACATTCTGAAATGAGCTCTGCCTCTTAGTACAGAATTGGTTATGCGCATGCGCACATAAACAGATATGTCATCACTGGAGTTTGACTGCCATCTTTATTGCTACATCAACCAGTGCATTTTTGACCTTTTGAGAATCACTGCTCTTACTGTTATCACTTTATAATGTTAATTCCATATTATAACAATTTGAATGTCTTATTGAAAGCAGGTAAAGCAAGAAGCTTAATAAACCGCAGAACTATATTGTGGAAGAACACGGGAGTATTAAAACCCATCAGCCAATGTGGTTAATTTCCAGCACATGCTTCTTTGACATTTACTTTATTCTCCCATTGGACATACCATAGCTGGGAACTCAATCCAACAATTATGGAATAAGGCAGCATGCTCACCTTTAGACCACAGATACTTTCTCAGAGTGCAAACATAAAAACTTAAAACCAGCTCCATTACAAGAGATGAGACTGAGCGAGTACAATCCATTCAATATGTTGCCTCTAATAGGAAACACTATACATGTAGGATGAGCTAAGTGTTCTCTCTCTCCCTCCCTCCCTCCCTCCCTCCCTCCCTCCCTCCCCCCTCTCTCTCTCTCTCTGTCTCTCCTGCTTTTATATATTTGGGAAAGATAAATGCGCAGAACATAATTTATCTAGTCAATCTGATCAGTATGCAATTAAGTAATTTGTTCCAGAGTTTTTAATATGTTTCTCTTACATGTAACATAAAAATGTCAGAGAAAAGAAGCAATAAAAGTTATTTACATATTGAAGAAGGATTACCTCTTAATGGTGACTTCATGGAAGCTTCAACGAGACCAGCCAGAAGTTGGGCGTTTTTGGGATCCTGGGCCAAGCCTGAGCTAAATGCTGCAAGAGCATCTCCATGGCGACCCAGACACTGGAGTGCTACACCTTGCCGGTAGTATGCCTGCCAGCACAAGTCATCACCAACATGAGATGACTTTAAACACAGAGAAGAGAGCGGCTTCAGGGCCGTTTCATCCACATTTTGTACTTAACATTTTTCATATACAACAAAATTATTACACAGTGTACTCTATTTATCATGACCATCCACAATAACCATATGTGCAAGAACAAAATGAAAAAGCTGCCTTTATATAGAAAGCCAGTTATGTCCATCTGTCAGGATATAAAACACATAAAGCCCCATGACATAAATAAGGCACTGCCTCCAGGAGACCAGAAAATAATACTTTTATGAAGCTGATATACTCCAAACATTTTCATCCATCATTCTTGAAATAAGATCCAATAATGACATTGACAGCCATTGCATAGCAGATGTTTAGTCATTATTGGCATTAATTTCTTGAGTTATAGTGGATTCTGGATGATACTATTAAACAATAATTTTTCTTTGTTTGCAAATAGAGCTTCATCAGTAAAAAGAACATCATAAAAATGTTTTGATGTGAATTTACTGCTGTGTCCAGTAAAAGTACTCCAATACTATTCTGGACATCATCTCATGCAATTTTCTGTGTGAATGAAATGGCTTTCTGCTTTGTTTACTTTTTTAAATTTTTTATTAATTTTTTTTTTTTTTAATTTGGCACAAACGACAAACACCTATTAGTTTCACTGAACTATTCAATGCCAAAATGAAACTACCCATGTTAATCAGCATTGCTCTTAGTTTTAGTTATAGAACTATGGTGTCACGGGTTTCTGTTTTATCCTCATGCATCAGGCTATTATAGGTGGTCAAGAATATCAGACAACTTATATATTACCTTAAAACAAAATGTGTGAATTGCTTAGTTAAAAATGTAAAAAACTGAATAAATAACAACATTTAAGTACAACAATGATGTGTTAAGTGAACCATTTCCTCTGAGGAAACTGCTCAATGGAAACTGCTATCAAGTTTGTGGACCACTTAAAAACCATCAGTCTGAGCTGGATTTGAAACCGTGTGCATGGAATCAGTAGGCCAACATCTAATCAAGCAATCAGTCACACTGATAATATGGTATGTAAGCATATTTCATATTTACTTGCTTATAAGTTGGCCATCTAAATGCCATTCAGAGATTTTGATGAGAACTCTCACATATAACTCTCTTAGGAAAATTTCTACTGTTAGCTTGATGCTTTTTCTCATTAAACTTATATAACAATCATAAAAGTTAAAAGTTAGCAATATTTTAAAATTTAATTCATAAAGTGTTCCAAACCCATCAATCAAATTATAACGTAGAATGTACAATAAACTGGCTTTTGACATAACTGAATAAATGTGTTATCTTAATGTTAGGCAGTCCACAAAGGGAACAGATATGTATTTAAATTGGAATACATATCAAACGAGAAGGTAGAGAAATATTTGATTCTCCCTTATTTTCCTCCTCATATGCAAGTGTTACCAAAGTGTGAAAATCTATGAACATAAGGAATTATCGTTCAAGCTAATCATCTATTCCATTACTGAAGTTTATGTCAATTTGACAGGTTCATTTGGTTACACGATGGCTTACTGATCTCAGTTATGATGATGTGCTTAAAACCAATAGCCTCATATCAACAGATTATTGGGCATGAATAAGAACTGCAGGTGAAATTCTGGCACATTAGCAGTGCTGATATTATCCTGGCAATTAAAAATGTTAACAAACAAGAAATTTATTTATTTCACTGGCCTTCGTTTCTTGTTTTGAAATCTCCATATACTGCTCTCTTACCCCACAGTTGAAGTTCACTAGTTAAGTGACTGTTTTGCTAAAATCAAGCAGTTTCATTTTGAATATTCCGTTAATTAACATGAATTATTTAACTAAGCAGCTTTTAAAGAACTAATCAACAACCCTTGTAAATGGAGGAACATTTTCTTACTTAAAAATTAACCAAGAGACTTATTGAAGGTAATGTAACTGTAATGCGTATTTATATTTTTGAAAATATTGTACATAAACTGTATTTTGGTGACACCATGAGTCTGGTTGACTCCTACAGCTAATAAATTATATGAATCTGAATCTGAGGACACATTTTTTGACCGGCATAATTTAATGTATTTATGGCCTTTCATACCTCAAGCTTCCTAGCTCAAGGAACATACTTATTTGATAAATAGAACATACTTATTTGATCTTGAATGTGAGAGCCCTTAGTGATTTACCGGGGAAATATACGAGTGAAATGGAGAATTTAATGTCAGATGGCAAGTTGGCCTTGTAGCTCAATGGGTTAGAGCGACTGACCGGAAACCAGGAGATCCATGGTTCAAATCCTGGCCATGGCATTGAATTTTTCATGTATCAAAAACCTTAGCCTATATGGCTGTGTGAAGAAATGATTAATTCCCATCAATTAACTAAAATAATAAGAGTTAAATGATGAAGCCTGGGACTCAAGTACTTACAATAGTAAGTCGCCACAAACGGTGTATCTCAAATGTGAGAGCCCCTTGTGGTCTACCGGGGAAATATATGAGTTAAATAGAGAATTTAATGTCATGAGACGGAAAGTTAGCCATGGTAGCTCAATGGGTTAGAGCGACTGACCGGAAACCAGAAGATCCGTGGTTCAAATGCTGGCCATGGCATTGAATTTTTCATGTTGACTCTATCAAAGACCTTAGCCTATATAAGGCTAGTCTGAAGAAATTATTAATTTCCCTCAGTTAGCTAAAATATACTTGTTTATAAACTGTATGGAATCTTCTGGGTTTGGATTACACAAATGCTCTATTATAGCCAGAAATATGAAGGTAATTCACCAGCTAATTGCATACATAATTTACTAGTAATTTATTGGCATATCAAAACAGTTTCTAAGCATACATTAAATGAAAAGAAAAACTAAAGAACTAAGTATTTCTTTTATCTCCCTCAGTATTATTCTGTTCTTTTCAAATATATTTTGCCATAATGTCCCTTCCCATGAGATTAGCAAATAATACAACCTATAAAATACCAATGATATAGATGTTAATATAATATTGAGAAAACTTCTCTTTCACTTTGGTGGTTAAGACTGTTCAAGGTTTTCACTTGTTTTGCATTTTCAATTTCCTTTGTTTTCTTGGCCTTATCATACTATACTCCAAAAAAAGACTGAAAAACATGATCACATGAATAACCATTTTAAAATATTTGCTAGGAAAGCTATAAGTTGTGAAGCTTTCAGTGCTAGATAATAACAGCTACTCGTAAGGGAATGGGGTTGGAATGAGGAAGGAGTTTAATGAGGTATGTATTGTAGCTTGTCTGCTTACATCGTTATATTTCTGCGATATTTGGCTAGGTTGGGATGGATTCGTTGCCCGGTTGTCTAAACTTACTTAATTTGCTTTCTCTGTATACATGTGAAGTATAGTATGCACGTATGAAATTCCTCTGATTATAAGATCTTGTAGCATGCAAAAAAGGACTTTTCAGTCGAGATGCTTGACTTCGGGAAAATATAATTTTTAAGACTCTGTATACTTATTATAACAATGAAAATGCAAATGCTCATATTGCTATTTTAACACAGAAGCAAGCATTTTTAAATTTTTGTTTGTGCTTTTGTATATTTTCAGGTCACTTAAATAAGTATATTAATTGTTTTCATTACACATAAATTTTGACAAATTATCCCAACCTTTTCCATTAGAACTGCTTATTTTATCAACAATAATGACATTTATAAACAGAAAAATAAATTTCGAGGAGTATTTAACTGTTTATCTCACCATAAAAATAAAGCATATCAAGATTAAAATAAATGCAATAAAATATTTAAGTTAGGTGCTTCCATATACTGTCTCTCTTTGTGTTATTTGGCTGCTTTTTTGGTGAAGTTAACTTTTGGTAACTATGCAGGAAACAAATGATAATCGTGAACAAATAAACAGATACTAGAGAACTAATATTAAAGTATTATAATATAAAATATATATTAATAAAATAATATAATATTTATGTTTGATCAATTACCAGGATCGTATCAATGCGCCAGTGTGCCAGAATTGCGACCTGAGGGTTTCTTTTACATGTCAGTGAATATAATAATGGGGCTGTCGCTTGTAAGCACATTTAAAACTCATTATCTAGGTCGGGTTTGGACTTGCAACTTTGGCATCAGTAGGCAATGCCACACCGACTGAAACACTCAGACCGACTAGGTGATAAAATGTGGGATAGCAGCCATGATTGGTTGAAATACATTGTTTCTTAGCATTTTATTGGTCAAAAGTAGTCTGACATAGTAGGAGGTAATAGCCTACAAAATTACATTGTATTAAAACAAAATATTGTTTCCCATAGTTTCAGAAGTGCAAAACTTATCTATCCAATTGCAAAGTTTGTCGTCAAGTTAGCTACAGGTACTCACAAAAATATTTTGTCAAAGTTCTGCTATTCAAACTCAAGACATTTATTGTCCTAAAAACAGCAGTTAACATTAAGATGAGAACAAATGCATATAAATACATGCCATTTGCAGCAGTAACAAAAACAATCACTTTTCTAAAGTGCAACAGGTGTTGACAAAAAATATTTCAGTGTACTTACTGAAATTTTAAGATTCACCTAAATATTCAGTCAATAAAAATATATCTGTGGTATATATTCCCTCGCACTGGTTACAGATTTCATGTTAGAAATTATATATTTTTGTACAGACAGGCTCAATTTTGACCCATTTATCAAGCAGTTTTTTCTTTGGTTGATCTTAGAGGATATGAGAAAATTTCTGATTATTTTATTTACCTCACTTCGTAAACTGTCTATTGAGTTAAGATCTGGACTCTGTGCTGGTGGATGTATTACTTTTGGGCAGTTATACATCAAGCATTCCCTGACAATATACTCCTTGTGCTTTGCTTCATTATCCTCATAAAACTTAAAAGTATTTCTTATCCCCAATTTCTCTGCACAATGGTGAAGGTTTTCTCTAAGAATGTTGAGATGCTAGTGTTTAACCTAATATAGTGGGAACTTTTGAGGCACCTGTACAGTACAGATCGTAACTTTGACTTTGTACAATACTGTACTTTCTCTTGTACATTCTCTGTATAATTGAATAGAAACATTCTGTATTGTAATCTTTATGTTATTCTTCGACATTCATTGCTATTAAGCTTAAGTTTGTACATACTCTGTATTATAGTGTAATAATTTGTATTGTATCTTCTTGACGTTGTCTATTGCTGTAAAGCTCAATGACAATATAATAATAAATAATAATAATAAATAATGATAATGATGATGATGATGATAATGACGACGACAACGACAACGACAGTAATAATAATAATTATAAATAATAATAATTAATAATAATAATAATTAATAATAATAATAATAATAATAATTAATAATAATAATAATAATTAATAATAATAATAATAATTAATAATAATAATAATAATTAATAATAATAATAATAATTAATAATAATAATAATAATTAATAATAATAATAATAATTAATAATAATAATAATAATTAATAATAATAATAATAATAATTAATAATAATAATAATAATAATTAATAATAATAATAATAATTAATAATAATAATAATAATAATAATAATAATAATAATAATAATAATAATAATAATAATAATAATAATAATAATAATAATAATAATAATAATAAATAATAATAATAATAATAATAATAATAAATAATAATAATAATAAATAATAATAATAATAAATAATAATAATAATAAATAATAATAATAATAAATAATAATAATAATAATAAATAATAATAATAATAAATAATAATAATAAATAATAAATAATAATAATAAATAATAATAATAATAAATAATAATAATAATAATAAATAATAATAAATAATAATAATAAATAATAATAATAATAATAAATAATAATAATAATAAATAATAATAATAATAAATAATAATAATAATAATAATAATAAATAATAATAATAATAATAAATAATAATAATAATAATAATAATAATAATAATAATAATAATAATAATAATAATAATAATAATAATAATAATAATAATAATAATAATAATAATAATAATAATAATAATAATAATAATAATAATAATAATAATAATAATAATAATAATAATAATAATAAATACCAAATGTCCCACTCCACCTTCTGATATGCACCCCCATACCATAACTTTGCTGCTTTATGTTTCATTAGGGTGTAAATCCCTTATATCCAGCTCTGTGTTGGGCTTGTGCCAAACACGAACCCTCCCTTCTGTACCAATTACATAAGTGACTTTCATTGATAAAAATTACATCACTGCATCATTCTTCGTCTATTTTGCACAGTTCTTTAGCAGACTGCAACTTCTTTGCCCTGTTAGTTTTATTTACATGAAGCGTTTTTCTCACCACTCTTCCTATGTAGCCTTCCTTTCTAGAAACCCTTCCAACTCTTTCTGATTGCACATCTTTACCAGTAGACAGATGCAATGCAGTCACCAGCTTTAGGGCACTTATTTTAGGATTACTTATTTCCTTTCTCATAAACAGTCTCTTCTCTCTCTGATTCAGCTTCTTGGACATCCTTTTGTATCAAAGATTCAATTCTGTATTCTTCTCTGTATCGTTGGATGATGTCTCAAACAAGTATATTCACCTTAGCAACAATTCCTCTATGTGCAAGATCTTCGGCATAGTGAAAGATCACAAGCTGTCGCTGTTCAAATGTTGTGTTGTTTCCTTTGTGTCCCATTTAATTTGTCAGCACACCACAACACTACGGAAATATAGGTTTGCCACTAATGGTAATGGAGGTGCGAGGCTCTCTTGTTTATAAATGTCTAACTGGATGAATACAAAGCATAACTAAGAGTGTGAAATATTAAAATGGCACTTTGGAGTCAAATGGCACCAGTACAAATCCTGTACAATGATATTTATTTGTACAGCATCCATTACAAATTCAGTACAATAAAATTTAACACAGAACATGCTGTATTATACCTCCTGTACAAATCCATGAAATTGCTGACAAGATTTACTTGCTGACTCTGGTCCCCTGGCCATAAGCCTTTGGTTTTCCTGAGCAGCTTGTTGTCATTTGTTCCTGACCCTCACTTCTTTTATCCTAATCCACTTTTCTCTTATCATATATAAGGAATCTCCTATACATCTATTTTTCTTTTCACTCATCTCCGTTAACATGCATAATGCCACTACCTCTTTGCTCACACTGTCCCACTTCTTATCCCATATTTTTATCCTGTAATTTGTTAACTTCTTACATTCTATCAGGTAATGAACAGTGCTCTCTTCATCTCCACAAAATTCACATACCCCTATCTTATTACTCCTCAACCCTTTTAGATATATTATTCCTACTCTCATCCATGCTATGCCTTCTCTTCCAGTTTTGTCACATTGATCTATATATTTTTCCCTACCCCATTCTGTCTTTAATTGCTTATAAAATTTCAAAGATATCTTTTCTTCTATACTTTCCCGTATCTCCTGCCTATATATGTCCTGTACTCTGTTTCTCAGTTCCTTCCAAAAGCCGCTATGATTTGACTCCTCGGCTCTCCATAAATCTCTCATGTCTATCTTCTATACCATTCTTTCCAATTCCGCCCACCAACTATTTGTATTTTTAATGCTTTTCTGTTGCTTCATGCACAGATTCAATAATTCCCATTTCTGCCCTTTAATACACTTATACCAGAATTTCAGTAATCTCTCTATTATTATTGCCTTCCTTTTTGTATTACCCAACTCTAATAATGCCACTTCTCTTGGTGCCGACAAATGGTACCGTTATTTTGTTGCAAAAATCCCAAGTGGTCGGATTTATTTAATATTCTGTTTGTGCTTTGCATTAAAAGTAAACTTTGATAAAACTTCATAATTTCAAATAACTTTTTATTATGCAAGAAAGTCTTATGCAATTGAATATTTTTGTGAGTACGTGTACATAATAGATTTATAGTGATTTCGACTAGTAAATGGGAGAGTTTTGACATTAACTCTGTAAGGACAAATCCATATTAAATGTTTAAAAGCAAGTTAAATAAAAATATTCTTAAGTGTGCAAGTTCTCTTTGCATTAAAACATTTTTGTGTCATGGTGACGAGGATTTTGATTTTCTGCTCAAGATTCATGCAATAACACAAAAGAAGGATTAATGCTACTGTACCTTGGGCCATTTGTTGTTAAGTTCGCGGGCACGAATGGCGTCCTGTAACGCCTGCGCAAACTGACCCATTTTGACAAGAGCGGCAGAGCGGTTCGAGTAGAGGATGTGGTTAGTGGGGTCCAACTGCAGGGCGTCTGTGTAGAGCGCCACGGCCTTGGCGTAGTCCCCACTTTGACACGCCGCGTTCGACTGCCGCACTTTGTCGAGGAACAAGGCCTTGTTGGCCGCCGGCAGCTCGGCCGTCCCTTCCGGCTCCACCTGTAACAAACCAGACAGTACTGAACACAAAATTTAAAGACAGTTTTTACTAATGACATGTTGGGCCACACTTCAACCAGCAGTAAGGTGGAGAGAGGACTCTGGACTGACAATTTCTGCTGACTGAAAAAATGAAAAAGCATCCTAAATGATTGGTATGACATTCTCGGAAGAGGAAGCACAACATTCAAAAAAGCTTGCCGGTACAGTAGACTGTCCTAGGTTTATCATACTGAACTTCACGTCTACCCTGTGAAGTCGCTTATTGCTCGCCTAAACTCAACTTGAAGCTAAAGATTATCACAATCCTATGTTATCTGGACCTATATTTTAATAGATCACCCTGTGCGTTAGTGAAATGTTATACGATTACTCTATTGTTCGAATTCCAAGAAGCGGGCCGTTCAAGAACCGTACACTAAAATCGCCGATCTCAAATACTGGCGGTATAGATATACCATCGTTTTGTTCTATCCTTCTGTCCGTCGCTGCTGGCAGGCTTTGGTACGCCTAAATTATTTTGTTGCGTGCCCACCCTCAATAGGGTTTAAGCGCCAGTGGGAAATTTACATGGGGTTTTGTAGGGTGGCTTGTTTAGATTTAGGTTGAGAGTGAGAAAGAGGGAGCAATTTCCACGCAAAATTACACTCTAAGCGGACAACTGCCTAACGCGGAAACGGAAATATTTTTCGTTAACAGTTTGCTTAAATAACCTGATAAAAACGGATTAACTTTATTTGTAATCAGTTACAAAGTATGTATAGTGCAATAATTTTGAGGATGACTGCACTTGCACCCACATTCTATGAACCATAAAGTCAAACCGTAATCCTTTGAGGAAAAGGGAAACAAACTATCAGATTTTAACTCTCTTCCAACACACATGGTAAGGGAGCAACTCTTCTGTAGTGTGTTCATTCACAAGTTTCGTCCTTACAAGTGATCAAGCACGAGTGGAAGAAAACTGCTAAATTTGGTGATTTTAAAAAACACAGTTTGTATGTAAACTAATTCTGTAAAATGATTCCTGAACATAAGATATTATCTCTGGAAGGAAAAATTAGGTTATTGAAGAACACGTTAAGAACAAACGTCCAGCTAAAGAATTAACTGTGTTGTTTAAAGTGGGGATTTATGATATTTTGAAAAACAAAATAAAACTTAAAGACGAGTGGTAAAAGAGAACAGCAGGGCATGTGAAACGTATCACAAAACCTACAGAGTCTGACGAGCTAATTCGTGCTGTGTTGGAGTGGTTTGTCAATGCGCATGCGCTAAAGGAATTCTCGTCTCTGGACCATTGCTTCAGATTCAAGCTTTAGAGATAGCAAGAAAATTAGGCAAAGACTGCCCGCCTCGGTAGCGTGGTGGTAGAGTGTCTGCCTCACGTTCAAGAGGTCCCGAGTTCGAATCTCGGTCAGGGTGAGTTACCTGGATAAGGTTTTTCCGGGGTTTTCCCTTATCCCAGAAGACGAATGTCTGGTAGCTCTAAGCTCTATGGACCCTGGGCTCATTTGAGCATCATTTCACCAATTCCATTCATCGTCCGATATGACAATGTTGGAGGACGTAAATTACAAAAAAAAAAAAAAAAAAAAAAAAAAAAAAAAAAAAAAAAAGGCAAAGACAATTTCAGAGCTTCCAAGAGTTTCAAACAACGCCATAATATTGCTTTGAATGTTGTGTGTGGTGAAGCAAATGTTGATATGCAGACAGTTGCAGATTAGAAAGGGAAAATTGAAAAAAGACAGAGAAAGTAGACGATAAACCACAATTATTTATGTAAATTGAAAATAAAGTAAATACATATCAGTCTATTGTTATTTACCATTCTATATCTTCACGTTCAAGAGGTCCCGAGTTCAAATCTCGGTCAGGGGAGTTACCTGGATAAGGTTTTTCCGAGGTTTTCCCTTATCCTGAAAGACGAATGTCAGGTAACTCTAACCTCTATGGACCCCGGGCTCATTTGAGCATCATTTCACCCATTTCATTCATCGTCCGATATGATTTAACGTTGGAGGACGTAAATTAAAAAAAAGGAGAGAGAGAGAAAATTTTATATTATTCCTTTACTGTAAACCTGTGCAACCATAGCTTCTATAATTTCTTTATATTCACACAAAACCGAAGCCGAGAGCTAAAGGCCGCGCCGTGGCTCAGTGGTTAGACCGCTTGGCTCTCACCAAGGTGGCCCGGGTTCGATCCCAGGTGACCGCAAAGTGAGATTTGTGATGGACAACACGGCGCTGGGGCGGGTTTTCTCCGGGATCTCCGGTTTCCCCCACCGTCTCATTCCACCGTTGCTCCATCTTCATCTCATGTATCATCAGTGGCATCGCCTGCGGTGCCGTATGTAGTAACAGCGGGCGTTAAACACTACACATTTCATTTCCGAGAGCTAAGACGAGAAGCTGTGTAAACGGAAAATAAATGCCATAACGATCGCATTCCGTTTTAGAGAGGTTTTACTGTATTACACCTACAGTATAGTCTATTTCCAATAAACTGATATTGCAACTTAGTGTTCATAGCAGAAGAGTGGAACCGCGTGATTTACTCAATGTGGGGAAGATTTCTGACATCTCTGAAGATATGAATCGATTCCCACCGGAAGTTTTTGTTCAATTACATTATATAACTCTGATTGGTTAAATCAGAATATCTTCCCCAATGATAGAAGCTGGTTCCGCTTTACTGCTGTGAACACCTTGATTGCGATGTCAGTCTAAGGAGCTATACCTCACACTCAGCTTAAGATACACGCACAAATTTATGCAATAACATTACATGGGATAAAAAGGTAATAGACAAAAAATACAAGAGTGGTTGTTGCTTGAGGTTGTTACTGCTGATATTCCAGACAAGCTCCGTTAATTTCCTGACAGTTTTATCTGACAGACTCCGTTAATTTCCTGACAGTTTTACTTCTAACTTGCTACAGCTTGTATGTACATTAAATTCCTATTTTTTTTTCGCTACATGTATTTAACTGTTCCTTATTATCATACTAGGTTTTACATCGCATATTAAATCACTTGGGGCAATTCATTACGGTGACACTGTTCTAAAAGACAACGAAAGGCCCTCTGCGATGAGGTTTAAGCACTACTTTCCACGAAATATCGGGTTCGCTATCATAAATCCACTGATAAGTTCTGAGTTTTGCCTCATGCAACAGAGGATCGCAAAAGCGAGGGCAATTCCTAATACCCGAACGCACTGTCCTAACACCATGGGGCCCACCTCGGTAGCGCGGTGGTAGCATGTCTGTCTCACGTTCAAGAGATCCCGAGTTCGAATCTCGGTCAAGGTGATTTACCTGGATAAGGTACGTGGTAGTACCATGTAAGTGGTAGTTTGGGATAAAATATTTTCTCGAAAATTGTTGTATCGCATATTTGCAAGATCCTGAATATAAATAATGAGTTAGATATTAACTAAACAGCCTCACGTTCAAGAGGTCACGAGTTCGAATCTCGGTCAGGGTGAGTTACCTGGATAAGGTAATAAGTGGTAGTACCATGTAAGTGGTAGTTTGGGATGAAAGATTTTCTCGAAAATTGTTGTATCGCATATTTGCAAGATCCTGAACATATAATGAGTTAGATATTAACTAAACATTTCGTTTCCGAGTTTTACTGTCCGCACATCCAGCACACCCAGCCACACAAATATGTATATATAACATTTATTTCCGATGAGATATTTGTATCCAATTTTTGAGTGGAATGTAGCACCTTCTCCACCTAAAGATTACATGGTAGAGAAAGTAAAAATTTAAAGAACATTTTCTATGCAACCGTCATTATTTTAGGATAAAATTGTACATTGTTGAAAATAATATCGTATGTACGTCAACGAATCCAGCGTTCATGTACTACCAACAAATATTAAATTTACTTGTAGAAAATATTCACAGAGATTTTCCTACAGATTACCTACTTCATCTTCTTTATTAAAACAAAACTATAATATATATATATATATATATATATATATATATATATATATATATATATATATATATATATATGTGTGTGTGTGTGTGTGTGTGTGTGTGTGTGTGTGTGTGTGTGTGTGTGTGTGTGTGTGTGTGTGTGTGTGTGTGGAAGTGTTTTGCCTATGTATGTGATACCAACTCTTTAATCTGAAACGATGACTGCCGAATTACTTTGGACCCTGGTGCGTAGAATTCTGAAATAAGGCGACGGAGGAAAGCTTATCTACCAACAATATAAATTATTGCGAAGTACGACGACCTAAACTTCAAAAGCAGATACAGGTTTAGTAAAGCGAACGCCAGAAAGCTGATAGAAATGATTCTCCCTAACCTGTACGTCGCGATGATAACCGAGACTTGAGTATCTCAATTGACACACAAATCCTAACGGCACTTCGGTATTATGCAAGAGGAGGATATCAAGACAACACTACTGACCTGCACGATATTAATCAGCCGGATTATCAGCTAATTCGTTATGAACTTCCTTCCATGCCTTCTCCTTTCTCATATTTATATTCGTCGACAGGGATTTATATTCTATAATGTTCATTATTTTTTGGACTAGAGAAAACATTGGTATTCCTCTGATCAATTGATACCACGCTTCTTCATATTACCATATTCACAACACACCAAACTTTGTTACCTAACCTCAAACAGCAGCAGCAACCGAAAGAATGATTAAGAAACAGCTGTGAAACTACCACAGAGATTTATAAACTTGTAGGTACACCGTGGTTTGTTTAGCACTCTATGGGACTCGCGCATGCGCAGAAGAACCTTTCTACGTCGTGTATCATTTGCTCCGTGCTGGACCACGACTTTGCTTGGTCCGAGGCTTTTTATCGTCTATGAATACCATAAGTTAGACCGCCTTTGGTCCGGACCAAGTTAGTCGGATGATACTATAGATCAAAGAGATACCTAACTATGAATACGGCCCTAAAGGACTGCCGACTTGTCTCGTTCCATGTACCCCGGACTCATTTCACCAATTTCATCCATCGTCCGATATGACTTAACGTTGGAGGACGTAAATTAAAAAAAAAAGGCGTCTCGTTTGGCAACTAGTAACAACTTCAATATCGGAGGATAAAAACTTGAAGTGCGTTTGCAGCCTTTGAAACTCCCATGTAAATTATTCAGTTACACAATTACTGCCGTTATCTTTCCCTTATTTGAAGCTTCTGCAGCGTTTGAACCGATGACATTTGCGATCATCTAACTTAATTATGCAGTAAATAATCATGTTTTGATGGCGAAGATATTGCCAACATTGCTAGCTTGGAGCGATCCATCATTGGTTGTGATGGGCGCGCCCGATGAGCGACAGCCGCCCTCTGGTTCCTTGGAATTGAGTTGGCGATGATAGATCAACTCCATCGTATGTAGTGGTGACGTCAAGAGCAAGGTCACCCTCACGGGCATGAGATTTGGAGCAGTGCTTCGTCCGTTAGAAGATATCTCGCATATTGTGAAGAAACCAATACATAGCCTCATACACGTTGTTTATTAAGTATATGCGCTAAAGGGGTTTAATGCATCCAAGGCAGGCTCCCTTTGTGATCGAGTGTCAGCTGGTCTGGTTTCCCAACCAGAAGTTCAGGTTCCATTCTCGCAGCGCATTTCTGTATCCAAAATCATTGCCCATCCTATGCTGAGTTTGATTACTATGAGTATTAACCCAAGAGACTCTTCATTGCGAAACTTGATACAAAAACAAACGTTATAAAATTAGAGAGTAAAATATATTGTTCCGGCGCCCTCTGTGGTACAGGTATAAAGTGCTATCCTTACTTCCTGAGGTCTCAGATTCAAATTTAGCAGAGGGCGATGGATCCTTTTCGGCCATAAAGACCTTGGCATGGCTTCCTTAGGAAGGGAAGTAAAGCCGTTGGTCCTGAGTCGCAGATTTAGGGACGTAAAAGAACCTGATAAAAAGTGCTCGGGCAAACTAAAGCGGTCTTAACGACCAATATAGAATGGGGCATTTAGAACGAGAACAGTTAAAGAGCGTAAATAAATAAAAACTCGGTTTGATTTAGTATGTTACTTCAAGACTTAGCATCGCTATAAAAAGAGTACGGTGTGACGAATCATCTGAAGCTGTTCAGTATTACAGAGTATGTTCCTACGCACAAAAATTACTGGTATTGTCTTTCTCCCTTTTAAAACTCCTTTGCAGAGCTAAGGAAGAGTGACAGAACAATATCCCTAATCTAGGCACCAAAATTTCTATCTTTATAACTCGAAATTACATTTGGAAGTGCGAATTATCAATTTCAATAATGACAAAATCACAAATTTATTTTAACAGAAATGAACTACCCTTTTATAAAATTCATTTTGTGTATTTCTGTGGTTCCCATAAACATAGTAATTCGTTTACGCATTAATATATCAGTTTTCAACATTTTTTTCTTGCTATTTTGCTAAAAATTGCCAGATTCCCAATAAGCTTTTTATCTCTCTTTTCGCAATGATTAGAAGATTCTCTGTATGATTCAACCAGGCGTGTCCTCGATTACGGTAGTTTGTTATGGGCACTCATGCATGAAAGAATTTACTTATATTTTTTGAATTAATAAATGTACCTTTATTTCATTTTACACAATTCACAATATTTCCATTGCCTACCTTATCCCAAGTAAAAATTGTAGTCTGGGCGTTTATTCTCCCATTGGCCCCCTGGTTGCCTGCCTCCCTGGCATTTGGCTCATCTAGGGGTGCTCTCCCTCTACTTAATTCCTACTCTCTGCCTTCCTTCTCTTCTCCCTTCTCATTCTCTTCTTTTTTTTTCTCCTAATCCACTTCTCTTTCATCTTCTTTAACAACTCTCACGTGTGCCCGCCTCGATAGCGTAGATGGTAGCGTGTCTGCCTCACGTTTAAGAGGTCCCGAGTACGAATCTCGGTCAGGGTGAGTTACCTGGATAAGGTTTTTTCCGGGATTTCCCTTACCGTGAAAGACGAATGTCAGGTAACTCTAAGCTCCATGAACCCCAGACTCATTTGAGCATCATTTCAGCCATTGCATTCATCGTCCGACATGACAACGTTCTAGGACGTAACTTAAAAAAAAAAAAAAATCCCACGTACCCTTGTTCTTTTCCCTTTTCCTGTCATGCCTACTATTTTTGTCCATTTTATCCCATTTTTCCTCCTATTAGAGATGTTATAAAAGCCAGTTTCAATTAAGTATTTTCAATTTAAAAGTCATAAATATGTAATTTAATTGAAAGCAAAATATATACCCTGAATTGAAAGTTAAAGGTCATTAGATGTGTGAACAAAGCAGTTGTCTGCTATTTTTAAAATATCTCATATTTTAGTGAACTTACCAATTTGAAGACTTAACTTAATATCAAAAATATTAAAATCCGTAGGTGACGTTAATGTATATGATTAGTTTTAATGGCTCCAAGCTTCTAAATAAATGCCATAAGTGATTGGTTTGTATTTTGCAAAACTGGGGACGGAAATTTTAAGCACCAGACAATCACAACGCTACCTCTTGATTTTGTATAAAGGCTCAAAAGCATTCCTGCTCACAAACTACCAAATGTCCAATACTGTTTCCAATGTTTTACACACTGACTTGATATAAATATTCTTTGCAATCAGTATTTGAATGTGAATGGGTGGTATTTCTAGGTTTAGTAATCTAGAATAGCCACAGTGTTACAAATCTTCAAGTTGTGCGCCGAAAAATTGATTTTCTAAAAGAATAAAAAAAATATATAACTATGCCCTCTGTGTTTCATCAGATATGATAAAAACAACCATGAAAAGTTGTTGAGTAGCTTGGAATGAATGTAATAATGCAACATACGTCAGACCGTCTCGGTCACGCGAAAACAGCCAATGATAGTAATTGTGCCTCTGTGTTCTGCTGTTCTACTGTGATTTTAATTGAAGTGAAACAAGATTGAAGTGGATGCTCAAGATTTAAGATAAAAGATGGATGGACTCAGCCGAAAAACATAAACTAGGCAATCTCTGTTTTTGTTAAAATATATTTTAAATTATTTCAGTATTAAATTTTCTTAGAACGTCATATATTTTCTTCCTAAAATCTAGAATACAGCGCAAACAAGAGTGACCTAATGTGGCTCATATATAGTTATATGTGCTAGCGTTTAATATTATGGAAGATTTTGCAGTAAAGAAATGGACGAAGCATTGTAAATGCTTTATCCTCCTACACTTCACAGCGGCCGTGTGACATTCTTCTGATTTCAAAGATTGCAAAAGAGCCCCTTTCAGCGTGGTGATCTACCAATGCGTCGCATAGGTTTTGTTTTCGGAATGAGAATCACGTTTATCTCTCTTAATAATAACAACAATACTAACAATAACAATTATAAATACAATCCATGTCGGAACAGAACGTGGGCGAACATCCAAACGATATGGGGAGGAAATGTGGTCAGCGTATCGGCACGCCAAGCCAGAAAGTTGGCGTTCTTTGACCGGGATTCGCTACCTATTGCAGCTCCTCAAATTACTCACGATGTAGTCTGATTTTTAAAAGAAGATACGTGAAGGTCATCTGTTTCTCCACGTGGGGTGCTGCACTGTTGCCTAGAACTCAATTACGCATACTCCACTATTTAGCCTCTCAACACACGAAATATAAACAAACGTTCGAGGTCATCACATCTCAACAAAAACATGAATATTTAATCCGTATTAGCCTACTTTAAGAACAAAAATAAGTTAACACATTCACTGCATTGTGTCTTCTTTACATGTGTGCGTTCTTTTAAATAGTTTTTTCACTCTGTTACTAATATTCCATACTTATCGTTATTGTTGCTAGCATAGTAAGTTGGCATTCCCACACTAGTGCGGTAAGCCCGCTTCGGTAGCATAGATGGTACCATGTCTGCCTCACGTTCAAGAGGTCCCGAGTTCAAATCTCGGTCAGGGTGAGTTATATGGATTAGGTTTTTTCCGGTATTTTCCCTTGTCCTTCAAAGACGAATGTCGGGTAACTCTAAGCTCCATGGACCCTGGAATCATTTGAGCATCATTTCATCCAATTCATTCACCGTCCGATATGACTTAACGTTGGAGGACGTAAATTAGAACAAAAAAACTAGTGCGGTAAGTATTTCTCCATAAAAACACATATACGCGATGCACGTTCTAAAAATCTATCATTTATCTTCAATCATATTTATTAATGTTTCAGCTAATATCTTAACTACTAAAATTCAGATTGATATAAATACACATCGTACAAAAAATAGTATGCAATACACATGTGGTAAGCACATAACGGAATCTCGGCGCAAGTGTATCGTTTTTTCAAACCTTTCCTCGTTCCGTATACATTAGTATCGTAATATACTATTACTAACGAATTTGTCAATTGCCATGTTCATATCAACGCCGCCGATATACCGGAATTTTGACCCACAGGAATTCTTTTACATGTAAGCATATCTACTGACATGGGACTATCGCTTTTGGTTGAAAGGAATAAACAAGTCATTGACAAGGAGCAAACTCTGGTCTTCCCGTTCAAAGAATTCTCTAAGTGAACAAATTCTCTAGCTTGACAATGCAGTGTAACAACCCGACCGTAAGCTGATCTTTGCCTTGAGCCGTGAATCCTCGGCCTACCTATAATCCCACTACGCCTTGCTTCCATAACAACGTGCATTTTGTTTTCACAAAGTAGTCTAACAATACACAGCGCAACTGAACATTCAAGCAAACTCTTGTTTCCCGCATAGAACTAGCGATAACTGAGCTGAGGAGTATGTAATTCACCAGTGTAACCAATCTGGCAACCTTTGTTTACGTTTCCATAGCAGCGATCCTCCCCTCTTACCCTTCGCCGCCCATGCTTGATGACCTTCACATATCTTCTTTTAAAAATCAGACTGTAGAGAGGGCACCGGTCCTCTACTCAGGACCGAGCGGGATGGTTCAGGCAGTTTCGTCTTTTGGGAGGTCCGGGTTCGATTTCCGCGGCCGGCCTACGTGACTCAGTATCTTTTTCGGGGGTTTCACGGGTCGCCAGGCGAATGCTGCGTAGTTTAATTACATCCCCCAAATTTCCTGTCCCTCCAATTCATATCCATTATCATTTCACATCATCTCTCATTTGGTGGTCTTTCAGAGTTGAAGTATCGGCGGGTATCTCGGTGTCTTGGTAAAACTTCCTCCTCCGGTAGGAACCCAGTCAGGTGGGGCCGTTTCCGGACCACAGTAGGGTAGGATGCTGGTTGTTCTGACCTGCCGGGGAGTTTCCAAATGGTAAAATGTAGGTATCCTGCCCTTGGGACGGCCGCTGTCTCCTCTCCTTCCCGGGGTGCCCCCACTTGAGGGCATAGGTACAACAGATCAAGTATGGACCTCCGTGCCGAATCCCCTCCGTAGCGTAGTCCAATCCGGTGTAGTCCAGTCCTATATCCAGGACTCAACAGGTGGGATTGAACCCAAGTGCAGGGAAGCAGAGTACAGGGCTCCAGCCCACTACCCCACTGACCTCTCTTCATACGGCATTTTAATAAAAGATCATTTGGTGTTTTTGACAAAATCAAAAATAATGAAAACTTCCACGTAAAAGGTTATTGAAGGGCGGATTTTGTTGAACATCTTTTGTTATAACCTTGAAAGGTGGTGAACTGGTATTTAACCGGGTGTTTACTTTTTATTTATGCTGTTCATACACATACACACGCGCGCACGCGCCCTTTGATAGCAAAAATCCTTTGTTTTTTGAACTTAAAGAGATTCGAAACGTGCATTCCCCGTGAACTCTCGGTATTCAATTTTTGGGTGGAATGCAATACTTCTTTTACTTACTAAAGGTAAATATAAGGTAAAAAGAGGATAAGAATAAATTACTGATCTACGAGGGCTGTTCAATAAAGAATGATCACAAGTTTTTTTTGACAAGTTTTACTCATCCTCATAATTTTGATGGTTCTTTTCAAAATAGTCTCCCCTGAATGCGAATGCACTTGTCCCAGCGTTTCTGCCAGTCTTCAAAGACATGCTGGAAACCATTTTTGAGAGATCCTTCAAAATCGCCTCCGCAGCCTTCACCACTGCTTCTGATGATGGATAATGCCTCCCACGAAGGCGTTTCTTCAAGTTAGGGAATAGAAAAAAAGTCACATGAGGCTAAATCCGGACTATAGGAATGTTGATGTTTGCAAGATATTCGGCAACAACATTGGCAATATGCGGCCGCCCATTATCCTAGTGCAGCATCCAGCCTGCTTCACAGAAATGTGGTCTTTTGCGCTTGAACTTGCAATGTTTTCAGGACATCTCTGTAGTATTGTCCAGTTACTGATGTGTGTGCAGGTACAACATGCTGATAAACCATTCCATGAATATCAAAGAATGAGATGACCACAACTTTCCCAGTAGAAGCAACCACTTTTGCTTTTTTGGGAGGTTGGTGATGAAGGAGATCTCCACACTGAGCTTTGCTGTTTGCTCTCAGGATCAAAATGATGTAGCCAAGTTTCATCAGTAGTGATTACGTTTGAAAGAAACTCCGGATCTTCCTCTAACATCAACTTTAACTGCATGCTAATGTCCTTTTGTTCGGGAACCCATCGCGCACAAACACGTCTCATGTGTAATGTTTCTGTAACCAACGTATGGGTGGCACCCAATGAAATGTTTAATATTTCAGAAAGTGATCTTAAGGTAATTCGTCGATCTTCTCTCACAATGGCAGCAGCAGTGTTGATGTTTTCTTCCGTAAGAGCAGTAACTGGAGCACCGGGTGCACCTTCCTTTGAAATTGTCTCCCATCTTTAAACATTTTAAACCACCTTTGAGCTGTGCTGTACGGAAGAACAGACTCTCCATTGGCCTCCTGTAACATTGTATAGCTATCAACTGAAGATTTGTTGAGACGAAAGCAGAATTTCAAAGACGCATATTGTTCCTCGCGTGTTATCTCCGTTGCTGAACATGTCTGAACTTGCCCGGTTCTCACAGCCGGGAACCAGAAGTACCGACATTGAAACTATTACGGCGTGTTTGTTTCACATTAAGCTAACAGAATATAATAAGATTGAATTTAATGCGAAAAATCATGAACGTAAAAAATTATGATCATTCTTTATTGAACAGCCCTGTACATAATTGTTATTAGCAGAATCAGACATTGTTGGCGTCGATTAAACATACTGCTGAACGCCACTTCTCAGCCAATGAACTATCGCGTTGTTGTTCGTTACACGGAGATGAAGTTTGTTTACTTTTCCTGGAAAGACAACACGCATAGTGATCGTGTGCAGGGGTCCATCACGCTGTAGCAGCATCCTTGCCATCAGGAGTAGGGCTTCAGCAGGCAGACTAATAATCACCTTTCTTCGCCCGACGGAATTATAGTACCCGAGCTGCTCCATCATCTCTCGGGATGGAAAGATAAGGCAAGAGGTCAACGTGTTGCGGCGTTCCCACGATGATAGCAAACAACACTTGCGTACTTACGTACTGAAACTCTTTTAAGTTTTTGTTATCTTCCAGCTTTTCCAAAATAAAAATTGAAACAAAATCAAAAGAACAGGTACCTGATGTTATGTTCATAAATAAACTAAGGTTCAAATAGTGATTTTTTAGAAACAAAGTCTAAAACACACTTCTGCAGCATTCATTTCAAGCAGCTATTGTTGAAAAAACTCATGCTACTTTCTCTGTCCTCTATCGTTTATTATTGGGTATACAATAACACTTACGAAAGCTCTGTTTTCTATCTTCGTTTTCATCAATATAAACTTTCCCTTAAATAACTAAAATACAAATTTCAATAAGATACTAAGCGAACAGCGATAGTCAAATGTTTTAAGAACTGTACGTTATATACTGGTCAATGCTATATGTGACAGACACATGCGGATTAGGAGAAGGATGGGAAGTTAGAGGAAGTGCATAGGATATGCTGTACAGAAATGTTTAGGTTACCAAATACAACTATTAGGCAGATGGGTAGAGTGGCAAGGAAAGGGCATTGAAACTTTGGTATAGAATACTGAATCTGAAAGAAAGGTATTTGTTAAAAGAATCTATAATACATCAAGAGATATGTCTAAAGAACAAGTGATGGGTAGTCTGTCTTAGAAATAACTTGAGCAGTGGAAATTTGGAAAAGAGAAAATAACGTGAATAATTTCTGAAAATACGTAAGAAAAAAAAATCGAAGACGTAGAAATACAAAGAATATTTAGCGAAATAGCTGCGCAGAGATCTATATATACCACTGTAGGAGGTCTGGGGAAGGGAAAAGTATATATAGACGTGTCAAATAAAGAAGCGTGAAGGCATTGCATGGGTCAAATCAGGAATATGGCGGTTAAAAGGTTTAAGGAAGGGTATTGCACAAAATCATTGCCCCACATGTGGCGAAAATGAGGACATGGAATATATAATATTTAAACGTAAATATTACATTTGGAGAAAAGATATGGTTCGAGTTAAATAAAGCTGTAGCTAAAATGTTTCAAAAAGACAGAAGACTGGACAATTCTTACATAAAGTGAAAAACAAATGTTTATAGGCAGTAGATAGAATCAAATAACAAAGCATACGTAAATGTTGTACCTAATTAGAATTAAGAAACCATTGTAAAATATGAGCATGACTGGTACAGAGCCAGGGCTGAACATCGGTCACATTCACTTGTACATAGCTCAGCATAAATAAATATATACTCTTTCCATGCAATCGCGGAAATACACGCTGTGAATTGCTAGGATCATATCCGGGTCGCCAGTATACAGGAATTTCGTCTAATAGGACTTCTTTTACACGCCAGTAAATCTATTGACAAGAGGTTGTCGCGTTTAAACACACTTAAAATCCATCGATCTGGTCTGGGTTTGAACCCGCGGCCTTGAAATTCATAGACCAGCGCCTAGCCAACTGAGCCACCCAACTGAGTGACCGCAATCGCAAGAAATAGCTGAATATCGACACAAAGTACTGAACAATTCCTACTATTTATAACAGGATTCCTCATCAAGGCTTATGCCACAAGAGTTATTTATGATGGGCGATTTTCTTCAAGATCTTTGAGTCGCATCTTCGGAAGATGCTGAATTTAAGTATCGAGGTTAATATTTATTGCACTTCGTTTCTAAGAATGCTGTTTACACACACAAGCTCTCCAATCTTTTTCCAAAAAATGATCTATTTGGATATGAGACCTCAAAGCTTACTTTAGGTTCAATGTCGAGTGGAATGAAATGCTTTCTCTACCTTCTGTCCACCCAACACAAGAAGGCAAGGCAGAGGAACGTGTAACGTAATCACTTTTGCTGGCTGCATGATGTTTATACTCGCCTTCAAGGATGCTAGGTCATGTAAAATACACAGCGTTGTCACATGAATGATACTGCAGTTACTGAAATGAGCATTAGATCTGGCAGCATGGGTGACTCATATGCGCTTTCATGTACTCATTTCGTAGTAAATAGAACCACTACTAAATAAAATACTGCCCGCCTCGGTAGCGTAGATGGTAGCATGTCTGCCTCATGTTCAAGAGTTCCCGAGTTCGAATCTCGTTCAGGGTGAGTTACTTGGATAAAGTTTTTTCCGGCGTTTTCCCTTATCCTAAAAGACGAATGTCGGGTAGCTCTAAGCTCTATGAACCCTGGGTTCATTTGAGCGTCATTTCACCCATTCCATTCATCGTCCGATATGACAACGTTGGAGGACGTAAATGACAAAAATAAATAAATAAATAAATAAATAAATAAAATACTAATAATACTAAATAAAGCATTTGTAACTGAAAAGGAAGCTGTTGATATTTAAAGTAAGTGGTTGAAAGTATTGTACAATTAAGATCATAACAAAACACTCTGAAGTTAAATAAATATTATCATTGATGTAACTATGTTTACAATTTATATTTTTAATGAAACCAAATTAATCATGGGTTCGTATATCGCTCCATATTGCTTGGATTTGCTATCTAAGTACGCGCAAAATTCTCTCGTTAGGACGGAAGTGTAGTTTTACACTAAAGAGCAACCTTCAACTGTCCGAGTTATTAGTCGACTTTTTCACAAGTAACTGTCCTTTACCTGAAAGGTAGCCAAGGGTCACTGATAAAAAGCAAGTAGGCTGGCCCCGTAGCTCAGTCGGTAGAGCACCTGCCTGCCGTGCTAGGGGTCCCGGGTTCGATTCCCGGCGGTGGTAGTGGGGATTTTTCTCCGTCCAAGATAATTCCTCATCTTCCCCAGAGTCTGGAAGTACGAATGAGAGTGCGAATGTGTGCTTGATGTAATGATTAAAAACCAACTGAACAAAAGTTAGCACCTAAATGTTTCAAAGGAGAATGGCCGCCGATATGACCATTGCCGATAAAGGTGGGGTATTAAAAAAATGTTTTGTTTTCGTGGCTGGTACGTCCCAATAACACCTTTTGAGGTTCGTACACCAGTGGTTCCTGCGCTACCTAATCACAAAGTCATGTAATATTTAATGCTGCATAAAACTGTACCTAACAGAACTTTGAAGCTGCGAAACCGAAATTCGGACTAGTTAAGTTATAAACTACGCAACGGCTATAATCATTCGGTGTCATTTTGAAACAACCTATATATGTTTTTGTCTGACGTTAAGGTCTCATACACTGAATGAGATGATAATTTGGCTAACATGACCACGATTTTACCCAGATGCGTTGTCACAGCTCTGACCTGAGAACGCGAAGCATGTTACGCTATCGTCATTTATTGGATAATTAAATGAAGTGGGGACAGCTTTCGTCCTTGTAGAACGGCAGCTGTGTCAACGGAACGATCCATCGTGTCCCAGTCCGCTGGCCATTAGCACGTGCGACTTCCCATCGCTTAATGCAGTGGTGTCAAGGTTATACGCAGTTCAGGGCAAACCTGGGCCACAGTGGCCCGTACACATAGCGTTATCACCCAACCCTGGTACAGTACGTACACTTTATGAAATGTTCTTCTTCAGCATTACTGTATACTAGGAGAATGATACAGGTTATATGTATAAAGTTCTTAGTGAGTCAGCTATAAATAGAAAACTACTTATCGGTTTATAGTTATTCAAACTAATTAAAATAATGACACACTGTTACAACTTTCTGATAATTTGATTTAAGTTAAAGAGATTAGTAAATCAATCCCAGCCCTTAGGCTAGTGGTTTTCAAACTGTGAACCACAAGCATTTATGCATTTACGTTTTTCTTACAGGAAACTATGCTATAGCTTTTAATCCAAGACTAATATTGTCGCGTATGCTTTGGTGAGATGAAGGAACTTATGTTGTTTTCAGGTTTTATTTGGAATGTTAACAGCATGAGGTTAGCTTGCCAATTTTCGGGGCAAGAGCCGTACATGAATAGAACTCAGCAGTTCTGGGCATTGATTGTAGCAACAAAGAATTTGCAATCAGCGGGTCTTGGGACTTTGTACCAATATGGCGGGTGGATTGTTTTAGAAGCTTTAGAAGTATTTCTGCTGATCTAATGAAGAAAGTCCCTGGGTTCAGTGTGTGTTGGCCCTCCCTCTCTTCGGGTTATTTGTTCATACATATAGCCGTGGTTTTCGGCGGCGCGTGGGTATTTTAAGGTGACTCTTTTCTGCAGGAGGCCTCGCCGAATTTCCATCTCACCACGCGCTGACATATCTCCAAGGTAAGACAAGACTCTCTCGGAGTCTCATATAATGGCATCGAAGTTATTGTAAAACAACCCCCTTTGTAGATGGGCATTAGTTGGGAATGAAGATTTGATAAGTCACAGCCAAGATGGACTTAAATATTGTTCTCCTAAACCCGGCACCATCCTTGCCTATCATCTTATCCCCAGCTACACACCCCCAGTCGTTACCCTACCCCTGGGGTGCGACAATATAAATGAATAAAAGCATAACTACATAAGTTAATATCTATGTTTCTTATATGAACTCGTAGCAGATATTGGTGGAAAAGACAATACGGCAAATTCTGCTATCCATGAAGTAGATATTGCTAGCCTTTATGGAATTAAAAATAAGAGAATATTTACTTTGTTTATTTTGAAACAACTGAAATAACATAATTAACATAATAGTTGGCTATTTCCTCCAAATTACCGTGCGGGATGCCTCAGGCATTCGGGAGGTTCGGCTTCAAATCTCGTGGTCGACCTACCTGATCCAGAGGTTTTTCGGGGGGTTTCCCGGTTCACCAGGCGAATGCCGGGTAGGTTAATTACATCCCCCGAATTTCCCGTCCCTCCATTTTATCTCCATTATTATTTTATATCATTTCTCATCTAGTGGTCTCTTTCAGAGTAGAAGTGTCGGCGGGAGTCTCGGCGGTGTACGACTGGTTTATATGTTCTGAATAAAACTTCCTCCTCCAGTAGGACGGTCTCCGGTCTCCAAACCATAATCGGGCGGGATGACCATTGTTGTGGCCTGCTGAGGAGATTACAAATGGTAAAGGCTAGGGACCCTGCCCTCTGCACTCGTGGCTCCTTGGGACTGCAGCCCTCTGTCTCCTCTCGCCTCATCCATACTATTTTTGTATGTCAGTATACGTAACCATGATACAAAAATGGGTTTGCCATAAAGATAAACTACATGCTCACGCACACTTAACAGAAAAAAAGTATTAAAAGCTTCATAAAGCAGAATATAAAATATACATGATAGCGTTAATTTTTAAAATAAGTTATAACTAATTACTTATAAATTTAAACATGAAATTAGGTAGATGCATTACACTGGAATAGAATTAAGAAATTATAGGCTATACAAAATGTTTCGAAAAATCACAACCGAATGCTATATAATACAAATTAAGATACTAAATTGCCATCGATTATAAATGTTGTAGGAGTTTCTTCTCTAAAACAAATATCATCTGATCAGACAAAGGCATCACTTTGGTAAGATTTACTTGTAGGAACTTATTTATAATATATGGCATTACAAGTCCAATGTTAACTTGCATTTTCTAGGAATAGCCTGTGAAGTATTCCTCTTCTTCTTCAACCGTCCTCTTATACCACTACATTGTGGTAGGGTATTGTTGTTCCTCTTACCCCTTATGCAGGTTGAGAAACGGCGTCTCTGGATCAGTGAGAGAGAGAATCCAGGATGGGTGATCAGCCCGATACCTGGAATGAGAGTGAGGGAAGTGGATGTCAGAATGAGGGCGAGATAAAAGATAAAAAAAGGATTATGTAGCTTTTGCTGGAATGCTCGCGGGGGAAGCCGGAGATCCACCAGAAATCTCACATACATCTCGCCTGGGATCGAACCCGCGTCGCCTTGGTGAGTCTAACATTGCCAGTTCCTGATAAACCTATCAGATTTGACAATATAGGTTAGTCAATGAGAAGCTTTGGATTAACCCTTGTGACTTATTTGACATAAAGCTCGAATTTACGTGTGTTCCTACCCAATTGTATCCTCTACCTTTTAAAACATATGGCATTCCTGACTCACAGCAGAGACCAATATACATTTATTATCTAATGGAAATGTCAGACTTGCAGCTTGGTCATCAGCGCTTCTGTTATTCTATCATTCTCCGATTCGATTTTCGTACTTAACAAAGAATTGGTCCTTGATTGGGGAATTCCAAATGCAACATTTGCCAAGTTTCTGAAATCGCAACTCATAACATGTGCTGTCCAGCAAAGCATAATGATATTGCAATTACATGAAATATTGAATGTGTAAAATGTTCAGTACACTAAATGTATAAAGAATTAAATATAAAATATGCACATAGAAATGACATTTTATAAGAATCCCTGAAGCTCTGGTGTATCATATCTGACCGGTACATTCAGTCTGTAATTTTAAGTTCCAGTATTGTGAATGTAGTGGCTATGGCCCAAAATTATCCGGAGCTTGGTAACAGGGAGTCAGAACGGTAAACAGATACGAAGCGCGTTCGTCCAGCATAAACAAAATAAGCATTATCTTAAGATAAACAGAAACTTCTACATATTTCTCAAACTGAATGTTCTAGAAAGTTTGAAAGATTACATAAGCTAGCGCTCTGGCCAAGCGGAGTTAATGAATATTGACCATAGTTCTCCTGCGACGAAAAGGGTCTTCTCCGACTAAGTTAGAGACGACTGTGACGAGTGCGGCAAGTACCTGCAAAGTACCTGCATTTAAAGTATCTTAGCTTAGAAACGAGTCCCATCCAGCTCATTGGAAGTGGTAGCGGTGTGACGTTGGTGCGCTACTCTAAGGGGATTGGGGAAGCTCTGCGATGTCATCCAGCTCATCGTCTGCTTCGCTCGTGTAAGAAGCAATAACAATTTCACGTGATAATTTCTGTTTATGCAAGCATTGCTACACGTCACTAGCTTATCCCCTTTAACCGACTTACCCGCATCCCCCAACCATACAGAGCTTGGTCCCGTTCAGTACTTTAACCAACAGTACACTGACTTTCGCGCATACAGTTTGCGCATGTAACGGCTGGAATCGCCACCATTGCCAGGGACGACTTTATGAAAGTACGGCTACTCTAACTGTAAGGAATTCAGACGTTTTGTATTTCACTTTACTGTGAGTGAATCAATCGGAAGAAGAGGCTACGTCACACATCTTATTATAACGCGAAGAAATAATAGTGGCACCAAGAACTAGTTCACATTCATGAAGTGGCAATGTGAGTTAAGTAAGGTCAAAACAAAAGCAAACTAGGTTACAAAGAGACAGTACAAGTAAATGAAGTGACGAGGCTTAAAAGCTGGACGAGTTACAATATAATGTAATAGAACTTAAAGTTTCGTCATACGTGGTGAAAATATAACACCTGGAATCTGTTCACAAAGATGTGGATAAAAGGTGGAATAGCATTGCATTTCAAAGAGAAACCAAATTTGAAATGTATACTAAAAAAGTGTTTTTGAAAACAATGGCAGTGACTGATAATTCCGATGGTGTACTCTGTAATACGAGATGCTGGCTCCAAGTCCGCTGCCTTTCTTCTTTTCACTGCTGTTTTTGTTCTAAATTCTCTACATTTAGATACTACTTCTCGGATCGAATAATGAGAGTTGACTAAGGCCACGTGTTACTGCCTGTCTGAATTTATACCAGTTAAACGAACAATAATGAGGTAGCTACATATATCCGGACCACTTTGCAATTCTCGAAATTACAGATCATTTCCCGTTGACTCCCGGCTACGTTGTCAAGATTCAAGTTGAACCTACATCTGCGTTCACACGCTTCCTAACCAGAACAACCTCTTGAGCATGAGCTGGAAGCAACTTTTTCTGAGTCGCTCATCTTATATACTCTGCCAGACTAATTTTACCACTGTAATATACAACTGTTTTCTCATTGCCTACTGTACTTTGAGTCTTATGCAAATACAATACTTAGCACATTTTTCTCTGGCAATATTTGACAACGTTTTATATGTAGTTCACTAATTATCGTCCTTGTGCTCTTTTAATCATTTATTTAGCGTCATCCCTGTGATAGGAGTTTTCACAGCAACATGCGTTGTGCGGTTGCTGGTAACGTTTCTTCGTTAGCCACCTCTGTACAAATTTTACCCTTTACATTTATTCACATTTGTACTCGTATTTATACATATTGTGACTTCGTGGGTTCGTAGAATTGAGTTTTGTTTGCAGACATTTAAAATGTTCTGTATTGCAGTAAAAAGACGCTTTGTACAACCCTGGCAGCAGCAAAATGACGTAACATTTACAAATAGCAGTCCTCAATGTCGTCTCGGTCCACTGCCACACGTAAACAAAAGAATTCGCTGCAGCACAGTTCAATAACCCTGACACAACTACACCATTGTACACCACAACTGCAACTAACTCACTAAGAGCAAAGAGCCAAGAACAGGTCGCCCGGGTTCTCCTGTGCGGAGGGTAACACACCACGGTACCTATCCGCTGTGAGGATTTATCCGTGCGGTATAGTACTGTCCAGCAATGCAAAGAAGGTCCCTGAAATGTATGTGCTGCCTTACACAGTGGGACAAGGACAGCGAATGTGTGGCAGAGAACGCATGCTACACAAGGAGCAGAGCCGTTAAAAAACATGCGTCCTATTCACTCTGTACACTAAAACCGAGAAGATTCATTCACAAAAGTAGAAGCCGTCAGAATGTTTTTGAATGTTCTGTAACTGTTCTAACATAAATCTGTCCAGGGAGGGTGTGGAAACCTTCGCCAACCCCCATGCGTCTCAGGCCTCGGAGACTATCTCTCCTGTGGAGGGCAGTAGATGTCGCTTTTGTGTCATTGTAATAGACGGCGAGTTTGGTCTCTGCTGGTGCTTCTGGTGCCGGGGTGTACATCCGATGAAGGGGGACAGTGGCCGAATCCGTCTCACTTAGGACGGTCGACTGACTCACCCTAACACTTTGCGGGGTTTTATACCTCCAGTCATCGTTCTAGAATGCAGTCGAGCTCCCGAGAAAGATTGCGGCGGCGGCGGCGACGGAACTCTCCAGACATTACTGTCTTTCTCTCTTTGTTTCTCTCTCTCGGCAAGCGTTCAGCGCTGCGCGCTACTATCTGTCTCTTACCTGCCCGCACGCCACTATGTATCTTTCTTTCCTGCGCACGCGCCAGGCACTGGCTTGACGCGGCTCCAACACAAAAATTGCGATCGCTGACAATATTATATTATTTACATATTTGTATGTATATGTATATTTGTGTGTAATTTTACGTCCTCCAACGTTAAGTCATATCGGACGGTGAATGAAATGGGTGAAATGATGCTCAATGTGTCCAGGGTCCACGGAGCTTAGAGCTACCCGACATTCGTCTGTAAGGATAAGGGAAAACCCCGGAAAAAACCTTATCCAGGTAACTCACCCTGACCGAGATTCGAACTCGGGACCTCTTGGTATGTATATGTATGTGCACCATCACGCCCCATATGGCAACTACGGCCTTCGGGGTTACCTCGCCCCACCACGTGATAACCGGACCCATTTCTCAGGTGGAGGCACCCAGAGGGCGGTGTCCATTACCTCCAATGGCAGAGTGATAGTGAAGATGGCGGTGAGGCGAGAGGACCTACAGCTTATACCGTGGACTCCGAATCACGTTGGGCATACGGGACACTTCACATGAGCTAGACAGAGGTGAGGACCGACTTATAATCGACATCCCAGAGCCGGCTATCGAACTTTTTCCCCCTTTTTTGTATTAAAATTATATAATATCTATGTATATAGATATATATTTTTCCTTTTCTTTTTTCTTAGTTAACCGATTTTTCATTATTTGCGTTTATTTTCTTATGTTTTCCTTAGTTTCACACATATTCACTATACACATAACAACCCATGCCCAAGGCGGGACTCGAACCCGCGATCCTCCAAAGGGGCGTAACGCTAGAGACACGCTCTAGCGACCGTGGCTACGAGAGCCCTCAGCACGAGAGTCGCGAACAAAGCCACTGCGTTACCCCGGCGCCCATTACATATTTATATTATATTAATTATTTATATACTTGTATACTATTTCTATCCTCTTTTCTCTTCTCTGTTCTCTCAATTAGTCACTATTTTATTCTATCATTGTTACAGATTCTCGGATTTTTCCTAGTTATTATTTCATTCTACATTTTCTTTACATATATATTTTCTTTATATTTAACGCAAAACCCAAAGAATCAATCGATATTTCGAAAGCAAACGATATGCATCTAAACATCTGAAAGACATCTGCTGGAGAAGAGGGAAGTATTGTCTAGCAAATAGTGTTTCAGTGTTCCAATTTTCCTAGCACGTAACAATCCTTAATGCAGGTGTCATTCAGAACATGAGCAACAAGTCTGCACTTCCTGACTGTTCGATGCACACCGCTGAAGTTCGTGAGATGTGGAAACTGCTACCTTTTGGACACTCCCTTTTCCGTGCCGTTTCGCTCTACCCTGGCGGCAATGACCCATGGCAAGAAATATGGGTCCCACATGGGCGGAAGTAGTCACACAATCACGCGCAGTTATTAAATCACTTTATATGGTCGAGGTTTTCTCGTGAAGCGGCGAAACACTCAACTTCTCTTGGTTAACAAAAAGAAGTAATCGGACGCACAAGGAATCAAACACATCCGCTACAGAAAAAGCAATCTCAGATCTGATGTTTACGATCACACGCCAAAACTGAGTAAGAAAACACGAAAAGAAATTAACATACTTCACTTGTTCTTCATTTTTTTAGTTTTGCAGACGCTTTACTAGTTTACATTGAAACCTTTATGCATAAGTTTCACAAATAGCTTCTCCATGATCGACGGCCAGGTTCTCAATCCAAAGTGAGGGAATGTGATAAGTTTAATAGCAAAGAACATAATGCAACCTTATGATCTACAGTTCAACGAGTAGTAACATCATCAGTTGGCTCTTAAATCAAAGCCCAGATGACAGAGAAGTTAATAACGCTTTAAAATATGGCCGAAGGGAGTTATGCTGATGTCTACAGTTTCACATTGGATAAATGTTCTAATGCGTACTTCTGAAACGCATAATATAACATATTTATAACGTTTCACATTGTTATTACCTTTTCTTCCTCCCTTTCTTGTCAATGCTGACGTTAGGAGGCGTTTGGGTTCCCTCAGAGCGAGGGAGCCGAAGCATCTGACCTGGGAGATGAAATCAGGGTTGGTGGGTCGGCCCAACGCCTGGGATGAATGAATGGTGGAGCAATTAGTGGCGGAAACCGAAGGAACTGGAGGAAATCCACTCCAGCACCATGTTGTCCACCACAAATCCCACTTTGAGGTCGCTTGGGATCGAACCCGGGCCGCCTAGGTGAGAGCCAAGCGGTCTGACCACTCAGCCATGCCACGGCCCCATTGTTATTACTTATAACAAAAAAAGGTAATTCAAGATGATAACCTAGAAATCGACGGCAAAACTGTTTATGTTTAAACAATCTACTTAGCCTATATTCACAACAGAGAAGAAAAATACAATGCAACTGCTTAAATTACTTATCCCAAATTGTTGACTACAAAATTCTAACTAACATTTCGCCTTAAACTGCTTCATAGTCCTATAAAGAAAATCGCAATAGTTAGATATATATCTACAGCACTAATGAGGCAGATTAGTGAAGTCCTTTGTTTGGAGTGTGGCATATTCAAGTGCGGAAACAAAACGAGGAATAGCTGAAAATAAGAATGTGCAAAAGAACAACAATGAAACTGATCAGAATGGAGACATTCAATTAGGCCAATACAGGAAAGTAAGCTCTTTCTGAGAGATGCACAGCAAAAAATGGTTTATTTTTTTTAATTTACGTCCTCCAACGTTGTCATATCGGACGGTGAATGAAATGGGTGAAATGATGCTCAAATGAGTCCGGGGTCCATAGAGCTTACAGTTACCCGACGTTCGTCTTGAAGGATAAGGGAAAATCCCGGAAAAACCTTATCCAAGTAACTCACCCTGACCGAGATTCGAACTCGGGACCTCTTGAACGTGAGGCGGAGACGCTACCATCTACGCTACCTAGACGGGCAAAAAAAAAAAAATGGTTTATGAGGAGACGGTTAAGAACAGAAGCGATCAGATAATAGGCACGTATGAGCAGTCACGAGTGGTGATAGAAACTCTTTCCATTCCAAACTATCCCTTAAATGGAAGTCTTCGAAATGTCCGACTTCTTCAAAATTGGCTGTAACGATTTTGATTAAAACGGAATATGTTTAAGACATTTGCGATACAAATAAAATGTATATTTCAAATTTTATGGAATAGCTTATCAGGTCCTCTTTAATCGGAATGACTTAAATAACTATTAAGTTGTAACAGATAGTCAAACTTTCACAATACAAAAGGTTTAGATCCTGCAATACACACAACTTATGTACTCTTCTATGTTCCGCCCTTTATTTCTTGTTATCAGTTTGAACTTTCAAATATCTAAATATTTTTCGAAACTGGAGAAAGTAGAGGAGGTATTGCATGCTACCCGAAAATTCTATTCAGATTTCATCGAAAATGCAAGCTCTGAAAGCTCTGTATCCAAAAAGAGTGTTTAGAAAAAGGTTCGTGGTGTGTGTGTGTGTGTGTGTGTGTGTGTATGTATGTATGTATGTATGTATGTATGTATGTATGTATGTATGTATGTATGTATGTATGTATGTATGTGTGTGTGTGTGTGTGTGTGTCAGCAAGACAGCTTAAAAACAAATTTGAATAAATACCAAATATGGTATTTAAGTTCAGCGTCTTTCAAAATATGAAATTTTCGACAAAACACGTCCACCCCTTACTACCTTATATGAAATTTTTCTTCCGTTCCTTTTTAATGTATTTCCTCAAAATTAACTGTAACAATGTAACAATTTAAATTGAAATACCATATATTCAAGATATTTTCATGACCTATATAGTTATCTGGTAAGAGCCGCTGAAGTCATAATTCTAAATGACTTGTGCGTAACCGGTAAGCCATAATAGATAAACCAAAAATATAGTTCTCATTAAAGCACATGATTTACGCTAAATGTTTTCTGGTATTATCAATTTCAGGGATATACTTAATTATGGGTTTGAATTTCCAAATAGTTACACTTTTCTAAGACGAAAATCAGTTGAAATTATTTAAGTAGCTAATTTAAGTATATTTTTAATTAAAATTAGTAAAAGAATTACTATTTAAATGTTAAGATTGGGTTAAGAAACATTTATTGAAAAAAATGACGATATAATGTAGAAAAGTTGAAAGATGTTTATTGTCGTTATGGCAACGGCAGGACTATAAAAGCTGAAGCACTTGAAGTCATTTTTTCTTCTGTAAATGGACGTGATAATGTGAAGGTGTTTTGCGTGTGTCTTCATTTCTGCAGAGTTTGTGCTTGCATTGGAAAGTGGAAGATTGTACTAGCATACTATCAACGTATATAAAGCATTGTTAAGTATAACTAATAATTGGAAAACTTTCATTTTAATTAACATACCAAATTTTATAGAAGAAAGGAGGAACTAAAATTTTATTTTATTTATAACTAAATTATCACTTCTCATATGAGACCGCCCCTGTAAATAAGAGCTTATGCGAATACCAGAGCAGCCGCGGAACTACTAGAATCCAACATCTAAATCTTCAACGAGGTTCATCATCATCTTCTCCTCCACAACTTCCTCACAACTCCAAGACGTTACAAATGGCGCCGGAACGTGATGCAAAACTTCGAGAACATCATCACAGCGACTACACCCTCCCCACCACATACGCATTTGTAGCCCAGTCGTTACACAGTAAACTTACAGTTTCATTGTAATCTTGCAAAAAGAAGGAAATTTCAAATAAACCAACCCGTCCCTAAAAGATGTCCTATCACAGAAGCTTACTCTATTCATCTAATCCGTATATAACTATAAGGAAATATGCAATAAAACGATATCGGTAAACGTTTATCTCGATTAAAACGAATGAGATAGAACAGACTTCTATAATTTTTATTGAAGAATAGACCAGGAAAGTCATAAATAAATGTAGCACATCTGAATGTTTCTTCTCATGCAAAGAGACCTACCTACAAAGAACATAGAATTTCAAGTCATCAAATAGCGACATCTTTACAAATCTGACGATGGCTTTAGCGTGCTGTATCCTAAAAAAACACAGGCAACTGTGGATTTAAATCTTAAATATGTTAACAGGAAACAGATAATGTTTTAATAAAAATATTTTATAGAGGAGTGAGTAGAGAAAATCGTGTAAATAGAGCGCATCGAATTTCAGTTCATGCTTTTATACGTTTATGAAGTATATGTACAATGAGACTAGCGCATTTTTCATTCCAATAATAATAATAATAATAATAATAATAATAATAATAATAATAATAATAATAATAATAATAATAATAATAATAATAATGATGATGATGATGATGATGATGATGATGATAATAATGATAATAATAATAATAATGATAATAATAATAATAATAATAATAATAATAATAATAATAATAATAATAATAATAATAATAATAATAATAATAATAATAATAATAATAATAATAATAATAATAATAATAATAATAATAATAATAATAATAATAATAATAATAATAATAATAATAATAATAATAATAATAATAATAATAATAATAATAATAATAATAATAATAATAATAATAATAATAATAATAATAATAATAATAATAATAATAATAATAATAATAATAATAATAATGAACCTAAGAGTTTGTCTGGTCACCCCGGATGTTATATTGACCCGCAGCATCCCTGCGTTACGCGGCGTGCCTAAGCTGCAGGTTTTGATCTGCCACCATCAATCTTTGCTTTCGGAGAAAAGCAATGCATTTTTACGCCCCAATTCGTGACTGCCAGCAGTGATACTATTGCACTGACCAAGCCGCCCGGAAGAATCATTTTAAACGCCAAGTGGCAATGACACAGTTAAACACCAACTGTGGTTTTTGTCATTATGTAATTACCGGCTATGTGCAACGAGTATTCAAACCATCGCATAATGAACAAGAATACTAACTCCTTGAACTGCAATACACAGCTTTGAGAAATAAAATTACCTACAGGATGTGACGAAGTTTTTTTTGCTTATCTGTACAACTATTACAGGGAGAAAGATTTTTTTTTAATTTAACTTCCTTCAATGTAAATCACATCAGAGGAATGAAATGAGTGAAATGACGCTCAAATGAGCCCAGGGTCCACAGAGCTTATATACTCTGTCGCATGCTAGTTTAATCCTGCTGTAAACAACAAGGCGGAACCGACTCAACTCGCCACGTTTTAGACGCTACATGCACGCACATAAGGTTTGCAACACTAGCAGTATATATAGCAGCGCTAACTTCTAGACAAACAGAATTAGGTTACATATTAATTTATTAAATCTATGAGTTGGTTCATTTCTGAAAAAAAAAAAAAAATCATGAACTTTACTGCATATACCACTTTTCGTAAAATCGTCGTATTTCTCCACACGCTGTTTGTATTTACGCGATTTTCCCGGTGTTCTTAGAGTTCCAGATGCTTCCTGTTACATTCTAACACTATGTACACTACTTGCGGAAACACCAAAGAGTTCATCAGCTTCTTTCTCTAAGTTTTTATAGACTATTCCGGGTTTCTTTCTTTAAGCACCGCGAAAAAATTCGCGATCATTCGCCTCTCGCCACTTTTTAAAGGTTTGCCTCGATTGTGTTTCATTTCGGCTGAAGCACTGGCCTGCTCTATGATGAAAAGCTTACTGATTTTTGGATAATTATTTCATTACCTACTCAAAAGCTCTGCTCTTTCTGATGGGCAAAGAGTAAATGGCAGAAAAGAATCTACCATTGCCTAGATATTAGAATGTCAACCATTTATAATAGAACATATCAGGATGACTTCTGATGTCTCTTCACGGAGAATGCGCATACAAACAAAAATTGACTGTATTTCAAGCCACGTAAATTACATTGACGATTAAAGTATAACTGCTAGGACTTGGAGAAACTGTATTTATTTCTCAATGTGCTGAACAACAAGACTGAGCGAAACAAATGGCAATCGGATCCCTTATAGGTATATATGCAAAGTACTACTATATAAAATGTGGCATTTGTTTAATTAATCGGCGTTTATAAAATACTCAAGAACCCTATCAGAGTGCTGTTGTGGACCAAAGGTCTAGTTTATATGTTTTTAATTTGTGACCCGAATATTCTAGTCTTAAAGACTTTTTTTTTCAGTCGGTAGAATACCTGCCTGCTGTATGAGGTGTCCCGGGTTCGAGTCCAGGCTGGGGGTGGGGATTTTTCTCCAACCAAGATGATCACCCATTTTTCCCAGTCTGGAAGTATGAATGAGAGTGCGAACGTGCATGATCTAAGGATTTAAAATAATCCAAAGTACCAGCAACCCAGCGTATAGGAGTTAACACCTTCGGTATGTTCCAAAGGAGAACTGCCGCCGATATGACCACTGCAGTTAAAGGTGAGGTATAAATGGAACAAAGACCATTTCCTTACCAAACTTCCTTTCCCAAATATAATTCCATTTCATGATTAACCAGTGCCATTGCATGTAATGCCATAAGAGGTAAGAATAGGCACTAAACACTATTCAAAACTCCCATTTCACAGAAAGCCAAAAATATACCTGCTTTATTATTACGAAATCTCTGTTCAATGAGATAAACAAAAATGCCTTCTAAACTATAGATAATAATTTCGTAGAGCACGCTCCAAAGAGGAAATTAATTAAATCGTTATTAAAGATTTAAAAAGCCAATCGTGAAGCGAGCTAGTCGTAATAAGTTCTGCTGCAATCATGTAATCTTAGTCATGAATTTCTGTTATTAGATTCGGATCAAATGTTTTAGTCCTTTTTTTTTTTTTCGTTTTAGCAAGGTTTTAATTGTATAATACCAGACCAGGAATGAAACACGACGACATGGAAGAAAACATTGTGCTTTGTGTAACTGTGTGCCTGCTTGGAGATTTACAGCAGCATACTACACGTCAGTATTGGCTACAATAAGGAAGCACATTGCAAAGAAATGACCAGAGCTTTCTCGGACTGGGTGGCGACTTCATCTTGACAATGCATGGCCTCACGTCGCACATTAAGTCATGCAGTTTCTGACTCGATTCAACATTACCTATGTACCACATCCACCTTATGGCCCTGATCTTGCATCCTGCGATTTTTTTATACTCCCATCACTAAAGGCAAAACTTAGGAAAAGGGGATTGAGGAAAATGACAGATATGACGTCTATCGATACTGCATATATCGGGGTTTTTCACTTGTTATTAGGAAACAAGGAGACTCTTTCGAGAATGCGTTTATAAGACAAAAGAGTATAATTCAGCACAATGACACATCACAGCACACCAAATTCAAAAAATGACCAACATTAAAAAACTTAAAGAGTTCAGCAAGTAAACGTACCAACACCATCAGCTGCTTCTCAAGTCATAGCCCGAGATAAGACACTGAAGCTAAAGCAGGTCATTCAAATGAAATAATAACCTGGAGGCTCGGGGTTTAATTCCCGGCTGGGATAGGGAATCACCCCCATTCTCCTCAGAGAAGTATCAATATAAGTGTGTTTAACAGCTAAAAGATCGATAAAACTAATGTTAAGAAACCCTATAGTTCAGCAAGCATAAACTGTCAAAGCCCCATATATGATCAAAGTCGTTAAAGGCACTATGCAAATGAACTAATTAAAAATTCCATAAAATACGGAAGAAATGATATTAATTTAATCGTCATTAGGCTTAAAAATCAGCCAGTATAAATATAATATATTATGTTTTGTTTTCCAACCTTACAGGTTTACCTAAGGGGAAGGGCAGGTGCTGTGTTGAACATTGGAGGTGATGAGGTGAACTGTATCATCATTAAACACTTATGCTGTGGTGCAAATATGGACAGAACAAAAGAAGGCGCGTACAACATGTATTCCTTAATGCAATAGAAAGCTATTTCAAGTTGGGGAGTCGCAAATTACGCCCTTCACGTGGGCGCAGCCCATGTACACATCGTGCCCAAAGCAGTTTGGACTACCGCAACCCCCCACGTTCGAGGAAGTAGCACACTTTTCCCTATTAACTCGCATGAATAGATAATTTTTTTTACTATATTATTCACATCAAGTGATTCTTTTATCCAATTTTAGTTTCTTCCGAATCAGAAATACTCTCAAACTGCTCAACAGGGATTCGATTACATGTATAGATGTTTGTAATCACAATCCGATTTTCATAAACTAGTTGTATTAAAAAAATCAAACTTAGAAGATAACTAATTGTCCTTCTACATAAGTCGTAGAAGGACACTGGAAAAGTCAATGTCATTTGAACTATGTATTCGCCCCTCGCTGCCAATATGACAGTACGACATTAAATTCCTCAAATGATTAATTTCTTCCGGTAAACCGCAGAGCACTTTCAGATTCACTTTCAGATAGCACACATCAATGGCGACTTACTATGTCATAAGTAGGTACTTTACTGTAAGTCCGGGTTCATATAGTTCATCTCTAATAGTTCAATCAATGTTTGTGTACAAGAATAATTGGAATTAATTTTAAACCAAGAAGAGATGATACTGGGCATCTTATTTTTCTTTAAGTAATATAAAATACAACGTTATTCATTTTATTGTGATATAAACAAGAAATATGCAATTCGAGAGAAAACTGCGAGCCCTGTTGAAATCCCAATGCACGTTATGCACTTTAAAAACAACTTTATTCTGTTTATCTGTTATCTGAAACAACTTTTATCTGTTTTTTTAGCTCTTTATCGAAAATAAAAGGTGCATGTCTTCCGTAAAAGTTTGTGTGTATATTTTTATATTTAGGTGACAACCCGGTCCATTATTACTTCATATCTTTCCTCTCACGTTTTAAACCAGTACAAATATTTCAAAACCAAAATTAGGCAAATTGGTCCAGCCGTTCTCGAGTTTTTGTGAGACTAATAAACGTGTATTTATATATAGGGAGATATATGAATAATTGCAATAAATAATTGCCATACGTTGAATTCAATGCATAATATAGAAGTATGAGGTAAAATTTGTTTTACGAGTCATTAGCGAAGGCAGTTCAAGGGTTGAGGTAAAGATAATTAGAATAGTCTGGTGTAGCACAGGTAATTAAAGTTTAGTGTCCTCAGTCGGCCAGAAACCATTAATTTAAGTCAGATTGTATAATTCATTTATGTTCCGTGATCGCAGACAGGTAAGTCAGTCATGATAAAGTTCTGAAAATTAGAAAGAGGTATGACATGCTTAAGATTGAGCAAAGTTAAAGAGTGTAAATTATGCTTCAGATAAGAATTATCAACTTTAGGATTGGATGCTATAAACAGGAATGTTGTGGAGCATGAAGCTTAGTAGGCGAAATTTAACAAAACAGCAATAATACTTATAAAATCCATACATTTTCCTTATATTTTAGATTATAAAAGTGTTTATTGTGATCGATTATTGGTAGTAGCAGCACTAAAGACCGCGTTTTGAATTAAGATTTGACGGTTACACCCAGGGAACATTTTGCTTAACATGTTTGCAATCCACGGAAACGTGTTCTGTGTGTTATTATTATGAAAACAGTTATGTTTATCTGGATAGAACAGAAGTTAGCGGATGGAATTTATGAGTTACAATCTTAACTGTAAACATTCAAAAACGGTTTAATTCCTCGATCACAAATGGCGTATCAATAGCCTGCATTAAATTTATCAGCCAAGTTATTTATTCTCATCCAATCCACCCATACCCTGAGAAATAGATTTCATAATTCACCACTGGAGCAGCTGGCACAGGATCCTTTGGACAATGAGACCGGAGGCTGCGTCAGAAATGACACCACAATACATCATCGTCACATTTACTATTATATTAATAAATTTGATGCTCATGTGTTTTCAGCTGATGAAAGGTTGTGAAAATACAAACACAAGTTAATAAGTTGAACACACCTCTAAAAGTGCTGATAAAAGTAACACGACTATTTAAAGCGGACGTTGACACATCTAGCAAACTAACACACAGTTTTCACTGGACCAGTATAAATTATTAGCAAATGCCGGCAAAGACTTATACAAGAACTTTACAGCAATAGCTTGTTATATGCAAACCTAAATGTAAATTTGTAAGCTTTTAAAACATGTATTAGATTATTACCTTAACCTTTGCAATGCCCTTTTTAATTTATCGTGTATTTTCTTACGTTATTTTGCTTATTTGATTACTATAGGTGCCTAAACAGCCATTATAATATCCAACAATATACTTTTCTTAGTGCGATCTGGTCTCCTTCTAGTTTCAAGATACGTATATCCTGTGATTTGAACGCTGTCATAATGTCGAAGTTCGAAAGTGATTATTGCAGTATTTGAAACTTCCAAAACCGTCAACCCTGGAGCGGTATCATGACGGAAACGAACTCGAGACTACGAGCTGTCCAGAGCCTTCGTGACCGTCTGCAGGGGGTTAGCGGAGAAGCCCGCCCACTCCACGGACGGCCGCGAGGTCAAGCATCCATGTTGTGTTGTTGAGGAATGCGAGATATTTGGGAGGATATTGCCCGCACCACGCTCTACTGGAAATGGTGACAACGTCTGCACAAAGAATCTCATTAGCCAATCCTTCATTTCGGACCTATTCTTTTCCTTAGGAAATAACGACATGAGCACGAGAGTCGTCAGAGAGACGCTGAAACAGAAAACTATGATCGTACACTATCAGTATAAATTGGGACGCTACGCCGGCTGGAATAGCAGTTTCCTACTTCAGCTGTAACACTGAATAGTTCTCATTCAACATCAATCAGTAAAAAGCTGTATGTCTAAGGGTATTTCCCTCACTGGTCTACCCATAAGAATCATTTATTTTATTTTTCATCCATTATCTTCTATTTCGAACTTTGTCACGTTCACAGGTCTGGTTAATGCATCTCCTCGTAAGTAATTTATCTCATCCCACTAACACGAATAGCCGAGGTCGCTAGGGCATGGGCTAATGAAGGGAGGTATTCGCTCAAATTCCGCCAGAATCGTCTACCCTAACTGAGGTTTATTCCAGCTTCTCTTAAGTTCTCATAAGTAGAAAATGCCAGGTAAACTTAGGCTTCATTCCCAATTTTGTTTAATTCTGCAACACCAGTGCGCACCTATCTGATGTCGTCAACTAGAGATGCTAGATTACAGAGAGAACCCAGGAAGGGTGATCAACCCAATGCCTGGTATGACAGCGAGGAAGTAGCTGACATAAAATGAGAGCGAGATAAATGGAAGGGAAGATGATAATGGAGCAATTGGGGGAATGATTGCGGTGGAAACCGAAGATCCCGGAGAAAATCCGACCATGTACGCAAATCTCACATGTGGTCGGTTGTGATCTAACCCGGGCCGCCTTGGTGAGAGTTAAGCGGTTTAACCACTCGGCCACGGCGCGGTCAACTTCTAAATTCAATGTAAATACCTAAACTCCTGCCGTCCTAAGAAGCACACTGTTCCTGTGAGCAATTCCGCAAACAAAACCTACGAAACAAAATCTACTGGTCAGCTACTCTTGTGCATACAACTTGTTTGAATTTAATATGACGTAACAATGTCACTATCATCTGTCACGCTTGTGCACGTGGGCGCAGAGTAATACAAAAAGTGTGTTTCTTACTGCGGATGCAGTACAGTTTAAAAACAGCACTTAATTACCATTTGTGCTTCTTAAACTTAATTTCAATTGGGAGCTTAGCATGATTCATATCTATTTTCCTGGTCGTGTACCGACAGTCGCGGCAGACAGACGTGTTTCGTGCGCGCTGCTTCCGTGAGTGATTACAGTGTAACTGTGTTTAACTGTGGATTACGATATCTTCTAGTGAATTGTATTTTCACAATCAGTGTAAACAGTGTTCTTTTACTAACGTGTACTAGTGCCCTTTGGGTACAGGTGTGTTTCTTTCTTTTTCTCTATTATTATTATTTTTTTTTTCTTTTCTTTCCTCACCTATTATGTCTCTCACGCCGGAAACTACCGGCCATCTAGTACGCTCAGCTATCGATATGGTTTATAATACCACTAGTGAATTCCCACAGTTACCAGTGCCTCTACAGCAAGTTCAACCAGTGTCTACGCAGCCAACCCAGGTTTCTCGCACCAATACTTTTAATCCTAATTCACCAGTGCGTCAATCACCCTTACGCCCGTCACAATTACATCTTACCACGTCAACTGCTGCTATAGTTACCGCTAAAACTACGAGTGACGTTATCATGCATGAGACTGCCCCATCTAACAGTTCACCTGCAACCAGCTCTAGTCGCGCTGCTACACATGCTGCTGCCACAGCTGGCCCGAACAAACGTCGCTGTACAGCTGCCCCATCAGAACAAACAAGTGCCTCGCGCTATGCTTACTCTGTTTCCACGCACAACCGCTTCGCACTACTAGAAGACAACACAGCCATGGACGAGACAAGCAACTCCGAGACACCTAAGGAAAAAGTTCCACCAATTTGCTTGCGCAACATTGGTAACTATCAACTTCTATTACAAGATCTAAAAAATAATGTTACCTCTGAATTTCACACAGAGCTTCGCGGGTCTATCCTTAAGGTTCATCCCTCTACTTCTGACGATTTCCGTAAACTTACTACATACTTCAGCTCCATACAACAGGAATACTACACTTACAGAAATCCGACAGATAAGCTTTTCTCGGTAATTATCCGAGACATCCCTCCTTCGCTCACTGATAAGGAAATCTATGACGAACTGTGCTTACAGAACTACCCAGTGCGGAAGGTCACTCGACTTATGAATCGGTCGAAACAACCCATTCCTCTCTGTGCGGTGGAATTGTTAAACAGCGATGATGGTAAAGCCATACTCAACCTAACTCGCCTGTTCTACAGTGTTGTTAAGGTGGAACATCGCCGTCGTAACACTGACATACCGCAATGCACCCGCTGTCAGAATTACGGTCACACAAAGAACTATTGTCAGCTGACCCCGAGGTGTGTTCGCTGTCTAGAAAATCATCACTTCTCACAGTGCACTAAACCGAGAGACACTCCAGCTCAGTGTGTTCATTGTCATGAAAACCATCCAGCTAACTACCGAGGTTGTCGGCATTATTTAGAACTGAAATTCAGAACACAAAATAGCAACACAAGGCAACAGCCTGGGAATTCTCATCGCTCCCGTCCCCTACAACAATCAGACAATCCTGCACAGCAACCATTACAACCCCCAGCTGCATCACCAGTACCTTCAACTTCTTCACCAGCAACTTATGCCAGTGTAACTTCTGCTTCCTCGACGAGGCGTACTACTGCACAACAAGATCCCTCTGACTCTTCATCTCTCTCGGCTCTGCTAATTAGCCTGTTCACTCAACTTCTAAATTCTTTATCCACGTTCCTCACTCCTCTCTTACCGCAATTTACACAATGTTTCCAAAACGCTCTTCTAACTACTTTCCGCAATGGTGGCGTGTAATAGGCCATCTCTTTCATCACTCACTCTCCTGAACTGGAACGCTAATGGCATACGCACTAAACGTGCCTCCTTCGCTGCCTTTCTCAGCTTGCACAGTATAGATGCTGCCTGTATCACCGAGACTCATCTTCTCCCGAATGAACGTTTCTCCGTTCCAGGCTACAGGATTTATAGATTTGATCGGAATGCACCTACCGCCTCTGGGGGAGTAGCTGTGCTAGTTAAACGTTCTCTGACTCATCATGAAATATTCCTACCTGTGATTCCCGGTTTTGAGGTAGTGGGCGTTAAACTCTCGCTTCGCGATAGCAACGATCTCGTTTTAATGAGTGCTTACAAGCCCCCAAATAGTAAGCTTAATACTCACTATTTCTCTTTCCTTTTCCCAGCAGAAAGCTGCACTCTCTTGCTAGGGGATTTGAACTCGAAGCACACTTCTTGGGGCTGTAGAGTCACAAACCCGAATGGACGGCGTCTGTTTGACACTATTATTGCCACTGGTCTTCACATACTGGCTCCCACAGAACCGACTTACTATTCTGGCAACCCACAGGTAGCTCCTGACATTTTGGACATTGGGGTACATCGCAATATACGATTACCTGCATCGATTTCTGCACTGCCAGCGCTCGATTCCGATCACTGTCCAGTGTTGGTCACATTTAACCTCACTCCGGATATTTTGCCACAAATCCCGCGACTCATCGATGGTTTTGTCAACTGGGACATCTTTCGCACACACCTGGATGCTGCACTCCACACCTCTTATCAACTGGTTAATGCGGATGCCATTGACACTGCCGTTCACCATTTTACCTCTGCGCTCTCTTCCAGTGTACGATCCTCTACTGTCCGCAGTCCTCAACCTCGCCATTTCCCCTCCTTGCCTATCCATATTACTCAACTCATCCAAGAGAAACATCGCATCCGTCGATTGTGGCAACGTCAGCGTCTACCCTGGCTGCGCCAAAGATTAAATAGTCTCATTCGACAAGTACGGACCGCACTAGAGCAACACCGATTTCAGGAGTACCAGCGACAATTAGCCACTATCCGTCCCGGAGATCATACCTTATGGAACATCACTAAGAGGATTCTCCGAGAGCCGACAGTGATTCCACCTCTTCAGGTTGATGGGACCCTTTTGAGTGACTCTGCTGCCAAGTGTGACGCTCTAGCTACTCACTACGAGCGTACATTCACGCCTAACACCTGTCTTGACTCTAATATTCCCTCTTCCGTGGACAGGGAACTCCTTGAGTACCAACTTCGTCCTACAGCGCACAACAGAATTTCGTTCACTACTCCACGTGAATTGTCCCGCTTTATTCATCGTCTTCCCGTTAAAAAGTCTCCCGGTCATGACCTTATCCCTAACGTTGTGCTGAAGAATTTGACAAACAAAGCCCTAGCTTATTTATCATCAATCTTCAATGCTGCTCTGCGCATTGGTCATTTTCCATCTACATGGAAAGATGCGGAAATTATAGTCTTCCACAAGCCCAACAAGCCAAAAAATCTTCCCTCAAGTTACAGACCAATCAGCTTATTACCTACACTTTCTAAGCTTTTTGAAAAGATTATTCATCAACGTATTTCTCATTTTTTGATCCATAATCAGATAATTCCGTCTTTTCAGTTTGGCTTTCGCCCGAAGCATGCTACCACTCACCAATTGCTCAGAATCACGCAGTCTATTATTCAAGGTTTCGAAAACAGGCAATACACCGTAGCAGCATTCCTAGATATCGCCCAGGCATTCGACAAGGTGTGGCACAGTGGACTACTACTTAAAGCATATCGCATTGGTCTCCCTTATTATCTGATACAAATCATAGCAAGTTTTCTCACCAATAGAACCTTTGTGGTGCGCATTGCTGGTTTCACATCCACCCGACGGCCTATTTTAGCAGGTGTACCTCAAGGTTCAGTACTTGCACCACTCCTCTTTAATATATTCACTTATGATCTTCCTGATATAGCTCCAGTTTGTACGGCGTTATACGCAGATGATACTGCTCTCTATTATTCTCACGCCAATATTCTTCATGCCATTCAGAAACTGCAAATTGCCCTAGATCAATTAGCTCATTGGTTCTCTCACTGGCGCATTTCCCTCAATACTAACAAGACAGAGGTTAAGATCTTCTCTTTACGACCTTATAGGGATCCTCCTTCACTACGGCTGCTGGGGGAACCGCTCTCATGGTTACCAAGCAATGTGCCAGTGAAATACCTTGGGGTGTTACTGGACACCCGACTTACTTGGAACGCCCACATCTGTCGGTCTGTTACTCTTGCGTTTGCCCGGCTATCAAAACTGTACCCTCTACTCAACAGGCGCACTTCACTTGGTTATGAATCCTCCCTGCTTCTTTACACATCTCTAGTCCGTCCTATTTTTACCTATGCAGCTCCAGTCTGGGGTGGCACCTGTAAGACTAATCTCCGCCGACTGCAGGTACTACAAAACAGGGTGCTTCGTACAGTTACAAACGCTCCATGGTTCATCCGAAACCAGCAGCTTCATCATGAGTTTGGTCTTTTACCCGTTCACCAATACATCCGACGCCTGGCACGTCCATTCTTTTACCATCTCCAGGAGGTCCCTGGAGCTGTTACGTACCGTCTCGGCTGTCGCACTCGCCAGCCAACTCGCCTGAAGCGCAGACTGCCCCAAGATCTTCTCCTGAGTGACGTCTCCAGCACAGACTCAGACACGTGATTACTACCATAAGACTTTAAGTTCTCAATTTGTGTTACAGTTATCCTCCATATTTAGTTAGAGGAGTCGTTCATGGCTACCTCCATTGTTATGTGTCCTGTTCCTATGTATCTTATAACAAACATCTGTAAAGCATAATTGCTGATCGATGGATAAAATAAAAAAAAAATATATCTATTTTCTTTTCCCTTGTCTGCTATTATTAGAAAGAGCAAGGTCAGGACCACCTTATCTACCTTAGGAAATAGGATCGTGAAACAGTAACTTGATCAACTTTACAGTTGACGTTCTCGGGCTTCGAAACCTTTCCCATTGATTCTCTAAGCTCGCATTTTAAAACAAATGTTTCGACATTTCTCCTATTTTCGTACGTCTTCTGTTCCCGACCGATGTGCGTTATAACCACTATACTTCCACTTAAATGTGAAATTAATCCAATCCTCCCAGTGTTAAGTCTCCTAATTAATTGCCAATTTAGTTATAACTGATAACTAGTTGCAGTTATCCTGTTTAGATATTACTGGATGCAAATTCCAGCCTTCTAAGATAACTGATTTATTTGTATTTACGTAAGTTAGGAATATTCCCTTATATCATATTTTGATTAAAATGTATTAGTGTTTGTCTCAAAATAACTAACGATGTTGACACCAAAGTATATCTACAACAGCACTTTTGAGGCTTTTTGCCGTTCTAAAATGTAATTTCTCTGAGCTTAACTCCAATATATTTGCAAAGAAGGAAACAATACGGTCAAGTAAACAGGGTCTACCATATTCAACACTAGTATCAATTTGTAGAGCAAAGCTTTGCCTAAAACATGTTATTTTTATAACTCCATTCCAAAGAGTATATGAGGTATGTTTTCTGTGAAATGGTGCAGAATTCACGATGAAAAATAACAGACGCAGAACCATTTTAAAAATGCATACAGGTGTATTATAAATGAATATCGGGGTTTTAACTCTTTATAATATTTATTACATTAAACTTACAGTTATAAATGATGTCAAATGAAAAAGCAAGTAAAACAGTTTTGTTTGTTGGCACTAGTGCGCATGTGGGTGCAATGTTTCTGCCGGAATCCACTAGAGAGCGGTAGTAGCAAAGATGGCGACTAGTAAACAGTTTTGTGTTTTGCAGTTTGCAAAGACCGAATCTGTAGTTACTGTGCAACGTGCGTTCCGCATTAAGTTCGGTTGTGATCCTCCTAGTGATAATAACATTCGTAGATGGTATCAGTTTGAAGATACCGGCTGCCTTTGTAAAGGGAAGAGCACGGGACGATCAAGAGTAAGTGAAGAGACTTGAGCAAGTGAGAGAGTCGTTCACTTGTAGCCGAAAGAAATCAGTCCGGAAGGCTAGTCGTGAATTACAAGTTCCTGTGTCGACTGTTTGGAAAGCTGTAAGAAAACGCTTACGGCTACGTCCTTACCGTTTACAGTTATTACAGACTCTAAAGCCGACAGACCACGGATTACGTGCCAACTTCGCAAACGACATGTTGTTTCATGACGATGGCGATTTTATGGATTGTGTGTCTTCAGTGATGAATCGACCTTTCACCTTAGTGGACTTCTTAACACTCATAATGTGCGCATCTGCGGCCAAGAAAATCCTCACGAGATGGTACAAATGCAACGAGATTCCCCTAAAGTGAATACTTTTTGTGCCGTATCCCGGCGAAAAGTTTATCGGCCTTTCTTTTCTGGTGAACCTACTTTAACTGGCACTTCTTACCTTGATACACTACAGCAATGGCTCTTCCCTCAGTTGGAAGAAAATGAGCCAGAGAACTTCATTTTCCAGCAAGACGGTGCGCCTACCTTTGGGGCTTCATCAAGGATCGTGTGTACGTGCTTCCGCTACCACCTGACCTCCCTGAATTAAGGAACCGGATTGAAGCAGCTGTTGCTACAATTACTGAATACACACTTATCAATGTTTGGGCAGAGCTCGGCTATAGACCTGATGTGTGCCGTGTGACAAAGGGTACTCACGTTGAACATTTATAAGGTTCTTGGTAAAACTGAGAAGCTTTCTCATTTGACATATCATTTATAACTGCAAGTTGAATGTATATACACCCATTTATACACACCCTGCATTTAAAATAAAAGTATTATTTCTCAAAGATATACCTATAAAGAGGAATTTATAGAATAAAAAATCATGAATACCCAGAAAGTGTAAACTGTTTCTGAAAGTTAAATGACTATGACAGTATTAATACGAAAGAATAAAAAAAAATAACTAAAAAATAACTTAATTCAATCCAAGTTTCAAAGGTAGGTAGCGCTTCTAGAATAAATGTGTAGTTTTTAATGCTCGCTTTTACTATATGCGGCACCGCAGGCGATGATACTGATGATACATGAAATGAAGATGGAGCATCGGTGGAATGAGATGGCGGGGGAAACCGCACATCCCGGAGAAAACCTGCCCTAGCGCCATGCTCACCTCAAATCTCACATGCGGTCGTCTGGGATCGAACCCAGCCATCTTGGTGAGAGTCAAGCGCTCTAACTGTCCGGTCATGGCGCGGCCTATAGCGCTTCCAGCATCACCCTATACTCCAGAGCAGCAGAGGTTAATACTGAGGTTAATGCCTAGGTGCTTGGGAGTGCGTAACAAGGGGGATATTAGAAAAGGGAATAGCCTACCATATAAAAGACGACCAGAAAACACTTGGACGGAATGGGAGACAGTCGGAGTCCGGAGATAACGTATCATTATGCTCCAGGAGGGAGAGCATAACCTCGGGAAGGTGGTTGTTGCTTAACTAGTTATTTGTAAAGCGCCATCTGCACTAGTTTTCTTAAATTTGACGCATCCCGACCACACACGATGCGTAATGACTCCTTCAGCCGACGATATTTTTACAAGTCCTGGCCTTTTCCCTCTCTCCCTCACTCTCTTGCTCATGCACGCTATATTAAACGATAGAGACTACAGTGCTTTACAAAATAGTGCGCGTTGTTATATGCTTTTTACAGCTTGTTCTTTTCAGGTTAATAGAATGTTCGACACTTGCTGCCAAAGCTACTAAAGCTGCTCGTCAGAATAGAATCGATCAACACTCATGAATTTTCCTTCACCAATCAGCGGCCTAATGACGTTCTGTTGTATGTCTGTTTCTCTTTCTCCCGTCCCATAACATTACAATAGGATCATTCTAGTTCGAGGCAGATTACAGCAACACACAATTAACATCAGTCATTAATGCGTTGAGCGGGTTATTTATCGAGAGAGAGTCAGCAGAACATACTGAGGTTACTGCAGGGCAAGAGAATCGCGCGTACACGCGATCGAGGCCGGGTCACTAAATGGCCGCTCTGTACATACATAAATTACAAAGCTGTCCTTCTTGGTTAAGCATATAATTGTGTATTTACTCTGATTCTACCAAAGAGAATGAGAAACTATGTCGTTTGTGTATCCCGCTGATTTTGTTCGATGCCAATCTTTGACAAAGAGCTATCTCTTTACAGGAATGTGTTTGAGTCTGTGAGTGTTTGCTAGTGTACCTGCGACTATTAAAGCTTTACATTACAACAGATATTTCAAGAGTGTTTTGTTTTAACAAAGCTTCACTATTAAAACGAATATAAGGAACATATTTCAAATGAAAAAAATGCACGTTTAAAATCTAGGATATCTTGGATAATCCTAGACCCTACTCAAAAGAAACTTCCAAGTACAATTGAGTTAGAAGTTGTAATACTAAGGAAATGCTTTGATGTTTCTATTGCCGTGAAAATTTTTTGACATACCTATAAGTTTAAACTATGCAGCTCACCACAACCGGCCATATTTAAAATGCAGATACACTTAATGTCATGAATAAAATAGCAGCATTATTCGGCATTTGTTACTTCTCTCGGATGAGGAATAAAACAATGAAAATATGACACATTAATCGAGGATATTCGTTGTTAAAAGCAATGCTTCACTACTATGTGTTTCAAATGGGAAGAGTTCTCGCCTGTAGCGAATCAGATGCGTTAGAGCCTTCATCGTTGCCACCTCGTTATACCCACTCTTTATATATCTCCCTTTCTCTCGCACACTTGCGAGTCTTCTTTGCGCTAGACGTAAGGGAACGCAAACTGAGTTTTCCTAAGATTCATAATAATGCAGTTGTTCAAATCACATGGATATTCGTATATTACGCATATCTTTTAAATATATAGTTTAAAATTAATTATAGTTTATGAATTACCTATTTTTCTAATCCAACGAAACTGCCAGCGGCGCATCCATATAGCTATGAATGTCGCTTCCGTTAACAGACAATTCGTCATTGTCAGTCTTCATCGTCTGAGCGCTGCAAGTTTATGATGACAGGCTCCAAAATCTCGTCACGTGCCGTTTCTTTCCAAAAGCAGTGTTCTTGCAGTTTATCTGCATGTCTCATGTAGTTTCTCCAGCCTTGTGCAACCTTCTTGGTGAATAAGTCGTTCAACGTCAGTCAGTTTAAAAATATTATTTCTATTTGGAATATAATTTGAGCCCAGATTAACTCGATTGGATTGTCCTGACAGTGGTAAGGGGGAAGGTAGTTCATAATACCTCGTATCTCATTTCCAATGAAAGGTGATCCAGCTGATACACTTACCCTGGTCTTTAAAAGGAAGGACAACTGAATAATACTGCTTTGAACTCTCTAGAGTAAATAGAGACTATGTACGATTTATAAACATAGTGTGACAAGTGACGTTCTGCCGATGCACCATTCTACAAGCCAGTAGGAAGTGTACTGTTTGTTCTCACTCGAATTTAGCAAACACCTTGGCTTTTCGAAGTAATTCTTTTATCACGTCATGTCAAACGTTTACGTTTCAGTTCTGAGTAATTACAAATATATGTACACGCATATATGCCAACCAATAATGATATTCATTACAGTGCTTACGTCGCGATACATTGTGTTTTATTTGTATTAGGAAAACTGAGCTAAAAATATGAGGTTTTGCGGTTATGTTAAATACATTACTCTCTACCTTCTACATGGATCAGTTATTGTAAAATCTGAATTTTTGTCTTAGGACGAATAGTATTTAATAGAGATTGATTAGTTTGGCGCTCGTCACACACCGCTTACTGTTTGCCCAGGACAAGAAGGCAAGCTAGAGGAATGGGTATCGTAATCACTTTTGCTGTCCGCAAAGTATGACAAGGATGGCAGATTCGTTTAAAATAGACAAATGTTGTCACATAGCTCACCTATACAAAATACCTATCATTGCAACAAACATTAGATCTGGCAGCATGGGTGACTCATATGTACTCTCATACACTCATTTCCTAGTAAACAGATCCGTTACCGGAGCAGATAAGCAGTTCAAGCTCCTCTGCCCTTCATTCCCCTCTAGCCTTCTTGTCGTGGGCATGCAGTAGGAGGGATGCAATACAACACTTCAGGACTCCGATTGGTTGCTCATCTAGTAGCGCTCAAAGACAAACATCCCATTTGAAACACATTAATAAGGAACATGACTTGATTAAAAATGTATACCCGAATCTGTTACACTAAGGTACTGCATAAAATATTTTATTTTGTCACGATTGCGACTAATCTATCCCATCATACTTTATATTATTATGGTATTACTTCAAATAATTCAATCACCCCCTGAGTTTCGTAAACATGGAATGTGGATTATAGTCTATAATCTCAAGTGAGCATTATGTCAAAAAGTCTGATGTGAATACTCATGATATTTCTCTACCTATGATAAGATCGTATATATGCTTAATGTACTATATAACGCATTTAAGAAGTTATTTTATCACCGTGTAGTAATTTTATTCAAGAATGACTAAGTTCAAGCAATAAGGGCTTAGTCTCCATGCAGAAACAAATTTCAGTTAGTCTTAGGAATTTGACGGTATTTCCATTGAAAAAGAAGACAGAATAGCAAACATTCAATCATGTGCACCAGACGACATACTTAGGAAAAAGCGAATGTGCAACGTAGAAATTTAGAAAAGGATTAACACTCGAAAAGTGGATGTAACACAAATTAAGTATCTTTTTTAACACATATGCTTCCTACAGCTTTATCCTGTTTCTCTTTATATTTCTTATACATAATTATACAACAGAGTCAGAATGAAGAAGATTTCACAAGCTATCCAAAGAAAATTTAAGACACATATTTTATAAGTAAATCAAATATTTTAAAACAGTTCTGACATTAAGCGAGAATCCATGAAACTATTTTGAGAAAACAGAAATAATGAAAAACATTCTAAGTGAAAATAGTTTGGGATGTGTTTATTTCCTTGAATGTCTTAATGCAGCAAAAAGTATGATTGTTTATAATTTTCGTTTTCAAGTTACACTTTTCTCTCACGAACACATAGGCACAGTGTCCCTCAAAGAGATATAACACTATTTAAATGTAGTTAGCTCAGAAAATATTAACAAAACCGATTTTTAACCACACTGGTGTTCTAATGACAAAGATGTTCGAGGTATCTGCCACTGTTAGCAAGCAATACAGCAAATGGAACGCTGTGGAATTGTTAGTAATGTTCAAAGTGTGTAAACGCCACTGTGGGACATTCAACACACTATATTTAAAGTAACACAGATGTAAAAAGGCTCCAGAAAACCTAAAAGTAAATAATTTTGCGTGCAGAATGATATAGAAATATTCAATTATGATCCAGGTTCCGTTTTATCCGTGGAGTTTTATCTCCTCAGTCGATAAAGCTAATTTTATTTACCTCTCTAAAATTTATTGAGGTTAAGTCGGTACATTTCAGGAACAATAAAATATGTTTGTCCCGAAACTTATACACACTTACACAGCTGTGAAGCCATTCTTTTAGACCGATTTTTCTTTTATCCAAAACGAAAATGTGTTTCTCTCTTTTTTTTCCCCCTTTTAAAACATGGAACGAAAAAAAAATAAAACAGTTATATTCACATTAGACAAATGAGCATCAAATATTTAGAAGAACAAGAAAAGATGTTAGGTTCGCCAAATATTTTGGTTTGGCCCGTTTTTCTGAGCATCGCGTCCTTGAATGTTACTGGAGCATAGGTATTTCATTAATATTCTACATGTAGCTCCATTAATGCAGTTGCGTATAATTGGTTCTTAATTCAAATCATCATAAGATGACCCACATATAAAGTTAATTGCACGGCTCCAGGATATAACCTGTAGAACGGGTTTCGGCTCATTCAGCTCTTTCACTACCGCTTCCAATTACAGGGCGCTAAATCATTTCTCTATTTCCCGCATTTTCAGCAAATTTGAGAAGCCGATTCTTTGTGCTGTCTGCACAAATGACCAGTGACATATTTACAACCCAAATCTCTCGTTGCTTCCCCATTCCTCGCGTGACTTCTGCACCAAAACAGAATGGTAGCGCAGGTATGTATCCGTTTATTTTCTTCTTCTTACTTTCTCCTTCCTTTTCTGCTGCCCTCGTCTACGGTACACTGCATCGAACCAAATTTTGATACAGAACTTTCGCTACAGATACATCTTTTGGGCCTTATTATTTTAGATACGAAAGATGCATGTGCACTTTAAGTGCACTTTCATTATTTTCCGATATATCGTGCAAATAGTAAATTCGGAATGTTATGTCTTACGCAAATATTCCCATGAAAATTGATCAAACTCGACCAAATCAACGCTATCAATGTTTAAAAATATGACGACTTTCTAAACTCGCTTTCGTATGATTATTCTTACAAACGATATTCTGTCTACTCTATGTTAATTGATATATTGCTTTATTTAACATTTCCTTGTAGGAAGAAGGGGTATAAGGGAATGCAGTAAGCTTTTGACTGCGGTCAATACTGCAATCTTTTAAGAAATAGTTGCGGCGCGCCGTGGTCGAGTGGCCAGACCAAGGCGGCCCGGATTCGATCCCAGGCGACCGCCAAGATATGTGGTGGGTTTTCACCGAGATCTCCAGTTTCCCCTGCCATCATTCCACCAATTGCTCCATCATCACCTCTCCTATCATTCATCTCGTATTTTAAAACGCAAATGGTAGTAAGGAATATGTAGCTAAAAGTAAACTCAAATTAAAAAGTGATACAAGTTGCATGTTTTGACAAGATCAATATTTTTTGTGTGGGTAGTAAGATTCTATCTCTTATGGTTTACTAGTTATGCAGATGTCATTCAGATTTTTTTTTTATTTTACGTCGTCCAAAGTTAAGTCATATCGGACGTTGAATGGGATGGGTGAAATGATGCTCAAATGAGCCCAGACTCCATAGAGCTTAGACTTACCCGACATTCGTCCTTCACGATAAGGGAAACTCCGGAAAAACCTTATCCAGGTAACTCACCCTGACCGAGATTCGAACTCGGGACTCTTGAACGTGAAGCAGGCACGCTACCACCACGCTACCAAGGCCGGCGTCATTCAGAATGAAGAGCATTTCAGACGTTACGAACTATTCCCAGAAAATTCAAGATATACATTTTATTTATCATGAAAATATTCTTAAAATTTGACATTTTATTCAAAAATGTTCAAGAGCCATTTCTGAGAAAATAAAAAATGTTGGAAAAACTTTCTTTTGTGCGACGCGAGAATATTTTCTAAGTCCAAAGGTGCACGTATACGCATGCGCAAGCAGACGACCAGCCGGTTCTGGCGTTGCAGCCAACCTGAGGAAGATCAGTAAAACTTGTAGCCAACCTCTACCTAAATGCCTCAGACAGGTGACGAATTCCGTGTGCAAAGGAACATGGTTTGAGCAGGCTAAGTTATCGCCCGGTCAAATTTTGTTACTCATGCACTGCTTTGCACATAAACAATCCTACGACACGACGATTATGGAGTGCTACGTAGGAAATACATGTATGAGTTCACGGACTGTATCGGACTGGTTCGGCTACTGCCGCGAAGTGTGCATGATGTCAAATGACACCAAGAATACTGCAAGGGGGAAATTGGCGGTCCTGGTCACGACGTTCAAATCGACGAATGCAAAATAGGACGACGCATGTTTCATCCTGGGCGCGTCCTAGAGGGCAACTGGATCTTGTGAATGATCGACTTGGAAACGAATGAGGTGCGGATGACGATATGCCCCAACAAAAGGGATGCAAATACGCTCTTCAGTCTAATTGCAGAGTACGTGGAGATCACCAGGACCATTCACACCGATGCTTGGCGGGGAACTATGGGTTGATGGCTGGAGGGTTTGCTGCGCACCTAGCAGTGAATCATTCACTTCACTTTGTCGACCCAGTAACATATGTGCACACAAACAACAGAGTCACGCTGGCGAGGACTACAATCAGGTGCAATTTAGGTACTACTTTGTGTTAGTCGGCTAGATAGTGTTATTTCGGGACAAGTAAGACTGCTGGCAACATTGCGTTCAGTGGAGAAACAAGAATAGTTTGGCTGCACTGAATTCAATATGGCTACATTAAGCAGTAAATAAATAAATAAACAAACAATAACGTTAAAAGAATGCCCTCCAACACGAAATTGCACTAAAAAGTAAAGAAATTATATTAAAAACAACGGCTGTATATAAAAACATCAAAAAGTGTGAAGGAATTAGGGGAAAAAAATCACCGCGTCGCATTTAGAAAGAAGAGCCAACATATTGAACACCGTTCCGTAACGCTTTGCTTGTGGTGATTTTCTTGGAAATTTTAGTTTTATCCTTGGGAAATGTACTTAAACACCAAGTTTGTTATTTAATCAACACAGAGACTTTTATTTGTCCAGTAAAATATCGATATCGAACTTTTAGATGGAATACAATAATTCTCTTGCCTTAGGTAAGCAGTACAGCAAATAAACAGCCCCAAAGGAAGTAGCCACTTTTTTTATAGTTTCTAAGTTTGCTCTATGGAAAATAAACCTTCGTTTACGACTGACTGTACAGTATATTAGACACTTTCACTTCCGCTGACAATCTGATTTATGACTGAATGCTTCCTTCATAATTTACAATTATACTGTTCTGATAGCAAAGTTATTTTTCTGCATGTGTTGCACATGATGCAACGCAGTTCACTTATCCAGCATTTCTACGTTGCATAGCTACGCGCTGTTCTACTCTCATGATGCATTGCAAATGAACATTAATTCTCTCTGTAAAATAGTCTTTATATTCAAGGTTTGATGTTCAACCACCATCGTTTATTTGTAAACACGTACAAACTATTCCTAGAAACACAACAAGCTTATATTTATACCTATGTACTTCAGGTTAATTCAGAAAAATCTTTGCAGAAATAGTTTCCTTACACAATTCGTTGCATGTACAAGGAGGATAAAGGAAACCACATTGTAGATATTTAAAGACGGATCGAAACATACAAATTCTATATGCTTTCCTTGACATTAAGAAAAGCAACAGAATATGGAGATGTTAAAGTATTGAAAAATCATACAAACCAATAGTAAGAAAATATCGGGAAAGATTGTTGCCAAAAAAAATAATCTATTTAAAACAAACTGCATACTCTTTTAAACATACGTATTATTTACTTTCTCTATCAGAGACTTGAAGCTTTCCCGACGTTGATTGTGAATGATTTCTTCTCGGGAGATCAGCCAGGTAAGTGCTAATCGCTGTCCAAGCTTTCGACAACACACTCTGTCGCCATCATCAAGGAACTGGATGTAAGAGGCACAAGTGGATTTACTAGTCGGCCGGAGTTGAGCCATGAGCGAGAACAAGTCGTCCGGGTGCTCCCGGACGGTGGACAGAGCGCCACGGTACCTATCCGCTGAGCGGATTTACACGTGCGGTCTTACAGAATTTGTCTTATCTTCAAAGCTTGAATGTCCGTGTAAAGTGATGGACCTGATTCGACCTCTGCTAGTGCTCCTGACGGAGGGGTGAGCTTCCAGGTAGGAGGCCAGTGTCCGATGCCACCACGCTAGGAGCGGCCTGCTTTGCAGGGTCCGTCCAGTGTGGCAAAGCCAGGAGCGAGAGGTCGGGTAGTCAGAGAACATTTAGTTTGGGAATCGTGTTTAGGTCACACAGGGGGGACTGGACTGCCGTAGTTCAGCCGACAAGTCAAATCCAGCTCTAGTGTGGCCGGGACAAACAGAATATAGTAGTGAAGGGATGAGAGGCTGGTCTCACCACCCAAGGGCGTCCTTGGGGAGGAGGTAGCTCTTTTTCCTTCTGGGTACACGGTGGTCATATTGACCTAGTGTGTTAACTAGGTGGTTGGGATGAGGTGTAATTCTGGCATACAATGTGCGCGAGCGTTCACGCACAACGTCCTCAACGTAAGGTATGCCAGAATGGGAGTGTAGGATGTGTGATGGAAATGTACGTTCGGAATGGTAGATCATCCTAAGGGCCCTGTTCTGCACGGCTTGCACTCTGCGGATGGTGGTTTGAGCCACCGGCTGGAGTTTCCAGCAGCAGACCAGCAGAAGAATCGAGTCGTCCAGGTTTACCTGGACGGAGTGTTTGCTGCCCAGCACCCAGCCGCTTATTGCGGCTTTATCTGGGCAGTATAATAGAGTCGTCTTTGTCTCAGGCGGTTGTCTTCGGCAGTGGTATATCTAGCCATTTGCGCGCTGTTGCCCCCTGGGGGGGGGGGGGTTGTGCGCCCAGTACTGGCTGCGCTCTTCCGCCTGCCTGGGAGTCATCTGAGCACAGTCTGCTTAACAGGCTAGAGGGAAAGGAACAAATGTTTAGGTATTGGACTTACCAAGCCCATTTCTGGGCTTGGGGGTTTGCAGTCAGGGGAATGTGGCCCTGTTGGCCGGAGTTTCTTGCCGAGTCTGGTATTTAAAGCTGTGCAGAAAGACCTAGAGACCGCCTCGCGCGCTGCTATTGGTCGCCACTATACTTTATAGTGTACTTTCTCTATACTGTGGCAGAGAATGTGTACCACAAAGATGTGCCAGTGGAAAATATGGCTATTATTGTATTTTGTAAACACCTATAATGTTATAAAGATGCTATTTTTATTATAATATCAAATTATACGCCCCAAGCGGTAAAACAAAGGGTAATACAATTTTTGAGCTGATCACCAAGGTTTTGAACTCACTTTGCAGTGGCAGAGTGGTGAATTAACCTGTATAATACCATTTAGCCAACGCTATCTTGCGAGGGAACGTTCCTAATACGAATAAGTAACCGCAGATCTCAGAACTCACGTCGAATCTTCGCGCGCTTTTTACAGCTTCATACAGTGTTCTGAGCTCGCTTTGGCAGTTTTAGCACAAATAAAAAAATTGCAACCACCATTACAATTACTGCATGAGCTAAAAATTGCCGTAATTTGTTACAGAAGTGAAAACTATATACCTAATTCTTAGCATTTTTGACAAATGACTGAACAACAAAAACACGTGTTGGCTGAATATTTAAATCCAATTGGTCCCACTGTGTAGATCTGTCATTTTGTGTTCCAATGTTAATGTCAACTGATGCATGTGATAAGGTAAGTTGGGGAAGATGACACGCTTAACTGTTATGTCCTTTTTTCATGGAAATGGGAACGGAGAAAAATATAAACAGAATCTCAAGATATTGCCTGTATATTTAGTTGTTACTGGGAGAAACAGTAATCAGTGTCCTTAAATGTGAGGAGATAAAAAAGTACAATTAACTACTTGCAACAATACTGACATCTTATCCCATCATTAGGGGAATATGGAAGTTAACAGGGGGAAAGATGGAACAACATGTAGGAAGATGCAACAACACGAAGTTTGAAATTAAGAAATAAAGTAAATTGAGCTTTTGTATTACAATATGTAAGACGCTGTATAAAATGTAAATTTAATGCATGTTAAGAGACATGATACAATGAAGAAAGGAGAGAACCAAACTGCAGTCTTATAACTCTCCGGCCAGGGTTTGAATGAATACAAGTACTCAAAGCTTGCTGCCAAAATGTTTTCAATGGTTTGAAGCACGATCGGTCAATCAGTATTCTGTAAGATCTTTCAACCTCCCCCAAAGCCTGAGGGTAGACACAAGTGAACCTTATTTTTGGTGTACGCTACCAGCCATGTTGGTCCGAGCTACATCATGTGCTAGACCTTATGTATGGGCAAAGAAATATTACATTACTTGTACTTAACCAAGTTCATAGATAGTAGTTTCTTGTTTATCACTGAATGAAGCAGGATATAAAACGAAAGAACACAACAGCACACTTCCAACTGGATGCCCCTATGCTAGGCTGTGTTAAGTGCTGCTATCTAGTCTAAGATGAACAAGATATTACGAAACTTCCGTCTTCCCCCAACTTCCATCTTCCCCCCACTTACCTTATGTTGTTGCTTCAGGGGCATGTTTAAAGGTATGTGTTAATGAATAGAAGTTTGTAAACTCGTCTAAAATTATTACTGCATATTCTCTGTGTCTGCGTATAATGTTTTTGTAATCGACGTACATAGTGATTGCTTTCTGTCCCATACAACACTTATGCACTGAGTTCTCTATCCTTCCTTTATTAACTGTTCTACAAATCATCCATTAGAAGGCATTCACGAAAGGTATGTCACATACGTCGCTTAGCAGGTTGCATAAATTCAAAAATAAATAGGGACAGGTGGTTCACCTGGTATACTGGGTTTCTTATACCTTTATTCATTCATCTTCCTCATGATGGGAGAAATGCACGCCCCCGAATCGTCGATGTTTAATCACCTTTACACCTGGCTTAAAGCCCGAGAACATCTTGAACATATAAGTCCCCAGGAAAGTTTCAGGTTTTATTTTAAAGTGCAATTACAAAATATTTCCATAGTAATGTAAGTACTGCATTTGCTGATTTAAGACTTATATACGTGCACTTTTATTATTTAAGAGGCCTTGAAACTTAAGATATGTTGCTCTGCTCCACGTTCATATATTAGTCATTGGTGAACAATATCGTGTACACTCGATTTTGTTTTCTATAGTTTTCTCAAAACAAGGATACCGTAAGAGAATGTAGCAGCAACAGCAGGTTTTAGAATCTCAGAAGTCTGGAGAGGTTAACTACTTGAAGTACACCAGAGCAACTTTTTAAACAAGTACAAGTCAGTAATCTTTATAATTATTGGTGCCACTTCCAAATACCAGCCATAAGGTAAGGGGCAATTTGATAGATTCCTATCCGCTTGCTCGTGTAGCCATTTCTTTATTTCTGTGTGAAGATTGCCGGGTCTGTAGGAATGCGCTGTAACAATTTATCTCCAAATTAAGAGTTAACATCAGAGTTGGACCGTAACGGAACTCGGCCGTTCCAGCCAGTGTTGCCACCCAGCAATGAATGCCTACTGATACAGGTCTTCCGTCATTTAATGTTCCATGCATCCGCCGCACTCTCAAGCTACACTCCATTTTGTAATTGGGCCATCTAACTAAAGTGGAACCAGCTCTCATCATGTGATTTACTCCACGTGGGCAAAATATTCTATGGAAGAAAGCGGGGTAGTTCTACTCTAGAAGATTAAGGATGTGGTCGCACGTCGTATGAAATGACCTATACCTAGAGTCGTAAATTCCATGAATTATGTATGAGCAGATTTAAATGTGCGTAAAGAACCTATGAAATTGAGTCATGTTCCACACAGGTTGCAAACTGGTCACTTTCTCCACGTCAGTGAAACGCACAAGATGAGATGGCTCCGCAACAGCGTGTGAGGTTCGTACTCGGGAATTCCCAGGGTCGAATCTGATCTTATTTTCTTGAAGGTATTATCCGAATTTCTCCATTTCGTTACCATGTTTCATGGTTGAATGAACGGCAGGCGTGTCGTTAGGCAGGAGAATTTGCTTTGAGAAAATGTCTACCCCGATGTCCTGTGACCGGCCTTCAGGGTCTCCGCTTCATGGGCATAGAACCCTCCTTCTGCTGTCTACGATCCAATCTCCCTCGCTCCTAAGTTTCCAAAAAATACGAAGGGAGCTCAATAAGTAATGCAACACATTTTTTTTCTCGGCCAATTTTGGTTGGAAAAACCTGACATTTCTTGTGAAACATTTGAACGACCGACACCAGGGACCGACACCACTTTTCCTCGTAGAGCTGGAAGCTGCCTTAAGTTACCGGCCTGCTCATTTGGCGGGTGCTGCGTACTGAGGTAAGCCGACAGACCACCTACTTCATGGTGCCGATGTTATACTTTCGGGCACGCAGTGGACACGTCCGCAGACGAGCCAAAGTATCACTACTGTGGTGCTTCACGTCTCACCATGGTCTGCAAGGAGCACGACCTATGCCACAAACTCTTTTTGCCACCTGTGGAGCACACTCGCACTACACTGTAGAGGCGCTCTGCCCCCAACATCCTTGCAGAAAGGCATTGCATGCAAAGCCAACGCTACAGCCAAGCCATCCACAATATCAACCGGCTCAGACGACACTAGTTCAAACCAGTCATCTCCAGGAAGCAACTGGGGGCGTAAGTAAAGCCTCCAGGATCTGTATTCGGAATTCCTGAAGCTGGCATCCAATCCGACCGCCCTGGAGGAACTTCTCCAAGAAATGCAATCATACACACTTCCAGCAGCTCACTACACCACTGACAACCGTTTGAAGCTGGACAACATTGATGAAGCACAAATGAGGAACTCCAACAAAGCAGCTTGACCAATTAGACTACACAGCATCAACCTCAACATCAACGCAGCTACATCACAACGATGGAGGTGCCCTCGAAAAAAAAACGAGGTCACCGGTTCAAACCTGGCATAGGGCAATGGACTTTTGGCGTAAGAATCCTTGCCATGGCTTCCTTCGGAAGGGAAGCAAAGCCAATGGTGTTCCGTATTGCAAATTTATGACACGTAAAAGAATCTCAAGTCTGATAAAGAGGCCACTGAGTAAACTTAAGGGGTATTTCTCCCCCAGAGTAGAGTGGGACGCTGAGAACCAGAATATTTAAAGGGCGTTCACCAATAAAAACTCAATTTTAATTTCTTGCTTTGGAATACCCCAAGATAATAACTCCGTAACGTCGGATCCGATGATCATGGAAGCCACAAATCTTTGAGTTAACATAGTTCACGAAGAAGGTGCTGATATGTGCTATAATTTCTCTAGATATCTATATCCGATGAGGCAAATTCGGCTGAAAATACTCCTGCCTAATTTTAAGTGTTTTAATTGCTCCGTGAATTCAATTAAACTATTTTTACACATACCAGTGTTAACCCTTCTTTATTTTTTTTTTTTTCGAAAATTGGGTGTGGTGTGTGTGTGTGGTGTTTTAGGGCCCGTCGACAGCAAGGTCATTTGGGCCTCGAAAATTGATCCAATGAATCTTTAACAAATAAATGGATTTCAAGCTCCAATTTTTTTCTGGGCGAAGTGATAACTCAAGGTACATAGGATTTTCTGACGCCCATGTTTTGAGAATATACCTAGTCTGACATATGAAACCAATGTCATCGGTAAGCCACACCACTTTCAAGTGTGTTTCGTTTCGCATTGTTGACCAGCCTATATTGCAATATCGCAACCGCTTGATTTTGTCCAGTTCTACCAGTTCATGTACTGAATTGTATACACTTCATTTCGGTGTTCTGTTTCAAAAATTGACTTTATATCGAACGATCTCCCTTGAGGTGGTATTAACGAAACTCATATCGCCCTTCATTTAAACGTACTAGCTCATTTATGGATACAGTGTAATTCTCATTTAAAATAACTCACGTATTGCACTGACATGCCTTTTTCTATTCTAAATGATTTTTACAAATGCTTACTCTTGTCCTTCATTGCACACTCACACATTTAGTTTTATGTACAAGATCTGTGGCGACAGAAACAGTGCTATACAGTGGATTCCTAAGTTGTTTTGAAATGCCATGATTTTGAATGACCATGAGAAAAAGAAATTTGATGTGTTCCATTCACACGAATTTCTCTACTCGCACACCTAGGACCATTTTTACAAAAACGTATTCTATTTCTTGTTAATTATATAACTTTCAATTAACACTTAGACATTTCGTTATATGGTACAGTAGATAAAACGATAGATTTTAAAAAGTATCACTATGTGGTGGCCTTGAAATTCCAAGCACTTGGTGTATAACCCATCTTTCATTTTTTGAGTTAAGCTTCAAGCACACATGCACACACTTGCCTTTAATAATAACAATGATAATGATAATGACGATGATAATGACGATATTATTATTGTTATTATTATTACTATTAATAATAATAATAATAATAATAATAATAATAATAATAATAATAATAATAATAATAATAATAATAATAATAATAATAATAATAATAATAATAATAATAATAATAATAATAATAATAATAATAATAATAATAATAATAATAATAATAATAATAATAATAATAATAATAATAATAATAATAATAATAATAATAATAATAATAATAATAATAATAATAATAATAATAATAATAATAATAATAATAATAATAATAATAATAATAATAATAATAATAATAGTCACAAAACATGCATTTTCGTGATTAGAGTGGAAGGCACTGCTTGCTCTACTTACTAACCATAAGTAGGTAATAGAAAAAGTAAAACATGGTGAATGACAAATTGTGAAGTGTCAGTCTGGAGGCTTAATTGATTAGGAGCTGGCCTACTGAACCCAAGGTCGCGGGTTCAAACATGGCCCGGACCAGTGGCTTTTAAATGTGCTTAGAAGTCACAACGCCGTGTTAGTAGATTCACTGGAATGTAAATTACCTCCTGCAGGTCGAAATTACGGCATAGTGACGGATATAACATGTTTCTTTCAATTTTGAAGTTACACCATTCAGCAAAATACATATAAAGACATACAAATACAATAATTTGTAACTTAAAACTTCACTTATAACAAATGTTCTTGTTAGTATTAACAAAATCTGAAAATAAAACAAATTTAAAAACAAACATTTGAATTCAAATATAAAAAAAAATGTTAATGATATTTCTACCCTTAGAAAAATAAAAGACGATTATAATTTAAAGAAATTTATTACCATCCTTGGATTAATAAACATTTTCATAAAATTGTTAAAGATTTTGGTATAACTTTAGTTCCTCAAAATAAATATAGTATTAAAAATCTACTTCATTTCTCCAAAACAGATAAAATGCCTAATAATAAAAAATCTGGTATTTATCACCTTAATTGTTTCGATTTTGATAAAGTTTATATTGGAAAGACAAAACGTAATTTAGAAACCAGAACGAAAGAACATTTTCGTAACATTAACTATAAACAAACTGATATATCGGCCGTAGTAAATCATTTTTGGTCATTTAACCATGAATTAAATCCAGAAGTTAAATTATTAAAGCAAGTAAATTGTCCGATAGATTTAATGGTTTGGGAAAATATATTTATTTTAAAAAAACAAACATCGCGTAATGAATTTTGAAATACCAGCAGTCGATTCTATTTTTAAATTTGTTTTATTTTCATATTTTGGTAGTGCTAACAAGAACATATCGACATCTAGTGTTCGCAACGATGACAACAGCTTTGTTTCCGGCTGAAGATGTGTTTACATGAAATCGCGATCTGGAGACTTTATAAGAATTATCATCATTTCTTATAAGTGGAATTTTAGGTTACAAATTATTATATTTGTATATATTTGTTTGCTTCACTGTTAATAGCTTCATATTTTACGTACATATAAAAACATTACAAAATTAAAGTCTTAGTTTCATTTTCTGATAGAATTCTGCATTTATGTGTCTTTTAAATTTATTTATAATCGTTTACGTCCTCCAATGTTACGTCGCATCGGACGATGAATAAAATGGGTGAAATGATGCTCAAATGAGCTCAGGGTCCATAGAGCTTGGTTACCCGATATTCGTCTTTCAAGATAAGGTAAAATACCGGAAAAAATTCTTATCCAGGTAACTAACCCTGACCGAGATTCGAACTCGGAACGTATTGAACGCGATATATACCTACACGCTACCATCAACGCTACCGAAGCGGGCAGTTACGTATTTGAGCACAGTGACACATTCACAATTTACAATGTCCAAAGATTAAGTAATATTTATTCGACATGATGAGTAATGTCAATGGAACGCAGATACACATAAATAAAAACAAATGAATCCTGTTTCATGCCCAACGACTGAAATAAATTTTGAAACGCACAGCACATAGAGGCATAAACCTTATAATTTCTATAATATGCATGAACATAATAACTATATCATATGAAGGTCATGTGGATGTTACAGATATTTTATGGCATACTAAACACATGCCATCATTAGCATATTTTGCTTTTTACTTTTTAGCTGTCATCTTTATTCCGGTCACCAAGACTTGTGATGTTCGTTGTCTTTGGTTGAAGTGGATGTACTGCTTTTATTTTTTATTTTAACCCTTTTATCCCAGTTCTCTATTCCGTCTTTTTTCTCCCCGAACGTAGCTGTAGAATCCATTACACGTGGCATTCCGATCGTTTTGGACGTGTTAGACTTATCTCGAAAAGTTCGATCCATCACAACATTTCTAGACAAGAAAGGTGACGCCCAGCGCCCTTGCTACCTTCCGAAAAAGCAGCATGTCCACTTCCAACGTTTATACTGATAGCACGAAAAACAGGCCACAATTAGCTATGTACCTTTAGTGACAAAAAGATTCTTATATGTTGCATTACGTCACTTAGGCTAATCACTCTTCTTAGAAAAGCTTATTTCTTGCTCCACTAGTGTACGATAGGTAGAGAGGGTATTGTGATACATCCATACATTCGATGACTTTACTGGAAAATCATGTTTTAAGGTATAATCAGCAAAAACAGTTCTGTTTGTGGGTGTGTGTGTGTGAACTGTGTACTCAATAACGAAAGGTTGGTCAAATATAAAATTTGGTATGTATGTCTTGAATTTTCTGGGAATTTCTGCACAAAATGTTGTACCAGATATTTTATATTCTTTTAAATTCTTTTAAACTGAATGTATTAAAGATAGCACTTGCCAACAATGAAAATGTTTCGGGCTTAAAAATAGTGAATTTACATGTATTTCCATCTGCTGAATTGTTTAGAAGATAAAGTGACATTTCATTATTTAGAGTGAAGATTTTAAATTTGGGGGATTTCTTTTTTGAGGGAAGTTGGCACACCTGTCAAAATACCGTAGGCGACAACTACAAGCATTTGGTGGCAGTGCTCCCTTATCCTTCAAGACGAATGCGGGTAACTCTATGCTCTATGGATCCTGGGCTCATTTGAGCATCATTTCACCCATTCCATTCATCGTCCAACATGACATAATGTTGGATGCAAATAAAAAAAAAAAAAAAACACCTACACGTTTGAATATACATACATGCGAGTGTAACAGATTGCTTTCTACCTATTCCTGGCTAATCCAGATCAATTTGCAGCCCACAGTTGTACATTTCGATAGTAATATGGTTAATATGTTACGTATATCGGATTTTAAATTTCATTCTCTTTAGATAACCACGAGAGAAATTCAGACTGACGACGCCATAGACTATTCCCAGAAAACTAAAAATATACTTACATTTCAGTTTTCAGACAATTACTTTAACATGCAGATTTCAATCAAAATCATTAGAGTTATTTCGGAGAAAACAAAAAATAACAAAAAGTGTAAAGGGCTGTTTAGCGTGGGTAGATTATTTTAAAAGTCTTGACGTTGCATCCTTCGAAGACGCTCAGCTGAAACACCAAATCTGGAATTTAGAGGGATAAGAGGACCTCTGTCTAAAAATGTGTTTTTTATTCACGGAGCCTCAAAACGTGTCTTTCCGGTGAAATTCTGATATGAAACTTTTAGGGTGGAATGCGACACTTCCTCTACCTGCTATATGTAAGTAGTAGAGAAAATAAAAATCCTTTCAGTTTTACATATGTGTAGTACGACTTTTACATTATTATGATTATCATCATCATTACTTCATAGTGTTCAAAACACATGCAATCTGCGACTGACATCGATAAAGCTAGCCATTGATTTAATTCGCGTTTGCTTTCTTTGAGGTATTTTAGACATTTGTTTTACGTATCTGCATTTTCAGTGATGCTCTGTAATATTATTTTAAAATTTTAACCTATGTAATATTGGGCCGTTAGATATAATTAGGAATCATTATGATACCATTATAACTTAGAATTTTATTTCTAAGAGAACCCAGTAGACCCAAGTTCTCGCGGCTAGAATGAAAATTCCAAGTAGAAGTTATTTCCGGGCTAAGGAGCAATAATCTACTAGATGTTTCCTGTCAAAACGTACCGACCGGGATGGCTCAGGCGGTTTCATCTGTGGCCCGCATTCGGGAGGCCCAGGTTCGATTCCCGTGGCCTACCTACCTTACCCACGGGTTTTTTCGAGAGTTTTCCCGGGTCGCTAGGCTGGGTAAATTAATTACATCCCCCAAATTTCCTGTCCCTCCATTTCATCTCCATTATCATTTCACATCATCTCTCATCTGGTGGTCTCTTTCAGTGTAGAAGTGTCGACGGGTGTCTCGGCGGTGCATGGCAGGATGATATGCTCTGAGTAAAACTACTTCCTGTTCCGGTAGGTCGGTTGCCGGTCTCCGCTCCTCTGCTGGGACCATTTCAGGACCGCCAGCCAGGGACATTTGGGGCTCGGATCGCCTGCCTGGGACCATTAGGGCTCGGCTGCTGGGCTCGTTGCCGTCCCGCAGTAGGGGAGCGAGTTCGTTGTCCTGGCTTGTTGGAGGAAGTCTCTATCCAAGTAAACTGTAGGGACCCTGCCCTCTGTACTGTCGTGGCTCCTTGGGTAGTCCGCCCTCGGTCTCCTTCGCCTCATCCTTCCACTTAGGGCCATGGGAACAATGGGCCCAGCATGGTGGCTCACGTACCGAATCCCCTCCGTAATGAAATTCTAATCCTGCCCAAACGTTACATCCACAACTGCAGTAGACGTCTTCAGTAAATTCGTCGAAGTGTCTTCAGCGGCGAATATGCTGTAAATGTTTCTTATACATCTTTAATATATTTTATGAATTAGTGGTTTACAACGCTATTAATCCGTGACCTACTCTACGTCAATAACGATTTCTCTTGAAGCAGTAGCCCTACCCATTGTGCTGTCTATTATTGTGTTTTTGCAGCCGAGTATGTTCAATTAAAACTGCTATACTTTGAAACTCAGGTGGAACATTTGGGCCTAATTTTATGAATATAGGTAACTGTTGCGTCATCGTTTGTAAAATATGTGGCTGTTGCTGATCCAGAACTCGACAAATATATACGAAATGTTCTAATACCAAAGAAAATGATTTTAATGAACTGCTATTTGGATTCTCATTTTGGATATGGAACTGATACTGCTTATAAAATAGCTCGTTCACACCATTCCCGATGTGCAGAGAGAAACTGAAGGATTCGCTACAATTCCCCAAAGAAGTTGTTTCATGTGTTTAAGAGCATGCAATCGTCCGATATGACTTAACGTTGGAGGACGTAAACTTATAAAAAAAATTAATAAATAAATAAAGGGGAATGTCTTAGTCAATTGCGTGACCTTGTAATTCCCGTCTCCTCATTTTTGGTATCTTAGGTTACGTCCTTTATGAACATCCTGTAAGTATGCGGAAAGCACTAGTCTTTCACAATACACAACTTGTGACCCATACTGTAGTCCCCCCCTCACATTTATACCCCGCCTTTAACTCCAATGGTCATATCGGCGGCCGTTCTCCTATTGAACATATCGAAAGTGTTCACTCGTATTCGTTGGGTTTTAATCATTAGATTAGGAAAACATTCGCACTCCCATTCATACTTCCAGACTCTGGGGAGGATGAGGGGAGGGAGAGGCGTCTTGGTCGGTGAAAAATCCCCAGCCTACCACCGGGAATCGAACCCGGGAGGCAGGCAGGTGCTCTACCGACCGAGCTACGGGGCCAGCCATACTGTTATTATGTATCAGATTATGACCGCTGCGCATAATTATCGAACTTCCGCATAGCACTTACTACCCAGCGTTATTTCACATACAAGCGATTTGCAACAAGTACTCGCCATTATAACAAGTGTTTCGGAAATACAAACAAGGGAATTCCGTTAGGGTTCGGTCGATACGATTTGTAATGCATTAACTTTACAGGAACAGGAGATGATGCTATCAAACATGGGCCCTCCGAAAAAAAGTTACTGAACTGCACATATTTTGTAATACTGCCATTCCCAACCTTATGGAAATTTTCTGGTAGGACTACCAGAAAATGTAAGGAGAAATCGGTATATTTGTGCTGTATACATGCAATTAACTAAATTATTAAAAGTTTTACATTTCTCATGATATCTCAATTTGTTCTCAACTGTCAATAGCTTTTAATGAAGTCGAGTAAATGAGCTTTGGATGATCTTTGTGACTATTTCAAAAGTAATATTACATGATTGGCGAAAAGAACAATAAGGTCCATGTCCAATTTAAGTATTACTTCAAGCTAAACTGAATAGTACAAAAGTGAATCGAGAATATATTGACACATTGCTTCACTCACACTGTTTATTCACAGGACATGTTTCAAGAGCTCTTGCTCCTATCCTCAGCTGATACTCGATTCAAAATGTCCCTATGCTTCTTTCAAGTTTATACTTTGATTCTTCTAAATGTTTATCAAACAGTAGAAATACTCCTCAACCAGTCCCTTTTTTTCCCTGTTGTATCACGCTAAGATAATTTTAGAGTAACAGCTGCGTAGGTGTAATCAATTGTCGTGATTCCGGTATACTCGACTCGCAATTAAGGTGAGAAGGTTATTATTTGAAAATTTTATACTGAAAATACAATTCCTGCTGCATAGTCTCGACCCTTTGTATTCTCACTTGTGCTTTTCAAGTCCCTCTTCATTTTTCTTGCCTTCTTGGCCAGTTCTTCAACCATTTTATCTGCTTTCAGGACTCGCAGCTCATCAATTTCTGTATATGACTACTATCATGATTGTGTGAACTGGGCCTACTAACCTCAATATTACAATATACGTGGTTTCATCGTCTATTCTATTTATATTTTCCACATTTACTGTTCTGTTTTTAATAAAACGATTGCCTGTAAACTTTCTCTTTCGAAATGTTTTTAGACTAGCCATATCATACATTCACCAACAACTAGTACAAAATATTATTCAGAACAAATAACTGTTCACATATACAGCCAAAGACAAAAGAAAAACTAGCATCATTGGAGTTACAGTGGTACCAGCAGAAAGATTGAAAGATCCCTTACAAAACAAGGCTTAGTTCAGAACTATCTGTTCAGTATTACAGAAGTTATGGTTAATTTTCTGAAAGCTCACGAAAAGGGGCGTGGTAAAAACTTAACACTTGCTAATATAATAAGCATATTAGGCTTAAAATATTGGTTCAATTAACTTTTAACTATATATTTGGAATCTAGAGGGACGACACTAATAAAATGTAAAAATAAAGTTAATTTTAACCCCAAGTGAAGTACCTTCTCACCTTAAAGAAACTAGAAGAACAGCACAAAGTAGTATAAATTAACAAAGGATATTAAATACTTAATGTAGCCTATTAAAAAAATAAAGAATCTTGCTACAACTAGAGTATTTGAAAATAATGGAATGTCATTTTAGAAAATATGTACTATATATTTTATATTATGTATTTATGATACATATACTCACTATGTTAGTTGAAGCAGGGGTAAAAATATAATTGGTCTGTTAGAAACTCACATCTCAATATAAAAGGTCTAATTTCCTCTGCAACAGATATTGCGAGGAACTGATACCACCACCTTGTTCTTAACTGTCTAATATTGTAGCACAGGGTAATTAACAAAATTTCATTGTTATGAATTCATAGTGAACATGGGTGGTCTGTGAAGGTTTCCATACCGCTTACAACTTCTCCTATACCAACTCGCACTGTTTCACATTCTCGATTCTCATAGATCGACTCTTTCGATGACTTCTAACTGAACTGCTTTCTGTAACCTACACAATTTGCCTGGTGCAATTTGCGAGGGTGCTCCCTTACATAGTCTCGCGGTCCAGAGAGAAGGGTTTGAGAAGCATCTCGATACACAATATTTCAAAGTTGCCGAAAGCTCCTGAAGTTGGCTGGCGGCAGAGCAAGAAGCAAAGTATTTCCCCGGCTTTTGATGGCAGGCAGCGGCGATGACGAAGGCGCCCGACCGTTTGCTGTAACCTCGGCATGACAGTACGGTCATCGGACTGCATTCCCATATTCTTAACAGGATATTGTGAATCAACATTTTATTTGCTTTTGTTTTTAGTTTGTTCCATTTTCTATTTTCATTCTGGTTTCCACACCATATATTCGGAACATTCTACAGAAAGTACCCAAAAGTGTTAATGAACAATGTTAAACTGCTACGAAGGTGTTAATTGATGTAGTCATCATTAATAGTAATATATAATGTAATTTGGATCACCATATCACTCCTAAGTATTTAATATGCATTTAGCAAACCAGTGTAAAAATGTTGTGTTCGTCTTAAGTTTAGTTAGTTTATTAAGAAAACCTTTTAGGTACACACCTTAGTTTTTTATTTTCTCGTTTTGAATTATGAAAATTTGTGTAATAACAACAATGGTATTTTAACAAATGCACAAGATACTTTAGCTGCATAATACCGAAGTTCTCCTGAAAATTCCAAGCAGTTACGGTATAAATTGTCGTCCAAAAAGCGTTTTGGAAACTGAGAAATTTAACTGAGGAAATTGGATGTGGCACTTCACCTAAATGTTACAGGACCAATAAAATATATTTGTAGCTTTAAGCGTTTTATATTAAAAGTAAATAAGTTTGCATGAATGTGTAGTAAAAATATGAGGGCTGTCCAATAAATTTTTTACGGTCATAATGTTTCGCACTAAAATTCAACCTTATTATATTCTGTTAGCTTAATGAGAAACACGCCGTAGTAGTTTCATTTTTGGTACTCCTGGTTCCCACCTGTGAGAACCAGGCAAGTTCAGACATGTTCAGTATCGCCTACCGCTGCAATGGAGGTAACATGCAGTAAACGTTGATGTTAGAGGAAGATCCGAAGGGTTTTTTTAAACGTAATCACTGGTGGTGAAACTTGGCTACATCATTTTGATCCTGAGAACAAACAACAAAGTTCAGTGTGAAATGTCCATCACCAACCCCCAAAAAAGCACAAGTGTTTGCTTCTGCTGGGAAAGTTATGGCCATCTCATTCTTTGATATTCATGGAATGGTTTATCAGTATGTCGTACCTGCACACACATCAGTAACTGGACAATACTACAGGGATGTACTGAAAACTTTGCAAGTCCATATCAGGCACAAAAGACCACATTTCATGAAGCAGGCTGGATGCTGCACCACGATAATGCGCGGCCGCATATTGCCAATGTTGTTGCTGAATGTCTTGCAAAAATCAACGTGAAGTGCATCCCTCACCCTCCCTATAGTCCGGATATAGCCCCATGTGACCTTTTTCTATTCCCTAATTTGAAGAAACGCTTTCGTGGGAGGTATTATCCATCATCAGAAGCAGTGGTGAAGGCTGCGGAGGCGATTTGGAAGGATCTCTCAGAAAATGGTTTCCAGCATTTCTTTGAAGACTGACAGAAACGCTGGGACAAGTACATCGCATTCAAGGGAGACTATTTTCAGAAGAACCATCAAAATGACCAGGATGAGTAAAGTTACGTTGTATCTGCAACAATATTCAAAAATGTTTATACATTGTAACAAATTTTATCTATACGTTACCATCAACACTAATTCATGTCAGTCACTTTTTACCCCATTAACTATTTCAGAAAATATGCTGTTTTGAATTTTTATGGTCTCACTGTATAACACATACATACAGCATTTGAAAATCGGGAAGAATGTTGAAAATGTTTGAAATATAAAACAATATCAACATTGAAATGCTATAATCAGAACATCGTGTTGCCGTATTGTCTATATAATCATTCAAACCTAACGCTTTGGACTGGAAATAAACAAAACGTTCTTTTTCCAATAGTTATTATAGAATCGATTGTATTAAGTTTGTAGTGAATCCTTTCCTTTTCTTGCCTCTGTGTTATGATCGATTTTCGGAAAGTTTACGAAAAGGGGCTGGCAAAAACTTAACACCCACTAATATAATTAGCAAATTAGATATAAAATATTGCTCCAATGAACTTTTTAACTATATATTTGTAATCTAGAGGGATGACATTATAATAAAATGTAAAAATTAAAAACAAAAAGTAAATTTTAACCCCAAGTGAAGTACCTTCTCACCTTAAAGGAGGCAGGTGGTTAAACACGACAACTTTCCGAATATAATTTATAAGTTCTTGCTTTCTGATTCCACTTTTTTTCTTATTCTTTAATTTTATTTATTTACTTTATTTTCCTGGAGCGCTACTAGTCATTAGGGCTCCGCGGAGCTCTGGTTGAGAAACGGTGCAGCAGGAAAGTTAGCGACACGTAACAAAGTTTTCAGCAGAGAAAGCTTACAAACAGCTTTCTCCCGTGTACACGAGGGCGTAGAAATGTAGTTCTGGCTTTGGAGAAAAAAATGAGGAAAATTATGTAATATTTTAACAGGCAACTAAACGTATTACACAACCATTAAAATACGAAAGCAATTAAAATAATGTACAAAAACTCTACATGTATGCCCTCTACACTCAACGTGGGAGCAACGAATGGCAATATTTGACGAGAAAGATCTCTGCCACAATGTTGCCAAACAGTAAAGAACAAATTTCTGGAGAGGGAGGAGCAATCTGTAGACAGGAAGAAACTCGGCACTTTTAAAAATGTGGATGTCAATGTTATATAATTGAAACAAAGTTATATACCTATAAAAAACAAAGTTTATCCTTAAACAACAAGAGTTTTTGTATATTATGCTGAGATTCCCCAAGTATCATAATCTGATAATGGATATGAATGAATGAAAACGACTGCACACTAATGGTGTGCTGCATAACAGAATTTCGGTAAATTTAAAAATAAATCTATTATTAAAATTCGTAAGCTTTCACGGCCAGTGTCAGTATAATATAAAGTATTAACCGGGCTTGTGGGCCGTGGTCTACTAGGCTCCTTCTTCATCTTCCCACAGTGAGATGTCTGCCGCAGACGAAACGTCTGGGAAGATGAAGGAGCCCAGTAGACCACGGCCCACAAGCCCGGTTAATACTTTATATTATGAATCTATTATTATTATTATTATTATTATTATTATTATTATTATTATTATTATTATTATTATTATTATTATTATTATTATTATTATTATTATTATTATTATTATTATTATTATTATTATTATTATTATTATTATTATTATTATTATTATTATTATTATTATTATTATTATTATTATTATTATTATTATTATTATTATTATTATTATTATTATTATTATTATTATTATTATTATTATTATTATTATTATTATTATTATTATTATTATTATTATTATTATTATTATTATTATTATTATTATTATTATTATTATTATTATTATTATTATTATTATTATTATTATTATTATTATTATTATTATTATTATTATTATTATTATTATTATTATTATTATTATTATTATTATTTGTTCTATGTATACGCCGCCTTAACTGCAATGGTCATATCGACGGTCGTTCTCCTTTGGAACATATCGAAGGTGTTAACTCGTATTCGTTGGGTTTTAATCATTAGATCACGTACACATTCACACTCTCATTCATACTTCCAGACTCTGGAGAAGATGAGGAATTATCTTGGTCATATCTGCGGCCGTTCTCCTTTGGAACATATCGAAAGTGTTAACTCGTATTCCTTGGGTTTTAATCATTAGATCACGTACACATTCACACTCTCATTCGTACTTCCAGACTCTGGAGAAGATGAGGAATTATCTTGGTCATATCGGCGGCCGTTCTCCTTTGGAACATATCGAAGGTGTTAACTCGTATTCGTTGTGTTTTAATCATTAGATCACGTACACATTCACACTCTCATTCATACTTCCAGACTCTGGGGAAGATGAGGAATTATCTTGGTCATATCGGCGGGCGTTCTCCTTTGGAACATATCGAAGGTGTTAACTCGTATTCGTTGGGTTTTAATCATTAGATCACGTACACATTCACACTCTCATTCATACTTCCAGACTCTGGGGAAGATGAGGAATTATCTTGGTCATATCGACGGCCGTTCTCCTTTGGAACATATCGAAGGTGTTAACTCGTATTCGTTGTGTTTTAATCATTAGATCACGTACACATTCACACTCTCATTCATACTTCCAGACTCTGGAGAAGATGAGGAATTATCTTGGTCATATCGGCGGCCGTTCTCCTTTGGAACATATCGAAGGTGTTAACTCGTATTCGTTGTGTTTTAATCATTAGATCACGTACACATTCACACTCTCATTCATACTTCCAGACTCTGGAGAAGATGAGGAATTATCTTGGTCATTTCGGCGGCCGTTCTCCTTTGGAACATATCGAAGGTGTTAACTCGTATTCGTTGTGTTTTAATCATTAGATCACGCACAAATTCACACTCACATCCATACTTCCAGACTCTGTAGAAGATGAGGAATTATCTTGGTCATATCGGTGGCCGTTCTCCTTTGGAACATATCGAAAGTGTTAACTCGTATTCGTTGTGTTTTAATCATTAGATCACGCACAAATTCACACTCACATCCATACTTCCAGACTCTGGAGAAGATGAGGAATTATCTTGGTCATATCGGTGGCCGTTCTCCTTTGGAACATATCGAAGGTGTTAACTCGTATTCGTTGGGTTTTAATCATTAGATCACGCACAAATTCACACTCTCATTCATACTTCCAGACTCTGGGGAAGATGAGGAATTATCTTGGTCGGAGAAAAATGCCCACCCCTACCGCCGAGAATCGAATCCGGGACCCCTAGCACGTCAGGCAGGTGCTCTACCAACTGAGCTACGGAGCCAGCCATTTTATATATTGTTTCCGGGTCAAATCCTCAAAAGTATTTTCCGTTTTATAATTAGAATGACATCGTAACTAAGGTTTTCACAACAGTAAAGCGAAACCAGCGTCTGTCACGACGTTACTCCACGTGGGGAAGATATTCTCTTGTTTCTGATTGGCGTAAGTTAGCCAATTTTTCTGGATGGAAGCGGAGTAGCAACGAACTCTATTCCAGCCAATGAAGGATGTTATCTAACTAGGACTTAAGTCGCTCTCGGACTTAAAGATAACTAAAATTGCAGATGTCTAGAAACTTCAACCAATTTAGATATGCTTTTTGTGAGAGACTGTTAAACATTATTAAAATAAATCAATTCCTTGGCTCTATATGTCCAAATTTCTAAGAAAACAATTTAAAAAATTGAAAACTGTTTTACACATGAAATGCTTCCATTACAAAAATATCCAGATATAGTTCTTATATAGTTCCTTAATTAAAGATACATTTTGTGTAGCTTTAAAACTACACCCAGAAAAGTAAAACAAATATACAATAGTGTCAATCATGTATTCAGTATTTAAAACTAATTACAAAACTGTGCGCGAAAACAAGCACAATCTCTTATATCTTACCAAACGTTTAAGATAAACTGGAAATTTTAAAGAAAAAGGCCATTTTAAATACAAAAAAAAAAAAAAATCAACAAAGCAATGCTCATGAGAAAATAACTTTTAAAACTTCACGAGTAGACAAACTGACAAAAAAGGTGTCGGGGCCAGGCTCAATAATGATCATATTACAAAAATTTTTGATTCCTGCTTTATTATTAATTTTAGAAACACGTTACAAGTAGGTAAATATGGCCAGAACAGTTAATTCTGAAGTGAATCACGAGCAGGGTTGATAAAATATTAATTCTCGAGCTCCTGATGAACTGGCTTTGGATAATTAGGCCTAAATGCAGACCTCTATCGTCAACCCTTTGTAAAAAGGAGCAAAAAGTAAGGAATCATACAAACTCTCCACAAAAAGAAAAAAATGAGATTGATTAACATTAAGATAATAGTACGTACTAATACTTCACTTGAACTAATACTTGTGCACTGTACAGTTTAATTATTTTCTCTCCACTTTCTTAAATGGAGTATTACATTAATAAAAAAAATTCGATATGGGGAGTGTACTGGAAACGCATACTTTGAGGCTCTCTGAATTTAAAAACCGTTTTTAGAAATTTTGTGTGTGTATGTGCGTGTTCGTTGTTTGTTTGCGACGTCCTCAAATTACCCTTCACTTGGAACGTCTTCTATGTTTTTGTTTTTTTCCCCCTCAAAAATGGCATAAAGTGTTCTGATTCTTCAAAATGTTTCACGATATTGTATGATAAATGAAACCTTTATCTTGAAATTTATGGGAGTAACCTCTGACGTTCGCTTCATACTGAACGACTTGTGTATTTCATAAACCGAAGAACTATGAAAAAACTTATTAAAAAAGCAAATGTAATTTGTCATTCTTTAATTTCTTGTGGTCATTCAAAAAGCAGGGATTTCAAAGCTGTCACTTAAGTGACATGCCACTGAGAAAGCTGACTGATGCTATATAACCAATTGCTGAAATTGAATTGAAAGTTTATCTGGATTAACGAGTACACATAAGCTTTTGCATAAGAGTACACAGAGTGTGATGTGAAGGCAGCACTTATTTTTCTTTGTCATCAGAAAAACCCTGCGTGTCAGCTCTAAGATCTACCTTAATGACACGCAGGTTTCTTCATATCGTCTTTCTTTGTGATCGCTAGACAACGCCTTTGTAGGCAATGACAACAGGAACTTATCCAGACTTCCGCTCACAATTTCTCTTTCCTTTTCTAATTAACTCTGCAGCCACAAAGGTTAGAGCAGCTTAGTACTACTATTTTCAAATAGAATTCTCGAAGCCGGTCAACCAGCTTGTGACGTACAGTGCAAAAAATGCACCAGCTTGTGACGTCATGGGGTAGTTGGCGCGTAAAAGGGTTGACCTTAAGCTTGACCTACACGCCGTCTACAATGTGTACAGGCTTACAATCAAGTCAGAATAAACCGCGCATGAGAAGTGTTTGAGCTACTCCTGCACGCAGTAATCATTTTCACTAATGGAAACCTGCTTCAGGTCAAGAGAATTGCGATTTAATGAATAGCCAAAGCGTACAATGTATCTTGTATCCTACGCTACTTGTATCCTATTATCCTAATGTACGCTGTCAGAAATGGAAAAGCATTGGGTTACTTTGCGTAGGATCGCGCGAATAAAATCTACTGTCGATTAAGGAAATCAATTGTACCTTTCTTAAAAAATACAATTTAAATTCAATTCGTTTGACATTTAAACACCTCAATCATAATTTAATATATAATATGTACTTAAATGTTTTGCATATATTTCATTACTCCCATAGATATTTTATTATCATATTTTAAAAAAAAAATGTATATTTAAATTGTTCATTACTACATTAACAAGTAGTTACAAAGTAATCTACTACTCTGCCAGAATATAACGCTAAAAATTACCATAGCTTAACTTTTTCTTTAAAATTTACACATTACAAGTTGTTATTGAACAGCTAGCCACTCGAAGTCACGACAGCAACCTTTATTGGCTGGATACGAGTTGGTTGCATCCTCACTCCCATTGAGTAGGAATCGATTCATATCTAACTTTTAGCCAATCAGAAAATATGCTCCTCGTATAGAATAATCACTAGATAAGAGCTAGTTCTACTTTGAACACCTTAGTTCCGATGTCGAAGTAATTATAAAACTGACTGTGTATTTGTATGCAGCGGCTATGCGGCATAACTTGGTCTGTAGTAAGATCCTGTTACCCTTCTCTACCATATATCTACCTAGTAGGTAGAGCAAGTATTTACTCTGCTCAAAAATTCGATATCGAGAGTTTATTTAAAACAATGTTTAGAAACTCCCTGAGCAGAAAAGTAGTAGTGTAGAAAAGAAGGCATTTTAAAGAGAATGGTTCGCATTTGTGTGAGTGGACAGTGGAAGGATGGATGGTGGATCTACGAACAACATAACTCAACAACAAATGGTACGCCCACCTCAGTAGTCTGGATGGTAGCGTGTGTGCCTCACGTTCAAGAGGTCCCGAGATGAATCTCGGTCAGGGCGAGTTACCTGGATAAGTTTTTTTTGGGAAGGGTCCCTCATTCCGAAAAACGAAAGTCGGGTAACTAAGAGGTAACTAAGGTAGAGCACCTGCCTGTCGTGCTAGGGGTCCCGGGTTCGATTCCCGGCGGTCGGGGTGGGGATTTTTCTCCGACCAAGATAATTCCTCATCTTCCCCAGAGTCTGGAAGTATGAATGAGAATGTGAATGTGTACGTGATCTAATGATTAAAACCCAACGAATATGAGTTAACACCTTCGATATGTTCCAAAGGAGAACGGCCGCCGATATGACCAAGATAGTTCCTCATCTTCCCCAGAGTCTGGAAGTATGAATGAGAGTGTGAATGTGTACGTGATCTAATGATTAAAACCCAACGACTACGAGTTAACACCTTCGATATGTTCCAAAGGAGAGCGGCCGCCAGTATGGCCATTGGAGTTAAAGGCGGGGTATAAATGGAACATGGACTTTGGACTCATTTGAGCATCATTTCACCCATTTCATTCATGTCCGATATGACTTAACGTTGGAGGACGTAAATTGAAAAAATACGGTACGATAACCAAAGTTGGTATAAATGTAGTATCCACCGAAGTTGCGACGCCTCACGTTCAAGAGGTCCCGAGCTCGAATCTCGGTCAGGGCGAGTTACCTGGATAATGTTTTCTCCAGGGGTTTTCCCTTATCCTGAAAGACGAATGTCGGGTAGCTCTAAGCTCCATGGACCCCGAACTCATTTGAGCATCATTTCACCCATTTCATTCATCGTCCGATATGACTTAACGTTGGAGGACGTATTATCACAAAAATACCTCCAACGAATTTGATTAAAATACGACGCAGAGTGTTCACACGACAAACAAAACACAAATGTTGAATTTTTTTAGAAATAACCTGTAAAGTCCTCTTCAGTTGGAAGAAATTTTATATAACGAGCAAACAACTTACGACAAAACAATTTGCATCGTAGTGTTGCAAGTTTGAATACTTAGTTTTCTTTCTGAATTACGAATTTATATGAAGTATGGGAAATATTTCGCCCAAATATTCGATGTCAATATTTTGCATGTTTTGACGCATTTGTAACCCCAACCTAATGTTTATTATGTGTGTTTGAATATAACTCAAAAACAAAAACAAATCACTTATTTAAGTTCGATGTCTTCCAGGAAAACGATGCCGAGATTTTAAAGAAAATTCCTCCACTACAAACGGTCATTTACTTGAAAAATGTCCTTATTTGTTTGCTTTCTGTAATGAAACAATTAAAAAGAAAACACTTTCTTACCTTATTGTCAGTCCCGTGGTTTAGTAAGGAACTACGCAGAGCTGACGTTCAGAGGTATCATGTCTGTAAGCCTAAGTCGTAAACACTAGCAGACGGTGTAAACATTGCTCGTTACTTTAAACTTGTGTGTTCACCTGTTGGTCTGTCCCCTGGTGGACAAAGAAACCCGCCCCTACAATTGTATCAGGTAATGATGGCTCACTGCGTTTTTTGTGTGCAGGTTTTTCTACCTGGGATCAAGTGCAATTACACGGAACACAGAGTAACATTCGGCACAAAAGCCGACCGTCGCTTGTCGGTATGTTTGCCAGCCCGGTTTCTCTTTTGGCGCAGGTAGATCTAAGGACCAGGGTCCACCATTAGTTATATAGGGGTTGGAGCACCCACCTTAATTCCTTGTCTTATAGCGCGAGGGAGTGTGCACGCATTGGTACCTCAACTTCTAACAATCTTTCACTAAGCAACAACGTCGGCAACACTTCACATGATCTAAACTAGCTACAGTTACTCCAAACAGTATTCGTCTAATGCATGAGTTTATGTTTAAGGATATATGATTAATGGAAAATCATCAGAATAAGTACAGCAGGGACACTGTCTTATTTATTGATTAGTGAAAAAGAGAATACAATAAAGAAGCATATAGTATCTGTTCATATAAACATAGTTAAACATTCAAAAGTAAAGATATACAATATAGGATACAAAATAAGTATTCGTCTGCATACTGAAAATGTTGTAGAATGTTACAGTTAGTACTTAGTAGGCCTTCCATTCCTCTTTATCATCTCTTGCATTCTCCTTGCCATGAATTTCACCAAAGATTATGTTGTTTCCACTGTAATTTTACGTCATTCCTCTAGTAGAGCGTTCTTTATATCCTTTATATTAGATATCTGATTATTCCTAATATTTTTGTCCAGTATACTCCACAAATTCTCTATTGGATTCATGTCTGGAGAATGCAGTGTCGGCATACATCGTGGAGTCTTATACAACAACCATAGCCTTGTATCTAGAGCTGTGACTTTTGGATCATTATCTTGTGTGAAAATATTAACTGTCAGAAAGACCCCTCCCGTAGGGGAAGGGATCCGTCCCTTTCAGCTGCCGTGGTGCGGGCGCTGCGGACCCTTAGCACTCGTGGTACCTCTGACGTTACTACAGGAACCTCGGGCCGAACAGCCGAGCCCCTCCTTCGGGAGTTGTTCGGATTGGGATGGACTCGAGAGGGCAGTGTGTTCCCGAAACCCGTGGGAATCGGGTACGTCTTCGGACGGGGTTGAGGGAAGCCATTAAGTGTCCCGGGTACTAGCCTGCAAAGCTAGTAGAAGGTGTGCTAGATCACCAGGCGGCCCCACCGAGGTTTTTCGGTAGTCTTCACCTTGAGTGTTGACGCGCGTAAGTGGCGTATCCACTTCCATCCCGTCTTGAGTCCATAGGACCAGATGGCGGGGGGCTTGTTAGTCTCTAGGTCTTGCCCCATGGAAAGCCCCACGGAGGACGCCGAGCGCCCTTTGGGACAGCTCGGATACTCCCTGGTTGAAGGAGGCCCGGGTCCAGTTCCTACGGGTTCAGGACTAATGGGAGTAGAACCTCTGGGCTAAATTGTCAGAAAGACCCATATTATTCACACTTCTGAACAGATGTGTTTTAGGATGTTTATATAAACCTTGTAGTTCATAATTCCATCAATAAAACACAAATCCCCCACACCATTTGCACTCATGTAGCCCCAGACAAGTACTGAATCACGTCCATGTTTAACTGAACCTGTTACGTTTTTCTCCTCAAGCTCACAATTCTATTTTCTCCATACTATTACTCACCCTTTTGACTTAAAGAGCTCAAATTGACTCTCGTCAGTAAATACAAACTTCTTCCAGAAGTCAAACGCGTCGTATTTATGTTCTTTTGCTAAAGCAACTCGCTCCTGTCTGTTGATTTTACTGATGTATGGTTCTCTATGGGATGTTCGGCCTCCATACTCAGCTTCATAAAGTACGTTTCTTATAGTTAGTGCTGAAACGGACTTTCCTGTGTGTGTTTGAACTGTAATAGCAAGTTTTAGAGCACTTAGTTTAGGATTTTTCTTGACTTTTCTAAGTAACTGTCGTTTCTCCATTTCGGATAGAACTGCAGGACGACCGTTTCTTGATTGATTTTCGGAAGTTTTGTTCTGAACAAACCTGTATATGGTCTTCACTGTACTGGCAGATCTTCCAATGTTTTCTCCAATTTCTTGCATAGATTTCCCTTTTTTAAATAACTTGATGCAAATTTCTCTTTCTTTTTTGTAGTTTCACGACGTTTTCGACCCCTATTACTTAAATAAGTCAATGGCTTTGAAAAAAAAGATGGAACTGTCAACGACAGTGGATGAAACACAACTACATAACAAAAGGGAAGGTGTGTGTGTCAGCGAAGCATTATACCTGGGATCTTGTTTACTAGACCAATACTTGTTTGGCATAAAATGGGACATTATTCTAAATAATGTACAGATGTTCACTAATTAAGCAATATATGAACCCAAATTGTGTTTTATTTTTAAATCTAGATATCAACCAATGTAAGGAAGTAGTTATTGTTGGTTTCTTATCTATATTTTTCTGGTTGTGCTTATTATAATCTATGTGCTATGATTAAACAAATACTTTTTGGAGTATCTGTATTTGTTTTATGCTACTGTTGAAGTGAACCTAAGTGTCAGACTCATTTATGATTTTATTTCCTTTTGAGAGGGGTACACTGAGTTCTTTAGTCATTATTTACAAATATCAGTTTCTAATAAGATATAGCATTGTTCTCACATTTACTAAGTGACCAAGGCAGGTAGGTACTATTTAATTTGAAATCATTCCTAGGCAAAAAGAAATATGGATACAAAAAATAACCTTTGTATGGGGTAACTGATGGGAGAAAAAGTGTGAATGTTACATTTCAAACGTTTATAAGCGTAAAACAGATATCACTACTTAGCCTGGTAGAGTTTTAAACTGTATTCACGTTTGGCATGTCAATGAAACTTCTAATTTGTGACGTAACTCTTGCTTTAGGATGTTAAATCCACTGGCCTCCAAATGACGATTCCCATAGTGTAGATTTGTCAGGAAGAGACTTTGTCATAATTAAGCTAAATTACTCACGGACACCTAATAGGAATACTGCTTCCAGCAAAGCAAGCGAGAGGCGCCATTTGGTCAGCTGAAGTCGCCGAAGGATGTCATCAGCAAATTATTAGGTGGGAATAAAAAAGAAACAGAGCGGAAGGAAAGGACAAAGAAGTAGTTTCCTTCATGAATTCCTCACTGCCCCGAATATTATCACTACCGAGGAGCCACTTCTGTTCTGAAACGTGTCAACTTCCTGAAATTAAAACCTGTAAATATTTACCTCTTAAAGCAAAGCGAAATCATTTTGTGATGGTAGAAAATTTAGACTGCGTGCAATGCTCAGTACAATAAATGCACAATGTTTACATAAATAAATGGACATTCCGTTTTGAAGAAGCCTTGAAGATTGGCACTACTGTTTCTTTCTGCCATATATGTTGCAGTTCTTCTAACAAGAAACGCCCTTCTTAGGTTTCTAAGATTCCTGGTCATATTTTATACTTCATTATATGAGCTGTAAACGAAAAAACTGCCATAAAAATGGAAAATTTTATCACGCAACCATTTAAGGCGAACAAGAGTAAGCATTTACGTGATCCAAAGGTCACGGTTAGTCAAAATAATTAAAAGTTAGTTACGTAGCTAATATTTCTACTATTAGGACGCTGATATGTGTACTGGTGTAGCAGATGAATTGATGGACCATACAGAAAAGCTAAGCTATGAAAATAACACACCAGTAAGCATATTAAATGTGTCCCAGATATACATATTCTCGCGAGTCATTATTGAGATAGCGAGGCCGGTGCGCACAAAGGGACGGCTAGCGCAACGCGGAGATAAAAGGCTTGCCAAAACAGATAAAGTTAGGTGACTGAAAGGTTCGTGTTTCGTCTGGTGCCGTCTTGATTGTTAGAGAACATTCCAAAAATTTCTAGAAATATGAGTAGAGGTATATAAAGAAGCCGCGACTCGCCAGTAGACAGTCGTGCAGCTGCGTTTTGAAAGTGAACTCTTGTTTATTTACGTATGCAGAAGTGACGAGAGATTGTGTTGGTGTATGTTACGTAATTCTGCTACTGTAAGGGTTGACCAAAGTGTGTTTCTACTGAAATAAAGAACATTTTGAATTTCTGCAAATTGGGCTTTTATTTTACGAACCCACAAAGTCACAATATGCATAAAAGTGATAGTCCCATATCAGTAGATTTACTGGCATGTAAAATAAATTCTGGAGTTTGTTCCAAACAGGCGGGCCATTGATGCTGATCTTTACTCTCTACATTTGGAACGAGTTTATGAAATTTTGAGGTGGGATACCCAGCACTAGTTAACCGAAATGGAGTTCTATTGCAACAGGACAGTACAACCCCCCATACTGCACGAATCGTGGACAAAATGAACGAATTGGGAAGAATCGAACTGCTGCCACACCCAGCATACAGCCTCTCGCGTCATCAGATTATCATCTTTATCGATCCATGGGTCATTTTCTACGTGGAAGAAATTTTGACAACATTGAAGCAGTCCAAACGGATGTCACCAAATTCTTCGCAGAGACTACAGTACGGCCGTTGGATCTCCGGCTCTGACGTTTTGCGATTGCAGGAGATGGAGGGGGAAAGTTAATAGTACCAACATACAGTAATGAGCAATTAAAAACATATTCTCAAAATTATCTTTAGAATGAAAGTATAGGACTATATTAGCTTTAAAACATTGAAATCACACTTGCAATTTCATTACCATGCAAGATATTCATTACAGCACCACTCTATTCGAATTATTACGTTCACACCTTTCACGCACACTAACAGCTTCTGTTGGTAGTACTGGGAGTCTCTACATCCGGTGTCATCGTCAGGAAGTTAAAACTGTCTGCTAGCGCCAATCAACATTGTCGCTGCTAGACGTTGCCAGTTTAATCTTTTTGGACCACGTGGCTTCAGTTGCTTGCGCTGGTGAAGTTTCTTTTCTATTTTGTGCGTACGTGAATTCCGATTTTTAGTGTCTTAAGTCCTATTATTATCGTTATTATAATAATATGGCTACCGGTTCGTGAAATATGTAAATGCATAAATACGTATGCTCCTCTTTTTGAAATTCCCGCTAAAGAACTGGCAACAGCCTGCTTCCCACCCCTCCCCCCACCCCTGTCAGAGCCGGAGAATGGGCGGCTGAACTGTAGTACTATAATTGGATAATAAGCCTCGCTGAACGATGGCTCAAAGACCATAGAATCTAATAGTCTATGCTTTGAAAATTAGTTAATTGCTTGTCAGAGCACATTTCAAATAACTGTTTTTCTCAGAAACGACCTTACTTATGAGACAGTATTGTCACGGCAACGAACATAAAAATTTCGGCGCAAATAGAAAACAGACGGCGGATAACGTTTCACGGTAATAAAGAGCTTGCATAAGCAGTTTACGATCGCGCGGCTAGTGAACACAAAGCGCCGACAATTAACGATAGCGCCGATAAACAACAGACGGATAGTTTATCACAGAGGTGAAAGACTTGCCGGCTCAGATAGGGTTTCACGTTTCTAGAAGGTGATAGAATATTCGGATTACGTCATTAGATGCCTTGTTTATTCCAGAAAAGTCTAGTGATTGACAGAACAGTCTGGAATTCATGAATGGGTGTATAAAAAGAAGCCATAGCTAGTGATGAGTCAGTTAAACCGTCGCGGTGCTCCTGGACGTGGACAAGGCCTTCCACAACGTGGCACCAGGGACTGTTATACAAACTCAAGGAAGCACAACTCCCCTCCCCATACCTCACCCTGATCAGTAGTTTCCTCCGGGATCGAACCTTCAGGGTGCGGATCGAAGGCAAACTCTCCTCCGTCAGACCCATAGCGGCGGGAGTCCCGGAAATGTGTGTATTATTTAACGCCCGCTTTTACTACATACGACACCGCAGGCGATGACACTGATACATGAAGATGGAGCACCGGTGGAATGAGATGGCGGGGGAAACCGGAGATCCCGGAGAAAACCCGCCCCAGCACCGTGTTGTCCACTACAAATCTCACTTTGCGGTCGCCTGGGATCGAACCCGGGCCGCCATGGTGAGAGCCAAGCGGTCTAACCACTGAGCCACGGCGCGGCCTGGGAGTCCCGGAAGGCAGTGTACTGTCGCCACATGCCCGTAAAAAAAATCAGCCTCGGCCATGCAGCGCTTAGGCAGTTGTACCCCATATTCCGATCGACCATGCCCACTCGCCTGAAACTACGGGTGTATCGTGCGATCATCCCGCCACTGATCCTGCATGGATGCGAGGTCTGGGGTTCGGTGGCTCGTACCACCACCCGCAGGCTGCAAGCCGTGCAGAACAGGGCGCTTAGGATGATCTACGATACCGAACGTATGTTTCCTTCACACATCCTACACTCCCATTCTGGCATACCTTACGTTGAGGACATTGTGCGTGAACGCTCGCGCACATTGTATGCCAGGATTACATCTCATCCCAACCACCTAGTTAACACACTAGGGCAATATGACCACCGTGTGCCCAGGAGGAGAAAGAGCTACCGCCTCCCCAAGGACGCCCTTGGGTGGTGAGACCAGCCTCTCATCCCCTCAACACTACACTCTGTCCCGGCCGCACTAGGGCTGGATCTGGCCCGTCGGCTGACCCCCGGCAGTTAGGTCCCCCTGTGTGACCTCGATGAGAACCACAACCTAAACGGTCCCCAACCACCCGACCTCTCGCTCCTGGTCCCGTCACGTTGGACGGACACTGCAACGCAGGCCGCCCCTAGCGTGGCGATTTAGGGCACTGGCCTCCTACTTGGAAGCTCATCCCGCCGCCAGGAGCACTAGCAGAGGTCGAATCAGGTCCATAAGTAAACAAGGACATCCAAGCATTGGAGGAAAGACAAAACCTATAAGACCGCACGGGTAAATCCGCAGAGCGGATAGGTACCGTGGCGCTCTACCCACCGTCTGGGAGCACCCGGACGACTTGTTCTCGCTCTTGGTTCTCTTGGATGAGTCACTTGTGTGTAACGAGAGTGTAGTTGTGTAACACGAGTGTTGAGAGCTGATCAGAACGTTGTAGACTGTGTGTATGTGACGTAATGTTGTTACGTGAGAATTGAACAGTGTATTCCTACGCAAATAAACAACGATTTTTATTTTCTGCAAATTGGACGTTTAATTTTACGAACCCACAAAGTCACAGTACCTATATTTGCAATGCATAGTTATTGAACGATGCATTTGTATCACCATTTTTTAAAACATTCAAAAATGAGCTTGTTTTCAGCACAGACGATATCAGTTTTGCAGCGTACCACATTTCTGTGTTATTCTTGAATCTGACAATGCTGTTTCAAAATAATCGTAAACCCGGTGTTGTAAACTTCAACACTGTTTATAGGAATGATATTACTCCTTATATTTAATTCGTTACTTTACTACTTGGCTTTTGTTTCTAAAGGGGCCTAGAGAGCAATAAACAAGATACTGTAATGCATTCACTGCAGATGTTTCTCAGTAACCGCATCCCAGGAGAGGTTTATGGGTTCATGTATAACTTGAGTGGCAATGTTACTGTCCTTTGACAAAGGATGTAATCTACCATCTTCGTCCATTAATGCAAAAGCTCGTCAGCAAGCCTTAATTAACCTTCCCGGTATGAGATGCATTTTGCCAAGTTTGTCACTGGCTGCTCAAGTCATATTCTCTCCGTCGGTTAATGCTTCTGTTTTGCTGACAATTTTCACTAGTTCAGTAATTTGTATTTGCTGGTGAAGTACGTACAGCTGGACTTTCGTACACAATACCTAAACTGTATTATACAAAATAGTCGCGATATGACCTACAGCCTGACTTTTAAAAGAAGATACGTGAAGATCATCAAGCAAGGGCCGCGAAGGGTAAGAGGGGAAGGTCGTTCCTATGGAAACGTAAATAAAGGTTGCCACATTGGTCACACTGCTGAATCACATATTTCTCAGGTCAGTTATCGCTAGTTTTGTGCGGGAAACAAGAGTTTACTTGAGTGTTCAGTTGCGCTGTGTATTGTTAGCCTACTTTGTGAAAACAAAATGTACATTGTTATGGAAGCAAGACGTAGTGGGGGTAGGATTACAGATAGACGGAGGATTCATGACCCGAGGCAAAGATCAGATCAGATGTTATATTGCATATCAAACTAGAGAATTTGTCTGTTTTCTTAGGGGAATTCTTTGAACAAAAAGACGAGAGTTTGTTCCTTATCAATGAACAGCTTTTTCCTTTCAACCAAAAGCGACAGCCCCATGTCAGTAGTAATGCTTGCATGTAAAAGAATTCCTATGGGTCAAAATTCCGGCATATCGGCGGCGCTGATATGAACATGGTAATTGATACTAATGTGGTAAGCACTTTATAAGGAACGAAGAAAGGTTTGAAAAAAAAAACGAGGTAATTGTGTAGATTTTTTTTTTTCATTTTCCGAGAATGCGTTATGTGCTTATCACATGTGTACTGTATATCATTTTTGCACTGTATATTTATATTAATCTGAATTTTAGTATTTAAGATATTAAATAAAATATTAATAAATACAATTGAAGATAAATGTTAGATTTTAGAATGTGCATCGCCTATATGTGTTGCCATGGAGAAATACTTAACGCACTAGTGCGGGAATGTCAACTTACAATGCATAGCAACAATAACAGTGAGTATGAATTATCAGTTACATAGTGTAAAAATTATTTAAAAGAATGCACACATGTGAAGACGCCACAATGCAGTCATTGTGTGAATTTTTTTTTTTCTTAAAGTAGGCTAGTAAAGATTAAATATGTTTTTGTTGAGATGTCATAAGCTCGAACGCTTGTGGCCGCGCCGTGGCTCAGTGGTTAGACCGCTTGGCTCTCTCTGGGTTCGAACCCAGGCGACCGCAAAGTGAGATTTGTGGTGGACAACACGGCGCTGGGACGGGTTTTCTCCGGGACCTCCTGTTTCCCCCGCCATCTCATTCCACCGGTGCTCCATCTTCATATCATGTATCATCAGTGTCACCGCCTGCGGGGCCGTATGTAGTAAAAGCGGGCGTTAAACAATACACATTTCATTTCGAATGCTTGTTATATTTCATGTGTAGAGAGGGTAAAGAGGGGAGTATGCGTAACTTAGCTCTAGGCAACATAGCAGCACCCCACGTGGAGAAACAGATGACCTTCGCGTATCTTCTTTTACAAATCAGACTTAAGTTGTTAAAGCGACTCTAAATAAATAAATAAAAAAAAAATACGTAAACTGTTATTGTTCGTAATCTTTAGCTTATTAGGCAAAACTTCATTAGTACTTTTCTTATGTGAATATGGTGCTGTACGGAACTAAACATAAGCAATTATTAGAATGTCTTTGTGGAGGAGTCAGCGCTGTGTTCTTACAAGTGAACTATCACTATGCTCCTACCTGAATTCACTTGAGAGTTTGATGGTATTATGTCTACTCAATGTGGGGCCTGAATATAACTGGAAGTACGCGAAAATTAGTCCAGAATACGTATGAACAAATAGGCATAACAAGTTTCAACGGGAGGAATTGTTTACCACGACGAGTAGCGGCCCACAAATGACATACATAAGGAGCGCCGTCCCCCTCTCCCACGACAGAGCTGACGAGGGATGTCCAGCAACTACTTGCAAGTGGTCGCATGTGGTACTTTCCAGGCTTCAATTTTGGACGTTGTGGTTCTACTCCGCAGCAGATTTTTGGTACACACAGTTTATACAGGTTGTTTCCAAACAAGACCGAACGATTATAGCCGTTGCGTAGTTTATTACTTAACTAGTCCGAATTTCGGTGTCGCAGCTTCGAAGTTCTGTTAGGTATAATTTTATGCAGCATTAAATATTACAATTGTTTGTGATTAGGCAGCGCAGGAACCACTGGTGTGCCAACCTCAAAAGTTATTGGGACGACCGGTTACGAAAACAAAAACATTACTCCTTGCTCTATCAGTGACCCTAGCCTACCTTTCAGGTAATGAGACAAAGGCCAGTTATTTGTGAAAAAGTCGACTAATAACTCGGACAGTTGAAGGTTGCTCTACACATTCCGTCCTAACAGGGAGGATTTTGCGTGTACTTAGATAGCAAATCCAAGCAATATGGAGCGTTATACGAACGCCGAAATGACGGATATGGTTTTGATGTATGGAACAGCTGAAGGGAGTTCAACGAACGCACGATTAATTTAGTTTCATTAAAAATATGAATTGTAAAAATAGTTACATCAATGATAATATTCATTTGTTTAACTTCAGAGCATTTTGTTATGATCTTAATTGTACAATACTTTCAACCACTTACTGTAAATATCAACAGCTTCCTTTTTCAGCTACAAATGCTTTATATAGTATTATCAAACACGTGATATAAAATGCTCGTCTCTTTGTATAAGCTATTTAGTTTTGGTTAATTTATCTACAATTCTTTGATGTTGTTTTCTGTTCTGTTTATTATTAATGCTTCCATCCTCAACCTCACTAACATTAACTTCCCTATAAAAGGTATAAGCTGTATATGTCCACCAGCTTATTTGCCATCATGGACTGCTATAACGGAATTTTGGAACACGTTAAACACTCATAAGCAATAATTAAGCAATAGCTTCTTTATTGCGGTTTCATAAGCCAAAGACATTCTTAATAGTAGCAAGCTACTGCCGAGTATGTCGGTATGTTTACAAACAGTTACAGCACGGGACACGGCGTGTGACCTATGCCTGCGAACTCCGACAGCGTGAGGTACGCGTCCTTGTTCCTGTCACTGCCTAATCCACACTCATTCTGGAGCATTTTTATGCGGCTCTAATGGCGGTAAAAGCTATCTATATGTTACATAGAAGCTGAGCAACTACTTCTATATGTTCGTTCGGTGTCGTTTTGAAACACCCTGTATGCACCAGGTATTATACCATTAACTTTTCAGGTGCGTGGCAGTTACTCTTTTTGTGTGTAATTTACAATGTTTAGTCATATCGGACGATGAATAGAATGGATGAAATGATGCTCAAATGAGCCTAGGGTCCACAGAGCTTAGAGCTACCCGACATTCGCCTTTAAGGATAAGGGAAACCCCGGAAAAACCTTATCCAGGCAACTCGCCCTGTCCGAGATTGGAACTCGGGACCTCTTGAGTGCGTAGCAGTGTGAGTACAGTACTAGCTCCTTTGTTAGAGATCAACGGGCTTATTTCTGGCTGCGATAACTTGTTTTTTTTTTATATATAGAAGAAGAAATTGTCCTATCATTCGCAGAACTTGGAAGTGTGTTTGATAATGCAATTAATAAAAGCAATGTTAAGTTTTGTTGTTTGTTTGTTTTGTCATTTACGTCCTCCAACGTTAAGTCATATCGGGCGATGAATGGAATGGATGAAATGATGCTCAAATGAGTCCGGGGTCCATGAAGCTTAGAGTTATCCGACATTCGTCTTAGAGGATAAGGGAAAACTCCGGAAAAACGTTATCCAGGTAACTCACCCTGCTTGAACGTGAGGCAGACACGCTACCACCACACTACCAAGGCGGGCAAGCAATGTTAAGAAAACCTATACTTCAACGAGTAAAAATATTTGATACTCCATTTTATTGCGCTGAAAAAAAAGTATGCAAGCATACAGAAAATGAACACACTATTTTGTACAGCACATAATTCTCTATCAAACGTAAAACGCATTGCCAAAACATCTTATTTTGCACACAAATCTTTTATAAAAACACTTCAGAACTTCAGTCAACTCATTATATCGCAAAAATTAGCCAGGGTACTTACATCAATAACCTGCAGTTTGAGCGATGGCAGTTAAACCGACAAAGGTTTCTGTCATGTATGTCTAGTGCTGTAGTCAGATCTGTCTTCTCCCCCATCCTCGGGCACTAGAAGGAGCACAAAAAACAGACGTCCCTAACAAACGCTACAAGTACAGAAATGGAAAGCTCAGCGTCCTTCATGTCTATCTGTCCCACCTTAAAGACACGCCTTGCTAATTATATTTAATTATCGGAGCTGTGATTTTCGTTTTAGACATCCTTTATACAGGTAGAAACGAATCCCTCTGCCTTCAAGTCAGGCCAAAACACCCACAGTCCTGGTGCGGCGCCACTCGTTCGTGTTTATCGCCTTGCTGTGGTGACAATGAAGCGTGATACCGGACAAGCTTCTCTACCCTGAAACTCAGACCTGCAACCAGCCAAACGTACAAGGTGTAAATCTAATCAAGGAATGTAGGTATTGCCAAACATATTGGCATCTGGAGATTTCAAATAAACTAAGGAGCGAGTTTCTAATACACTCTTACCGCTGCAACAGGAGATAGATACACTCAGTGTGTGCAGAAAGTTAAGCCCCTGACACTGCTACACACCAGAATATACCACTATCAGTTATATATCACTGGAGTCTTCTAAAGGCTCTTTGTCCAACATTTCACTGTTAGTATCACGAACGATAAACAATAAACAGGCACTCGTATAAAATGGTTCTCTTCAGAAATGAAAACTTCTGTAAAACAAACACTTGCCAGTTTCGTTATTTGCAGTAAGTAACTGAGTATCCTCACAGACCGGGCAGGTTAACTAATGACTTGTTTCCGGTGCTTAATGGAGGGTGAGAAGGGTAAGCTCCAAGACAATATTTACAACCTTTACTGGTGTGGGCTCGTTCACTGTGCCAAATAATTTTTCACGTATCAAATTGTTTGGTGATAACCAGGGCAAGAACATTAGACACCGAACCTAATAAGTTTACTACGCCGAGACCATAGAATTAGGTTTGTTTATAAAGAACTGAGGGTGAGAGAAGGACATCTGCAGAGCACGCTACACCTGATTCCGACCTTGGGGACGCACAATCAATCGACAACAAACAGTGCCTCTTGACTATGCGCGTATATATGAATAACATTTGAAGGTCCCTAAGTTCATTCACTCTCTTTTGTCAACATATACACAGGCCTATTGAAATAACATTGTTTAAATTTTAATTATAGTCATTAATTGTATTACAATGTACAACTACGTACATTCGTAAATTCTCAAATTTGAAACTTGTTCTATTGTCTGACAAAATATTTTTGTATTGGGAGAATGTTCTCTCTACATCACATAGTGTGATTGGAGCATATTTGAAACAATTTATATTTGACTCTGTGTTGCTATTTAAACAATTTCGCTCTTCACATAGTTTCGAATATGATGGATTATTTTAAGAAGACGTAGAAGTTTTTGTTTAACACAATTACTATTAGTATCATCAAGGACTTCATTTATTTGTTCACAAACCTTTTCCACTACCCTTAAAGCAGCACACATTTCAATAGTCGAAGTCTCACCTCAGACCCTACCTCGGAACGTGACCGTACATCAGGACAGCACTGGATCGCGAGCTTCCATAGTTCAGTGTCTCGTAACCTGCAGTCACCTCGTGCCAATGTTTTGGTGTCCGAAGTCCCTACCCTGGTGATAACTGTACAATAGAGACAATATTGTAATGGGAATACCTCTTTTTTAAAGAATGCTAACGGCAGAACACTGTAGTGAATTTATGCTCCACAAATCTTTTGTTTTTCTTAATTGTATTGCATCCTACCCAACAGTTCAATACTAAGATGTTAACGGAAGTACACGTTTTCAGGTACTCTGAACAGTCTATGGATGTAAGAGAGAGACTGAGAGTAGTATAACTCTGAAACAAAATATTTGATGAATAGCAAACTTGATGCATTATCTTTCCAAGACACGTCAGGAATATTTTCATGAAAATTCCCACCGAAAACTACTTTCTACATGAAAATATTTTATTTTGTAAACGGCTAATTATTTTGAATCAAATAATATATATTAAAAAATTACATTTTGATCCGATTGTGTTTAACATTCGTTCTTGCTGCGCAAGCCACATCTTTTTTCTCGATCTTAAATATTTTTATTAAAAAATTGGTTAATAATAGGCGCTGACGATGCATGAAGTGAAATAATAGTTAAGAAAGAAAATTGGAGAAGCGAACGTTCCAGGACTAATTTTAGAATATCTCCACCGCGTTTGCCAATTCCGAGGACTGAGAAAAACCTGAAAGGAGACCCCGGTGATTTGAACCACAGACCTTGTGTTCAAGAGTTCATAGCCTGTGAAGTCCTCTTCATTTGTATACCTTTGTATCACAGATAAAACTTATAAGAGACAAAAATGTGCCTATTTCCCATATATCTGGACGCACACACAAATACCTCTTTGAAACAAGAGATTTCATATCAAATAAATGGTTTGTGGCATTATCCATTTGCGATATATCGGAATGTTTGAACAAAGACCAGCATTAAACAAATAATCCCTCACCATTTTTAAACATCCCGCTGAATATTGTTCATCTCTCTCTCCTTTGTTATTATCCACAGCAAAATGTGTAATGAAAATATTTCTGCAGTGGTTTATCTCCATCAGCATCTAACGAATGAAAAAATAAGGTTACGTAAGAAAAATTTGTGGAAGCTACCACTGGCGGAGAGTGCGTCTAAATTCAGGGGAGGCCAGGATGCTCATTTAGAAAAATCTCCATTCCTTTCCTTAATGTAAGCAAACTATGGTTTTCTATGCACGTCAACCACAACCAATAAATTGTTGTTATTGGCAGCACTCAGTTTTGTTTACGAATTATTTCTTCACTGGGTGTTGGAGCGCTATTACTCGTAAAATAAGTTCACTCGACGATCCTTCTTCTTGATAGTATCGTCGTACCACGTGTCTCGGATTTCGAGTATACTCAACGGCACAATCACGAGAAAAACACAGGAGGCACCGGAGAAAGTGGCCTCCTACAACATAGCAAAACAGCCAGGCAACGTGTAGCCCGTCTCCTTTCTGCAGCAGTGACGTAATGGTTACCATGGCAATCACACGCTTGTAGGAAGCCCACAACTCTCGTGCGTCAGTTCCACAAAATAAAGGTATGGGTTTCTAAGTTAAGATTCACGCATAGAGAGACAGAACTGGAATGGGTGTTGCCATATCGTTCTACTTCTTGCGGGCGATCAAGCATTCTGACATGTTACTAAAAGTTCATTCAAACACAATAGCACGTTCTTATCACACAGCTTAAATAACCACCAGATAAAATGAATAAATACAAAATAAACGAAAAATGGTCTGTGCGTTAGCAATACACGCTTGTTGTGTTCTCCTGAGCTTTGTCTGACAAAGAACCGTATGCTAATTCACTGTTTAGCTCCGATTATTTTCTAAGATAATTGTTCACACGATACACAATCCCTCATGCCTGCTCATGCAACGCCTGACGTACTGCTGTATCTTCCATTATAGTTCACACTAACACTTCATTTCACTACTTATTTCCCAGCAAACGAAAGAAAACTTCCAGAAGCGAATAGCTTTTACGTGGATACTGAAATGAAGAGTATTGGATCTTTAAGTCAGCAACACTTCCGAGTTCGGCGCAACCAGCAGACGATCGCCTTCCTAGCTGAATCCGAGTCTAACGCTGCCAGATACACAACTGTTTCTATATGGATGAAACAAAACAAACTTGCTTACATATTTCGTGACAGTTAATATAATTTAATACAGGTTTGTTGTAAAAGCAAGGGCCGCTGCCGCTACAAAAAAGTCAGGAGGCCTGCCATCCCTTTCCTCCTATGATCAGCCACCACTAAAAGCTACATAAAATATAAAAATACAAAATACATTGGGTAGAGACAATCTTATGAATGTAACACATACGGTTTTCCTCTACGGCTTTGTATGAAATACTGAGAAGGTCGTTTGCTTTAACTCGTCATCATCGTCACTACCACCATCACATGTTGAAGCTACACCATTTCCTGTACAGAAATTATGATCGAGTCACAAATTGCTCATTTGAAATAGTAAGGAGCTTCCAAAGCTTAAAAAGCCACTTAGTTGCATTTTATGACCTTTTCTTTATGTACACTTTATGTCCTCAAAGTGGCCATTAGCAAAGGCTGCGCCATTCTCGCGGTTTCTGTCGCCCGTCATGGTTCTGCACTTCGTTGTTCACGTGCATCTCTGCGTATTGTTTTTCTATTATGTCTGTTATACATTTTTTCTCTTCTCGATTTTTTATATATCTCTCCTACTCTACTTTCAGATTCTGTTGGTTTCTTTAATCTGAAGCGCCGTCTACGCTTAATTGCAGCTGGCGCACCGACTTTATGCACTTTGCTCAACCACTAAATGTCTTGGTACGTAGTCGCTGCTGCACTAACGAGGTGCAATATAATGTCTTCTGCTGGAAAACATTAATAAGTTTCAAGGAATATGCGCCATAGTACAGTCACAATCAAGTTGTACTTGCTCTGTGATCAAGTGGTTAGCGTTGTGGCTTCTCAACTCTGAGGTTCCACGTTGATTTCCGGCTAGGTTTAGCAAATTTTCTTTAATTGTAATTCCTTAACCCTCACAGAGTCTAGAAGTATGACTATCGTACTGAATAAGAGTGAGTTTAATGTTAAATATGACAACAGTGTTTAAGATACCCTACAGTTTCGTGAGCAATAACACAATCGGTTCTTTCTCAAGTTATTGTCCGATATTACAAAAAAAAAAAAAAAAAAAAAAAAATGAAGGTGCTACACAAATTAACAATTTAAAAATCAGCCTACTTATTCCCTATCCTGGAGGACACGTAACATTTAATATTTAAACATAGTTTTCCACGCTTTTGCGAATTTTCTCACATTGTTGGTTAATGTAGAGCTATGTGGATTTAAAGCATCATGGATATGTAATAAAGATGATAGCTTCATTATCATCATAACATCATCTATCTACTGGCACCAGGGTAGCGCAGTGTTTTCGTTCGCGGCTCCTAAGGGTCCCGAGTTCGATTCCCGGCTCTGGGGTTGGCGATTTTAAGTCAGCCCTATCTACGCATTCACCTCTATCTAGCACATGTGAAGTGTCCCCTATGCCCAACGTGGTTCAGGGTCCACGGTATAAGCTGTAGGTCCTCTCACCTCATCGTCACTATCACCCGACCACTGGAGGTAATGGACACCGCCCCCCTGAGAAATGGGTCCAGATATCACGTGGTGGGGCGTGTTGGTAACCAACCAAATCATCTATCTACTATAAATATTATGATAATTGCACACAAGCGCAGTAACATTGAGGTCTTATTAACCAATCAGAATTTATCTTAATCGTAGTGTGAAGCATGATGCTAAAAAAAAAAAAAAAAAAAAAAAAAAAAAAAAAAAAAAAAAAAAAAAAACCACTAGGAGTTCTCCTAAACACATGAGACAACTACCTTAATGGCGACTTACTATGCTGTAAGTACTTTAACGCCCGGGCTTTATAGTTATATGGAAATTAATTTGTTCTTTCACACAGGCCGTGTGTAGGACGCACTATGAAAGGGTAGAGTCAGACTGAAAAATTCAATGCCATAGCCGGGATTTGAACCACGAATCTTCTGGTCTCCGTCCACCCGCTGTAAACCTTGAGTTACTGTGACCAACGTGCCAACATGACATTATTGTAAATTCTCCATGGAGAAATTTAAATTTGGAGGGATTTGAACCACGGATCTTCTGGTCTCCGTCCACCCGCTGTAACCCTTGAGCTACTGTGACCAACGTGCCAACAGGACATTATTGTAAATTCTCCATGGAGAAATTTAAATTTGGAGAAATCTTAGGATAAGATATTTAACTGAATCATCTCTCAGGTAGGGTTATAAATGGGATCCAAATGAAGAGTTTCGATTTTTGCTAGATAACATAAGCTGATAATTATTCTGGTTGGCTTTGTTATTTTAAAATACGAATTAACAAATTACAGGCGTAAATATTCTCCTCGATAGTGTAATTAGGAGTGTTTCCCTACTAAACCAGGCCGACATACTCACCTCCGTCGGCACATCCGCATACTTCACGTAGTAGGAACTGAAGAGATCTGGGAACCGTGCTTGCTGAAGCCTAACGGTGTTTGCCAGTGCAGCTTTTGTTTGGTATCATTGAATTTACGAGTAAAATGTACAGGCATTCTTCTTTCTTGTAGCTCGCTATGTTCTGTGCACAACTATAACAAACTCTCCAGATGGCCAACGAGGATTTCGTCTGGAAATTTTCCCAAAAAATCTCATTTTCATGCACAGCCTCTAACTTACTTTATCTGATGTGGGGGTGCGGTTGAGGGGTAGTTGGAGAAGAGGAGGGAAAGACGTTTCGCAGCTGCTTCTTTAATTTGAAACACAGATGGTGGAGAAGCTTAGCATTGGGAGAGGGGCTGTAGCTCAAGGAGGATAACAGAAAAATAACGCTCTCGTGTAGAAGTGTTCTACTCGTACAGCCAGAATCTTCTGGAAGTTTCTAAATCATCTAACGTTCTGTAGCTCTGTGGCAGTTTCCAATGGCCATACAAGCAAAAGCTCTCGAGAGTTAGTGTGTTGATATGCAGTGAATATTGTTACTGCAAGGCATTCAAGAGTTTTATGTTACCCAGTTAGGGGTGAACTATCTCAAGATGCGATTGCATATTCTACTATACCACTTAACGAAGAACACTAAATTCACACTAATGAAGTAATAACTAAGTGACATAACAGTGAAAAGTTGAACTAGGTCAGGTCACTAAGTGACAACGAAATCTTTGTGAAGTGACATTTGAAAACTTGAGCAAGTGACACTATTTTAGATTTCTTTATTGATGACTATATGTAAGGAGGTCTTATAGTTGTATTCTCCATTTAAGTTCAACTACAGCTTTGAATTAACGAGTTTGAACGTTCTATAGACAAAAATCAAATTGGCTTGTTATATTAGAACAATATGGTATTACATTCAAGTTCCATTTCATATCTGTTCTACAAACTATTCCCTTATATCTACTTCATGTTAAGGGATGATAAAGATTTTCAGAAATGGTTCCATTAGGCATTTCGTTGTAGGTATGCAAGAGACTGAAACAATTGTCAGATGTTTTATATGTTGACGTTGAAATTCTAAGCACTCTCCGTGTTGAATGGCTAGGTTGATTAGGCCTGCGGATTCAAACTCAGCCTAGATTGAAAGTTTTTGCGTGTTCTTAAAAGCCACAGTCCCAAGTCAACAGAATTACTGAACGTAAAATAACTTCGTGGGACGAAATACAGCCATATTACTGACGCTGACATGATTCCGGCAATTAACAGCGACATTAACAAAGTATCTATCTATACACTTTTCAGGAGAAACATCTGTAACACTTCAAAGATTAGTTTTGAAAAATTTAGAGTAATATAAGAATAAAGTATAGTGGAAATGACTGATACCAAAACAATTTTTGTCATAAATTGCACATTTTAAAGAAATCTACGCTTTCTGAGAATTATTGTCCATTTAGTATGTTCTACCTGTTTAACATTATATACAATTAATTTCGATGAAGAGGACTTCTCGAGCTGTTCCCAAAACACACACTATGTCTCATATGTGTGTACATATAGTCATGTAAATGTAATACACATATGGCAATTTATTCAAAATGCTCAGAAAAAAATAAAAATTAGTGAACGATGTACCATATAAGGGCTTGATGGAGAGTTCTTGTCGCGCTCTACGTGTTACAACCGTTGAAACTCCATATCAAGTATGGTATTTATCCAGTTATCATTTTTGAGTTATAATGCTCACCTACCTGCCACGCACATCCATGCGTGCAATTTAGCTAACAGCTGAAGTGTCACATTTAAATTACTTTCTCTGTTCATTCTTCTGTTAAACGTTTATTTTTTAATAAAAACCTTAATGTTCTACTTCTTGTTATCCGAGATGTAGTCTTATTAGGCATATGCAAATGTTTTTCTAGGTTTGATGAATCGAAGTTACTCATACTGTGAAAATGGTAGAGGGGAATTTCTCACAAAAACTTGGAACACACAGTACGATAAAGACTGCAGGTACCTTTTGTTTCTGTATTCTGATTCATTTTATAGCAGAGTAGGGCTTTGAAAAAATATTAAAGAGGTATTTGAAAAGAAATTAGCAATTCAAGAGCTATTTCTTTTGCAGAGATGAAAGCAATCGAATTCTAGAATAATTGATATACCAAAAAAGGTAAATATTTCATAATCATGCTTCTTTAAGGCAGACAATACCAAGCGCCAGCTTGGGAGCTGATGATCGTGGCCGGCCTTCCTTATCCATGGTATTTTCCGGGATTTCTCTAGTCGCTAGGAGAATGCCGGGAGGGATAGTTACATAAATGTCTCGACCCTTCATTTCACTTCACCGTTCAGGGTGTTTCAGGGTTCTAAGTATTAGCGGAAGTTTCGGCATGCATGGCAAGAGATTTGCTTTCATAAAACCTCGTCAATCAGATCGGGGAAGTTCTCCAAGTCCCGAGCCCCTAGGGAATGTTTAAGCCTGTAGGGAAGGAGTGTCGTTTGTACGAGCCGCCAGGGGAGTTTCAACCGTTAGGTGTTTGGTAACCTGCCTCTAATATTGTCTTTCCTCTATTCAGGTCACCAGTAGTGTCCTTTCATCTCATCCCTAACACCCGGGGCGAACTCGTCAGGGGCATATACCCAAACATTTGAACCTCTCAATCATGCTCATAGGGCAGAAATACTGAAAATAAAAGTTATCTAAAAAATATTGGAGATAAGGTGCTCATATTTGGTTTCTATAGCCATGTGGTAATTATAAAGAAGCCTACATGTTATCACTACCTTCACTTTCACAGTTTATATATCTCCATAATAACTAGTACCACTAAAAACATTTCCAAATGTGAATATTTACATATGAAGATAAACTTTACGAAATATTTTAACGCGCTATAAAAATATACTATCTTATAATCTCAGAAAGTCTTTTAAGGGGTTTGTTCTCTTATTGTAACATCATTATTATTTTATTATAACATTACTCAAGAACGAAAAGTCCGACAAATACTAAAGTTAGCTAACATCAGGATCCTCTAAACATTTTAAACAATATCCCCCCCCCCCTACTCCGAACTAACCTTTACATGACATTTGATCGATTGTTCTTTATCTCAAAAGTGGTTCTCTGGTTTTAATTAGAATACCACATTTTTAAAATGTTTAGATGATAAATTAAACCTATATTGTGAATATTCTCTGAAGTCATCTTCATTAGAAAGGAATTTTATATCATTTATAAAACAAGCACACCATGAGAAACAAGCGAACGTGCTGTACTAAAGATACAGAGCTCTTTAAAACAGTATTATTAATTATTATTATTATTATTATTATTATTATTATTATTATTATTATTATTATTATTATTATTATTATTATTATTATTATTATTATTATTATTATTATTATTAGTTTATATTTTTACACCGTTATTTTCTTCATATTCAATTGTTTCTAGCGATATCATGGAAAGAGTAGATTTCAAGGCCAGCATATAACAACTAGCATTTAGTCACGTGACCTTTGTCTCCGTTTCCTAGATCCCCTTGTACTTACAACGAAATTATCGGGCCCAAATGACCTTGTTGTCGACGGGCCCTAAAACACCACACACACACACACACACTCACTCACTACAACGAAATTAGAAATGAAACTACTTCTGCAAGCAGTTCTCTCGATTAATCTGAAGTTAGAAAATTAAGATTTCATAAGAATAGTCTGTACACGAATCATAAAATTAAAGGATAGGCTAAAGAAGGTCTTAATACACTTCTGATTTAATACAGAGAAGCAAGCACTCAATTTATAAAGTTATATTTCACCTTAAATTATTGTTTTTCAACTTATGCCCAAAATATTTGATCCCTCTGGTGTCTTTAAAATTACATAGTAGAAGACAAGCTTTTCTTGTTGCTTTGAGGCTATTAGGGTTTTAATGCTAAACAATCCCCAGCACATTAAAGTTCAACCTCAATGGCACATTAATTACACTTGTTAAGCTTTGGGCTAATACATTCCTTAAAAAATTGAAGTTTCTTACTTACATACATAAAGCAGGGTAAATTAATTACACGCTACCCTCTGTTTTACATGCTAATCTGAAAGGGACTTTGCCAAGCCCACTACTGGGGGTGAATAAGCTCCATGAATATACAAATTAAATTACTCCAAAAGATAAGTTCGTTTGCGCTCAAATTAAATGGATACCTTACCTCATATTTGCATAAATGCATGGTTTAAGGGTCCGACCACAATTTTCTTGTTCTAGAACGAATGCACAAAGAGTCTACAGTCACCTCATGATACTTGCTCGGGCAATAATCACACGCGATGTAACGACTCCATTGCCGCCGCCGTTGCCCTTGAGAACGGCATCAAACCTTGATAGGAACTCTTCCCTGTAGGTTCAAGAAAAAACTGAACCACTAGCATTAGTGGTTACATTTCTACTGGCCTGCCCACAAAACTTAACAAAAAGGACTGCTTGCTACGTGCAGACGTCTTCTCGTCGCGGTAACACGAAGTTTTGATATAATGACTCACTGGCTTTCTTGTGATCCATGCAACCATAGCCGTTTCTTCACCAAAGTGTGTCTGTAACAAGTCCTCCTGTACATAGTTTATTCTTTAACAGTATGTCTGATCTAAGTAACATACTATATCTGACAAAGTTTCGTTCTTAAATGGAGAAAACAATATCCATGCCCGATCTCACCAACAGATGTTAAGACTTAACACGAGTTTAGCAATAGTTATAACAAAAATTGCATTTCACCAACAAGTGTTTGCTTAATACTCGTGTTAGATCTCTTGTTAAACTAACAAGCCAAATTTCTGTTGTTTAGTCCTTAACAATTGTAAACAGTCAAGATGGCGAGAGTGAACGCAGCTTTTGATGTCGATTTGCCATAATTAAGACCTTCTAAATGGCATTCGTGATAGAGTACGGCCTATGAGGACAAATCATTTTGAGGTGCTATCAGAAGAAAATTTTCTACAGAGGCAAAGACTATCGAAACAATTTGTTATGAAGGTTACTGCGGAAGTACAAGAGAAGTTAGAACATGCATCGAAAGGAATATGCCGATCTCGCCTTTGCTTCAAGTATTAATAACTTTGCGATTTTATAATTCACTTAATTATGTGGATAATACACTGTCCACCTCCCTTCTTGAAACGTTCAAGTCACTCATCACTTCTGTCCTTCGCACCTCGTATTAAATTTATGTTATACTAACGTTAAAACATGCATAGAAAGGAATATGCCAATCTCGCCTTTGCTTCAAGTATTAATAACTTTGGATTTTATTATTCACTTAATTATGTGGATAATACACTGTCCACCTCCCTTCTTGAAACGTTCAAGTCACTCATCACTTCTGTCCTTCTTTGCACCTCGTATTAAATTTACGTAATACTGAGTTAGAACATGCATCGAAAGGAATATGCCGATCTCGCCTTTGCTTCAAGTACTAATAACTTTGCGATTTTATAATTCACTTAATTATGTGGATAATACACTGTCCACCTCCCTTCTTGAAACGCTCAAGTCACTCATCACTTCTGTCCTTCGCACCTCGTATTAAATTTATGTTATACTAACGTTAAAACATGCATAGAAAGGAATATGCCAATCTCGCCTTTGCTTCAAGTATTAATAACTTTGGATTTTATAATTCACTTAATTATGTGGATAATACACTCTCCACCTCCCGTCTTGAAACGTTCAAGTCACTCGTCACTTGTCCTTCTTTGCACCTCGTATTAAATTTACGTAATACTGAGTTAGAACATGCATCGAAAGGAATATGCCGATCTCGCCTTTGCTTCAAATATTAACTTCGTGATTTTATAATTCACTGAATTATGTAGATAATACACTGTCCAGCTGTCCACCTCTCGTCTAGAAAAGTTCAAGTTACTCGTCACTTGTCCTTCTTCACTCCTCGTTTTAAATTTATACAATAATGAGAACATGCATCAAAAGGAATATGTCGATATCGCCTCTGCTTCAAGTATTAATAACTTTGCAATTTTATAATTCACTGAAGTATGTCCACCTCGTGTGTTGAAACGTTCAAGTCATTCGTTCCTTCTGTCCGCACGTCGTTTTAAATTTACGTAATATTGACGAAGTTATTCCATGCTTCTAGTAGTGGCACATGCATTTGAATTAAATTCGTTTCCAATCTTATACCACGTGACATCTTTCTCTTTTACATTCCCCACATCCGTCCTCTTTATTTTCCACGATGTCCTTATACTTCGTCACCAATTCAATTAACAATTTTTTCTCCGTCGATGAGAAATTTGTTCCACGGCTTCTCTTACGATTCTGTTCACCTGCTAATTTTTCAGCTGTGTGCAGACGAAAACGAAAACAAAAGCGTATCGCAGTACGTTCAGAAAATAATACGACTCATCCATAGCCTTCTATAGCTGAAATATTTACAAGTCTCTTGGCGTTAACACGTGTTTGTTAACATTTTCAGAAAACAGGTTGGTGAAATGCAAGAAATTTAACAGATTTGTTAGCGCTGTGGCAATTGTTAACGTCGATTTTAACATCTGCTGATGAAATCGGCGTATCATGTCCTTATCACCTGACAAAAGTAGACTGAAAGAAACGTATGGAGATTGAAAATAGTGAAGGCTCCTAACATGGCAAGGGCTACGGTTAGAGCAGGAATGTTTTGTTAAGAATGTATACAAAGACTTTACTTAGAACATCGAAGAAGACTGGTTTGAGGTCACAGAATCATGTGAAGAGTAACCAGTTTCGCAATTGTTTCCTTCAGGCGCAATTGTTTCCTGAAAGTCTGGTACTTCACGAAGTTTGTCATAGTCAGGCACATACTTCGAATCGATCCTTATAACAAATCCGTGTGAATCTGCCTTAAAGGCATTCGTTCACCAGAGCTCCAGCACTATTTTGCTTCCTGTTCTGTTGCGTGGGTTTCACGTACATAGCTTCACTCTAGTATCCTAAGAAGGTCCACTGAAATGATCTTACCCTAGACTTTTGAAGTACTTCCGAAACAAAACGAAAGCCTTCTTGAACAGTGCTATTCTTAGCAAGCGTGGAAACATTGCTGCAATATGCAAACCTACTAAGCCTTCCTGCTTTTCGCAAATCCGCGACGTGAGTGAATGATTAGACTGCTCAAACTCTCATCCAAGTGGCTCGGGTTCGATCTCAGGCGACCGCAAAGTGAGATTTGTGATAGACAACACGGCGTTGTGGCGGCTTTTCTCAGGGATCTCCAGTTTTCTCCACCACTTCATTCCACCGGTGCTCCAGCTGCATCCCATGTACCACCAGTGTCACAGCGAGCGTCAAACACTACACATTTTCGCAAAAGCATCATCTTATAATTGCTAAACAACTGTCAAAACTGTTGAGAGAAATTCCTTCAAATATAACTTTTCGTTACGTTGCTGGTACAGTATACCACAGCAAGGAAAGTCTCCGGGGCCTGAGACGCAGGGGGATTGGAGAAGGTTACCACACCCTCCCTCGGTAATTTATAACACCCCATGCCAGTTCAGTTACAGACCATTGAAAACATTCTGACGTCTTCTACTTTGGTGAATAAATCTTCTTCTCGGCTTTAGTGTATAGAGTGAAGAGGGCGCATGGTATTTTTTGACGTTTCTACTCCTTATGTAGCATACGTTTTCTGTCACACACATTCGCTGTCCTTATCCCACTTTGTAAGGGTGGCAATGGATGGCACATTCCTTTCAAGGACTTACTTTGCGGTGGTGGACAGCACTTCACTTATACGTCATCAGCAGTTTGGTTCTACGCAGCCATTGTTGGTCTGGGTGGTTCAATAGTTAGGCACTGGTCTACTAATCCATTGGTCGGTTCAAATCTGCCTAAGGCCTTTGGTCTGTAAGTGTCCTTAAAAGTGACTGCTCCAATAGATTTAGTGGCATTTAAAAGACATCCTTTGGGGCGGAATTCCCTTACCAGCGGCGATACTTATTAATCCTGCAATGTCGTTAACATTTTTTTTTTCTATTCCGCTAGGAATTCACCAAGGTGGCTCCTTTTCTTTACCATCCATTCGTTGGAGATATTAGGAGTAGCGGGTTGTCATCCCGTAAAATGCCAGCTGGATAGTCCTGCAGCATATATGTTCTGATATGTCTGAATTTCAGTAAGTGCTCTGTTTGCTGCGGATACAGTGATTTTAACTGTTAATCTTTTCCACCGATGTTGCATCTGATACTTTACAATCTGCAATGGTTGTCTTACTCGCAGTGCGCTCAATCCCAACAAATGTAAAACTTCACTTGTAGACCTCACAATCCAGTCAACATTCCTTTACGACACGGAGGTGCCATAGTTGCCTTCTGATCGAGCAGTAAAACATATGATCATAGTTTGTCATTGCATATCCGAGGTGCGTTCAAGCTATAACACCTATTTTTTTCACGACTGGGACCAGACAGAGACTTCTCGTTCTTTTTTTAAATACACGTGCGCTCTTTGTGAATGCGTGACAAAGATGGCAGCACTGTACAGTGCATAGAACTCTAGTGGCAGCGACGAGAGTTAGAATTGTTCAGAACAATTATGTTCCATTAACTGACCTAATAGTGGTTAACTAGAAAGCCCAGGCCTTAAAGTACTTACAGCAAAGTTGTAAGTCGCCATTAAGGTAGTTTTTTTTAACTTACGTCCGCCCAAACGTTAAGTTATATCGGACGGTGAATGAATTGGGTGAAATGATGCTCAAATGAGTCCAGGGTCCATGCAGCTTAGAGTTACCCGACATTCGTCTTGAAGGATAAGGGAAAACCACGGAAAAACCTTATCCAGGTAACTCACCCTGACCGAGATTCGAACTCGGGACCTCTTGAACATGAGGCAGACATGCTACCACCACGCTACCGAGGCGGGCTATTAGGGTAGTTGTCTCATGTGTTTATCAGAACTCTTAAGTGGTTTACCGGGAAAAACACGAGTCAGTTGGAGAATTTAATGTCATGTCGGCACGTTGGCCATAGTAGCTCAATGGTTAGAGCGGAGACCAGAAGATCCGTGGTTCAAATCCTGGATATGGCATTGAATTTTTCAGTCTGACTCTATCTTTCCATACTTTAGCCTACACACGGCCAGTGTGAAAGTACAATTAAGTTCCATTGTAAATGTAAGTTTCCCAACCTTTCCATTTGTGAATGACATTGTTTGGTAATCTTATCCTGCATCATAAGCACAAGTCCATATAGTTCCTATCGCCTTCTTTTTGTGGATGTACATACAATGCAAATGTAGTTTTTAATTTTTAGTACGTGTAACATACCTTTGAAAACTTCTACTTTTATGCACCTACATTATAAATATTATTCTTTCAAAAAGGAAAACACGTTATACAAAAGTTTGAAACATTTGTTTAGCTATTCTGAAAAATGTATCAGAAAACTTCTAAGACAGCTTTATAGCTGACGAACATAATGCAGGTATGAACACAACCTTTAGAACAACTGAGAAACTTAAGCTTCGGTGCTGTCCAAGAGCAATGATTGAATTCCTGCAGAAGGCGACTTTTGATACATACATCGCAGTCGTAAAAGAGAAAACTACCGGGAAAAGACATCGATTAAAGGGATCCAATAACACATTCAGAATGCAACCAAGGTTCATAGAAGTTGCAACTGCCAGATATATAGATGCGTGCTTAAGGGCGCTCAACTGCAACAGCGACCTTTGAAAATAATAATGGCAAAAGCCAGATATAAACATCACTGTAAAATATATAATACAAATATAAAATATAAATAATCATGGCAAAAGTCAGGTATATAATATAAACCACGAATATCCTGTAAAACATGGAGTACAAGTGACTGTCTGAACTGCAGCTATAGGAGGTACGTGTGTACTGTGTAATGATAGCCTTTCTAAGTTCCTCTGTCATATCCTGCAACATCGAGTTATTAGACTGTCTTACTGTCCATTGTACCCTGAAGTAAAACAATTAATTGTGTGAATGAAACAAAAATATTATGGGTAATCGTACTCTACAAACCCTGTTGACACAGCGACTTGCTGTACTGTGATATTTTGTAAGTTCCCCAAAATTTTATTCTGGCATTTATTGTTAGGCTTGCTTACACGTACTCCAGTCTCCATCGCTGTAACTATATGCAGTTTCTTTGTAAGCTGTTTTCGCTGTTTCAGTTTCATTCGATTTAATGTACCACAAACTGGAATCTTCCACACCTCCCCCCCCCCCCCCACTTGAAGGTTAACATCCTTTAACCGGGAGGTCATATCGGAAGCTAAAATGAACGCAGTGGTGGTTGAAATTATAATCGAATGAATCCGGTATTCCTAGAGCTCAAAGTATCTCGATATTATCTTCACAGGATATGGGAAAACCCTAGAACATTTTATCCGGTGACTCAGCCTAAGTGATTCGAACTCGGCAGTTCTTGAATCTGAGGCAGAAACGTCACACCAATACCACCGAGGGAGACCTTTCATTCTTTTTTCTTTTTCTCTGCATAATACGAACGATTAACCCCACACTATTATCTGTATCTCTCCTGAAGTCTATTCACTGCTATCCTCATCTGGTTTCTAACATCTATTTTCCTCTAAATAATTTTTAGAATTTTCTTCTTTCGTATACTCTTTCTACGATGGCTGATCAACAAAAACTGATACTGATTTTTTCACAGATGTTTATCACTGCAATTCAATGCTTACAAGATATTTTCCAAAGTGATCCCCTCCTACTTCAATGCACTTCTTATAGCGTCTCTGCCAGTCTTTGAACACGTGCTACAGACTGTTCTTTGTCGGGTCCTTGGCAATTGCCTCACTTTTCTTGAGCACTGCGTCAGATTTCTCAAATCGAATACCCCAAAGCTTCGATTGTCACCGGTGATGAGTGCATCATTATGATCCTGAAGGAAAACAAGCCAGCACAGTGTGGAAATCGCCAGATTCTCCAACACCAAAAAAAGGCAAAAGTTGTTCCATCTGCAGGGAAAGTGATGACTGTAATGGAATGATTTACCAGCATGCAGTTCCCCCTCACACTACTGTTACAGCAGCATACTACACTGAGGAAGCACATTGCACAAACAACCAGAGCTTTCTCGTACTGGGTGGCGAGTTCATCTTGACAATACACGGCCTCACGTCGCAAATCAAGTCATGCAGTTTCTGGCTCGATTTAACATTACCTATGTACCACATCCACCTTATAGCCCGATCTTGCAACCTGTGACTTTTGTTTTTATTCCCATCACTAAAAGCAAAGCTTAGAGGTATTCGATTTAAGAACTCTGAAGCAGTGCTCAAGAAAAGTGAGGCGATTCTCAGGGACCTGACAAAGAAGTCTCAGTCTTTGTTGATCAGCCCTCGTAAAACAGCTTCATTACTGATTTTCCATTCCTCTAGAGTCCGCATTTCAAATGTTTGCATACTTCTTCAGAAAGTAAAAGTTACTGCGCTGTACAGTTTATTCACCGTATAAGCCAGTTGGGTAATCTTTTCCTTGCTTATTTTCTACTAGTTTTCAATGAAAATAGTTTGTGATTGAAATGTATATTATTATTTAAATTACAAATATTATGGTGGTCTCCTATTCCTTACTTTATCTTGAAATCACAATTATGTCTTCTTGGATTTTCTTTATCAATTTCTAAAGTCTCTGACGAAAAGTATAATCTACAGTAAACGTTAGTTTGATTTTATTAAGTGGAGAACTTTTACCTTTTGGAAGGACTTGCACCTTTGTTGTGTGAAGAGGTTTCCATTTAGTTTTATGACTTCCTTGAGGAAATACGAGGTTTGGCAACACTAGAGTTAATCGTGTGTAGAGAAACTGATTTTCATGGTTTGCATTACGTTGCAGGAAAAACATCCACCAACGAAAATTACCATTAACATACCACCGGAATGAGTATAGGACCTCAATGGAACCGATGTCTTCGGTCTGAATTCGGGGCTAAACGCGTTCTAAACAACAGGAATGCCTTTAGTAAACTTAAATTTCGTTTACTTGGCAGAACGAAGTCAACTTCCCCGAGGAAACAAGTTCGGTGTTGGTCAAATTTGAGACTATCAAACAGGATCTATTGTAAATTTTTCGGTGTGGGTGCTGAGTGAAGAAAACACTTACAAGATTAGTACATTAGTATTCATTAAAATAAATACTAAATGAGTTGCCTAATGTTAATGAAAGCGAGTTACGAAAGTACAGGTTTAGAATAGATACGTACCGAGTGATAGTACACAAGGAATCATAAAATGATGGGACAGTTTAGAATATCTAAGCTGGTTGCCAGCATGAAGAGCAATCCAGTAGCTAGAGATACACGGTTGCCATAAATAGGCAAGGGATAGGAAATTTAATGTAGTCACATTGTCCAAGTTAGACATAGATTGTGTGTTTCAAATGGGACGATATATTTTGTCCTTGAGCCTCCTAGGTGAGCAACCAATCGTAGTCCTGCGATATAGTCATATTGCATTCCCGGTAAGTGTTGTGTGACGAGTGTCAGCTAACATGACCGTAAAATCCCCATATTTTTAGCTTAAATAGTTTTCCTAATACAAATAAATAAATAAATAAATAAATAAATAAATAAATAAATAAAGTACAACGGCTGTTCAATAAAGAATGTTTTTTTTTTTTTTTTTTTTTTTTTTTTTTTTTGACAACGTACCTTTACTCATCCTCATAATTTTGATATTCCTTCTCAAAATAGCTTTCCCTGAATGCAATACATTTGTCCCAGCGTTTCTGCCAGTCTTCAAAAACATGCTGGAAACCATTTTTGAGAGATCCTTCAAAATCACCTCCGCAGCCTTCACCACTGCTTCTGATGATGGATAATGCCTCCTACGAAGGCATTTCTTCAAGTTAGGGAATAGAAAACAGTCACATGGGGCTAAATCTGTACTATAGGGAGGCTGAGCGATGCACTTCACGTTGATTTTTGCAAGATATTCAGCAACAACATTGACAATATGCGGCCGCGCATTATTGTGGTGCAGCATCCAGCCTGCTTCACAGATTTTTTTTTTTTTTCGGCTGATATGAACTTGCAATGTTTTCAGGACATCCCTGTAGTATTGTCCAGTTACTGATGTGTGTGCAGGTACAACATGCTGATAAACCATTCCATGAATATCAAACAATGAGATGACCATAACTTTCCCAGCAGAAGCAAACACTTTTGCTTTTTCTGGGGGGTTGGTGATGAGAATTTCACAATGAGCTTTGCTGTTTGCTCTCAGGATCAAAATGATGTAGCCAAGTTTCATCAGCAGTGATTACGTTTGAAAGAAACTCCGGGTCTTCCTCTAACATCAACTTTAACTGTGTGTTACCTCCGTTGCAGCGGTAGGCGATACTGAACATGTCTGAACTTGCCTGGTTCTCACAGGCGGAAACCAGGAGTACCAACAATGAAACTATTACTGTGTGCTTGTTTCACATTAAGCTAACAGAATATAATAAGACTGAATTTTAGTGCGAAAAATTATAAGCGTAAAAAAATTATGATATTTGTTTATTGAACAGCCCTTGTATTATAATAATGCATCGTCAGTAAGCACTGTAATGAGCATCATTATTGGTTGGCATGTATTCCTGTACGTATATTTGTAATTCTCAGAACTGAAATGTAAACGTTTGACATGACGTGATAAAAGTATTATTTCGAATAAGTCAAGGTGTTAAATGAGAGCAAGAGAGAGAGAGAGAGAGAGAGAGAGAGAGAGAGAGAGAGAGAGAGAGAGAGAGAGAGAGAGAGAGAGAGAGAGAGAGAGAGAGAGCAAACAGTACACTGGCCTATCAGACGTGAGTCGTCACATTATATGTTTATGAATGTGCCGTAATCTCTATTTACTCTAGACAGTTCAAAGCAGTATTATTCAGCCGTTCTTCCGATTAAAGACCAGGGAAAATTGTATCAGCTGTATCAGATTGCAATTGAAATGAGACACGAGGTAATCCGCCTTCCCCATTTACACTGCTAGTCAAGCCAATTAAGTTAATGTGGACTTTGTTGTGTTGCAAATAAACTGACTGACGTTGAACGACTTATTAACAAAGAAATTCACAAGGTAACACAAGATTGGGAAGACTGTATAAGACATGAAGGTTAAGTATAAGAAGACGACTTTTGGAAAGTAATAGCACGTGACAAGATTTTGAAGCCTGTCAACATGAATTAGCAATACTCGGACCATGATGACAATGACAATGACAATGAAGATTTGCCTCTTGACGTAAGTGACATTCACAGCTACATGGATGCACCACTTGTAGTTTTGTTGATTAGAAAAATAGGTAATTCATAAACTATAATTACAATTATAGAATTTAAAACAAATGCATAATATGCGAATATCCATGTTGCAATTGTGATTTCAACTGTATTATCATAAACGTTTGGACAATTCATTTTGGGTTCCCTTACGTTTAGCGCCATGATCTACAATAATGTACGAGAGAGATGGAAATATGGAAAGAGGTAACGAGGTGGCAACGCTGAGCGCGCTAACGCATCTGCTTGACGGCGGTCGAAAACTCGTTTCCATTTGAAACACATATTAGCTGTGTAGTTAATAGTTCCTTCTAAAAAATAATCAATTATAATATGAACGCAATTAAATGTGGAAAACTTATAATTAAAACTGCTTAATTAGAAAATATAATTTTCCAAATTTTTATTGTGATAATATGTGCAAATAGTGCACATTTGTGAGAAACTCGTTTGAATTTATGATATTTAATTTGCTTAGCTCCATGCTGCTGAAGTTCAAAGAACTTAAAAATGTTGCTTGCATGCGTTAACTGTTTTTAGATTTTTGAAATGGTTGGAGAAATAAGTAACCTTTAGAGGTGCTTCTGAGAGAACATTGATCTCGACAAAGGTCAATGAGCTTATTTTTTTTATTTTATAACAAAAACTGCAAGCTGATGCTTCCATTACTTCCTGTATTAAAATGTAAAGTGCGATCCATATAAAGCTGAACCATTGCAATAGGCCATAACTTTTGAACCAATAATAGGACACGCGTGCAACTTTGGGAGAATCTAATACACAATTAGAAGATTACATTACGCTATTTACATCTCAGAGAAAATGTTGGAAGCGTCTTCCACCAGCCTCTATGGATCGTTGGTCCTATTTTCTTTGATACGACTGTAGACACTGAAATTTATATGGGTATCTTCAATACATTTGTGGAGCAGCTGGATGATATCGAATTGAGAGGTTATTTCCAGCAAGATGGAGCAACGTGCCATACATCTTATGTCACCATGGAACTTGTAACCAGTTTATTTTATAATCGAATAATCTCAAAAGGTCTGTGGCCCCCTAGATCCCGTGACCCTCACCGGATATTTTTCTTGTTGGGGTATCTAAAAATGTGTACAAGAGTAGGCCACGGACAATTGATGTTCTCAAGGAATCCATTCGAACCGAAATAAGTAACATTGGCGAGGATACTCTCCATAAAACTTCAGAGAATATGGTGAGACGAGTGCAAACATGTATAGATGCTGGTGGAGGACACTTCCAACATTTTCTTTGAGATGTAAATAGTCCAACGTGATCTCCCAATTGTGTATTATATTCTCCCAAAGTTGCATCTTGGAAAATATTTAGTGATGTACGAAATGTTACATATTGTCCACAGTGATAATTTATAAGCATGAAGAGAGGGCAAAATGAATTGAAATGGAACAGTAGTTTTATTTCAAATTTTGGAATACACTAAAGTTAATTTGCAGAAAGTCAAAAGGGTGGGCTTTTGAAGAAGTTATCAGGGCTTGGATTATATTGAATTGAATTTTGCATTGGGGAGTATTTGTTCACTACTTTTGGCTATTTGTAAACACAGAATGTACGAAAGGAAGGAGCGTGGTGACAGTTAACACAAAGGCACTTGGAATCCTGGAGATGCTAGTCATGACGCAGGAAGATCCTAATTCTAGAGCCCCGGGTGCGTTACAAATTGGGTACGCTAAGCTGGGTCTTCAGGTCAGGTCAGGTCAGCTGGCTGTGGTTAGTTTCAGCAGACACTGGAAAAAAGCTTAAGAGCAAGTGTGCCTCTGAAGAACGCCGTATAAGGCAACTTGAAATGAATGAAATTATATGATCTGCAGCATCATGAATGAAATATTCACCCCAGTAAACACTTAGGAGACCAGAAAAACCCCAGTGAGAATGGTTACCATGGTTTGTCCTGTAGGACCTCTCCAACATGAGCTATAGTTACTATGCATTTGATTACGTATGTGATCTGTCTCAAAGTAAAAGGATACTGTTGTAAACACATGGAAGTGGAGACAAAGGTACTTTAACAGAACACTCTTGGGCTCTGATTGGTGGAGGATGCTTCACTGGTATTCCCGAACCTCATAGCACAGCATTTACAAACATCCAACAATCATTTCACTTTGTTACAGAAGAGATATCTTTCAGGTGGACTTAGATCACTTGTACAGTAGAGGACAAAAATATGCCTTTAAGTTCTTATCCATGGTGAAGACGACTACAATGTAACGACACGTCCGAAATATCAGCCTTTAGTGAACGGAAGATGCTTTGACAGTTTAACTGAAACAGTGTTGTAGGAAATAAACCTTTTAAAACAAACACGGTCCTAAGCTTGTGTGTATCATTCACTGCTCTTCTACTCTCTTCTTACATCGGTTTATTCTTCTTCTCCTTCCGTTTAATCGTAATAAACTTTCGCTGTACGTACATTTACAAATATTGTTGTAAGTACCTATGAAAAATATGCATTAGACTAAAGCGATAGTCAGACATTTTTAAAAAGCGAATCGCTAAGTGATGGCTTTGAAATAACCAAGACAAAAGCGAAGAGACTTGCCGCTCGAAAAGAAGTAATAGTATTTCAAGGTTCTGAATTCAAAAATATTTAAGTTTCATAAGATTTGTGTACTTTAATGATATCTACATTTATTTACCATATTTTATCTATCTCTTGCTGTTTAAAAGTTATACAAAAGTTAGACCATTCTGAAAGAATAAATATATACACTTTATTTACCATGCAAGCATCTTACAGAGGATATTTCAATCCAGATCACAGAAAGATAAGTACGCAAAAATGCACTTGTACACCTTTTCTTTTCAGATTCCAGGGGGCTTTGAAACATGAAAACTCGGTGATACATTGTTACTCAACCAGGTTTTGAGAAATTAACCAAAATGCGATTATTTTTGCTCCAGGGAAGCTCTAAAAATGCATTTTGGTGTAATTTTTACAGTTTCATACAAATAATTATTACAATTTATCATTACATTTCAGTCAAAAAGCACTCTTTCCATCACCGTGGTAGGAAACGCCAACCAATCCAGTTTATTCAATCAAGTGTGATATTCTATTTAGATTTTAAAATTTATTTCTACACAGTTTAATTTGATTTGAGTGTTTAGGGATTTGCTTTAAAAGGTAATACATAAGTGCATGTTCCTGCGGCTGCTTTTTTTGTTCAGGAAGTGTTCAAGCATTCAGTGCATCTGAAGAGCTAATTTTGTGCTAATGAGTTTGAAACCAGAACTTCTGAAACCACTGAATATTCCGCGAATAACTCCCTAATAACAGAACACCAGATACTCGCCACCAAACCGTTTTTCTTTATCATTATGGAATTTTTTCCGTCTGCGGTTCAATTCCCGGCAAGACAGTCCTCCTTGGCGTAGGTTTTTTCTCAAGATTTTTGAGAAAATTTTTTTGAGTTCTCATAATGGTAAATGCCTGGAAGGCACTCTAAACTTAGGCCTGTTTATGGGCATTAATAATTTGATCTTTCACACTAGCCGTGTGTTGGCCAAAGTATGGAAATGTAGTCAGACTGAAAAATGCAATGCCCATAGCCGGGATTTGAACCCAAGAGCAGCCGGACGGACCCCATACTTAGCTCTGTTAAGTTTCCTCCCTAACTTCCTTTTCCAACTATCATTCCATTCATGTATCACCAGTGTCACTGTCTCTGATGTCATCTTATATCTCGAAAGGGGTTAAACATTACAGAAATGATTGGCCCAATAATGTCTCCGGAAGTAAAAACAATAACGCTACAATTAGCACAAAAGGCCCATTACAAGCAAATTGTTGTCGCACTAAGATTCTGTGTGTTTTGAGGCACTGTTATAAGCGAGCAACGATTGCTAGGGGAGACGACTCCTGACCCCAGGAACTGCAGCAGTTTCTTTTTCTCAAGGAGAAATGTATGGGCGGCGACGTGGCTGAGTGGTATAATCCCAGGAGACCACATGTGAGATTTGGAGATTTGTAGTGGAGGAAGCAGCAGCTACTGTATGCCCACGACAAGAAGGCTAGAGGGGTATGAACGACAAAGGAGCTTGAACTGTTTATCTGCCCCGGTAGCGGATTTGTTTACTAGGAAATGAGTATATGAGAGTGCATATGAGTCACCCATGATGTCATATCTAATCTCTCTTTCATATAACCTTGCCCCGCTGACATGTATCACTCCGCGTGCAACTACCTTCCCCCTCATCCTAATTGGCTAATGCTTTTGCACCATAGGCCATAGGCGGTGCTTTCCCGTCACATTGAAACCTGCAGTAAACGTCATAATAATTGTCAGGAAGATAGATAAAATCATACAAATAAGAATATGAAGGCATGCAAAAACAATGAAGTTTATAATGAAAGGCGTTCGGCCTTTTCCACTGGCATTTTTTTTTTTTTTTTTTTAACCAGCACACATACCTTGCAAAAATGCTTGTCTTTTAGTCTTAAAAGTCGTGTCACGCATACTTGTCGTGTGTCCTTCATTCACCCAAGTCTCGTCAAGGTAGTATATTTTGCGACTTGTATCCCGGTACAGTTTGAATGTCCTTAAATAACGTCTTCGCCACACAGCAATATCGCCCCTGGAGAGGTAAGTTTTCCTGTTTCAATTTTATGTCGCGAAGTTCCTACGCATCTAACACTCACACCTGTACGTTCAGGGCACAGCTGCTCGACTTCTCTCACTGATAAAGACGGATTCTTCTCTGTGAGTGCATTAAACACATGCATCACAATTCCTTTTTTCGCCGGTTTGTAAAGGTTTTCCCTTGCGATGCTTCAGCGAAAAACTGGCGCTAGACTCTGCCATTATACATATAATAACTGCACGCGCAATAAACTATCAATAAAATAATTTAGCTCTCGACTCGACATAGCACTCTGTCGAATGGCGATATATGACTTAAGTCAGTTCAAAACAAGGTCAGTGATAAAAGTCATATAAACATATATGTCATTACTACCGCTAAATCACGTCCTATCCTGCCATGTGCTTGAGAGCCAAGGAACCTCCTCTTTACTTCGTTTATGAATTAACATGCATTTCAGATAAATCAACTCTGTTGCGCAATATATTTCATTAAAACAGTTACCAAAATATAAATTTGACAATTCTCTTCCAACATATAAAGATATATCACCATGTTAAATAACGAACTAATTTTTACCGCACAACAGTCTGCACCACAACAGCCAATGAGATGTGATAAGGTCACGTGACCGTTAAGAGATACGGCTTATGTGAAACAAGGATTAATGTTTGTTGCAGCGATAGGTATTACGTATTGATGGGTATTCCATCTTTGTCATACTCGGAAAGCTAGCATACACCCAGCGGAGACAACAAAAGGATTACGTTGCACATTCCACTAGCTTGCTTTCTTGTCCTGGGCAATCAGTAGACAGGTTTTCTACGGGTTCCCTGATTTCCTCCGCCTTTCATTACGCCAGCTGCTTCATAATCACCTTGCCTTTCATGTATGGCCCCGACATTTTTTATTGTCCACTTCTTCACCCTCATACCAGAAATCGGGCTCATCCCTCAGCCTGAATATTCTCTTGGAACCAGAGTTCCTCTGCTCCTTGATAGGCGTCTGACAGCAGACACCTTATTTAGGTTTTCGAGGGTGTAAGTCCTTCATAAGAGGAGGGTAAAATTGAAATGGAACAGAGAAATGCACTGCGTTGGGCAAAGCCGAGTAATGGAGGTCGGGTACATACTACGAACAATCAGTATGAGTCATAAAGCCTTAGACACAGCAGCTCACCCCAAACTGGCCTATGTTCTTAAACAGGTATACGAAAGATAACTAAACTGCATCCGCAGGGACTATATACGGTTGAGAACAGGGTACAGTGCACATAATCTGGAGTAAGCCAGGTTTAGAATTGACAAGCGACGATCAAAGTAATATTTAAAACTGTCATCTCCACACTTCCAGGTATGAGAAATGATTACAAAATAACAAGAGGGACGGCGTAAAATAAAAATTATAATTGTACTTCTTTGTTATTGAAAGAAACCCTACACCTTTCCAATGGCTGTTAGATATTCTCTAAGAACACATCAGCCTAAGTGTCTGTTAAACTGGCTATTAAGGACCTAAGAATGGTATACTGTTCATATTGTGAAATAGGACTGGTGTAAATTAACGTTGTTTTACTCCTTTTTTTGAGCATACTAAAGTAATGTCTGTAGAAACAGCAGGTTGGTAGTGGTAGTTGTTTTTCCTCACTCTATATGGTATACATATAATCTATAATTGTATATTAGATTATAAACAGCTTTTTCTATGCATAAATATCTATCCCGAAGCAATAATATTACTTTTAAATTTTTTGTTCCTAAGCCTGAATTTACGTTTTAACTCAAGGATAGCTGAACCAACTGCTATGCAATTTGGCAGGCAACATTCGTTAGGTTTACTAAGGAGATTTGTACTTCAAATGCTTTTCTCAAATGAAGAATAAATCTTGGTATATGATGTTTTATTAATGTAAGAACTTTGTAGAACGAAGGATAAGAAGCTACACCAATTTGTCTTTACTATACTTCTACACATCAGAAAGTTTAGGGTATATTTTGAAGCTTTGGCTCATTTTCTGGTCATTATGCGCAGCCGTTTAGTTCCAAACACATAACAAGTATAGGTTTATGTTGTATGTTTTATGTTTCAATCCTTAACACTCCTGATAAAGTAGTTTTATCATCCATTATCCAAACATTACATGACATGTAAGCTAAACTGACAGAGAGGGTAAGAAGAACGTATGAGAGAAAGATAGATTGTTTTCGGAGATCCGGGGGGAGCAACAGCAAAAACGAATGGTGTTTGTTAGCTGTACATTTACCGAGCGGGATGGCTCAGGCAGCTTCGTCTGCGGCCCGCATTCGGGAGGCCCGGGTTCGATCTCCATGGCCGACCTACCTGACCAATGGGTTTTATGGGGCTTTCCCGGGTCACTAGGCAGGTTAATAACATCCCCCGAATTTCCCGTCCCTCCATTTCATCTCCATTATTATTTCACATCAACTCTCATCTGGTGGTCTCTTTCAGGGTAGAACTGTCAGCGGGAGTCTCGGCGGTGCATGGCGGGATGATATGCTACGAGGAAAACTACTTCCTCCTCCGGTAGGTCGGTTGCCGGTCTCCGCTCCTCTGCTGGGACCATTTCGGGACCACCAGCCAGGGACGTTTGGGGCTCGGATCGTCTACCTGGGACCGTCCCGCAGTAGGGGGGGGGCGTATACGTTGTCATGATCCGTCCCCTTGAGCTGCCGTGGTGCGGGCGCTGCGGACCCTTAGCAATCGTGGTACCTCTGACGTTACTAGAGGAACCTCGGGCCGAACTGCCGAGCCCCTCCCATAGGGGAATTGTTCGGATTGGGTTGAACTTGAGAGGGCAGTGGTTCCCGATACCTTTGGGAGATCGGGTACGTCTCCGGACGGGGTTGAGGGAAGCCATATATTCCCGCGTACTAGCCATCATAGCCAGTAGGTGTGCTAAATCACCAGGCGGCCCTACCGAGGTTGATCGGTAGACTTCCCCTTTGGCGTTGGGGCGCATAGTGGTGTATCCACTTGCATCCCGTCTTGTGTTTTCGGACCAGATGGGGGGGGGTTAGTCTTTAGGTCTTGCCCTATGGAAAGCCCCACGGAGGTGCCGGGCGCCCTTCGGGGACAGCTCCGTTTTGAGAGGGATGTCTATCTCACCTTGTGAAGGCTGCCCTTGTAGATACCCTCACATTAACATATGTTCGTTGTCATGGCCTGTCGGGGGAAGTCTATCCAAGTAAACTGTAGGGGCCCTGCCCTCTGTACTGTCGTGGCTCCTTGGATCGGCCGCCCTCTGTCTCATTCGCCTCATCCTTCCTCCCGGATGTGTCCCACTTGGGGGCATAGGAACAATGGGCCCAGCATGGTGGCCTACGTACCGAACCCCCTCCGTAATGAAATCCTAATCCTAGCTGTACATTTTAGTTTTTAACACCTTTAATTACGCTGCCATAGCAACAAATTTGAAATAGCTGCTGTCTAATGTTGGAATAACCTTTCAATGAACATCTCCTATCGCGCAGTACTATGCTGTGGGGATAGCGTGTCTGCTTCACATCCAAAGGGTGCCAAGTACGAATCTCAGTTAAGATGACTTAGCTGAATAATTAATTTTTTAGGGTTTTCCCTTAATGCGTGAATAATAATATTGCATAACCAAGCACAAGGAAACCTGGTACCATTTGGACATTTTGTACATGCACCGTCAAATATAACCTAGCTGGTTAAAGCAAGCAAGAAATATGACATTCCTGATGAGTAATTGTTCCTGTGGACAACCAAAGGTCCCGCCTCCCAATAGGTTTTCTTTCCTTACATGAAAACAATCCTTGCCTTACGCTCACTTTGTTCTCGGGCAGCCAGCCAGGTCAAAAGATGATTGGATATCAACGTTTCGGGAATGTGCATCTCTCCCAGCATCAGGATATTTATTAAATGTTATAACCACAAAATGAAATACTGGATATAACACAACTATAAACAAAGACAAAACACTATCAAAATTCGCATTACTGAACAAAAGACTGTTTTCAGTACATTAAATTAACTTAATCCTTGTTTTACTTTCCAGTAGACTCTATAATGGGTAAAAGAAAAATAGTAATAATCAAAAGGAATCACTCACACCAGCCGAAAATTGAAGCTGGCAACCCTAGGTCAGCACACTGACCGCCACAACAGAGGCATTCTCAGGGATTTTAGTGAAATGAAGTATTAACACCGACAGAGTTGACTGACCATAGGTATTTTCTCGCTTTTTACTCTAAGAAAAATAAAATACGGCCGAAAAGCTACCAATCGAGGCGCTTCTGCCTAATTGCGACCGCAATAAGCCCAAACAATTCGTAAAAACCTACAACTAAAAGTTAACAAATTCCTACCGCATCCGCTGCATTTCGTTCGTGGTCTTGTGGAATGTGGAGTACCAGGAAGACAAGAAATCGTACTCCAAAGGACACAGGACTCTCTGGTGCTGGGCAAGTGAGCAGTCTTCTTTTATCTTTTTAGTTCCATTACCTACCACCAGCATGCAGATAAGATGAGATGTTGCCGTTGCTGATTTATTCACCTTCTCGGCAGTATAATGAATGCCTACCTATTATTACTATCATTATCATGATCGTATCTTAAAAATTATCTAACTAGTACATTTTTGTGTTTACCCTCTCGTGACAACAATATTCCCCAAGTTCTATACTGTGAGAGAGTAGCAGGCAATCGAAGATTCAGATTATTACACTATAGTTCGCTGAACTTACACCACACTTTTCCTTTCCCTACTGGTTATAGTATGCACAGAAAGTATTGAATTCCACCAAAAAGTTCAATACCGAGATCTCACCAGAAGCACGTGTTTTGAGGCTGCAAAAATTTAAAAAAAAGATCGTTTTAGAAAAATATGCGTCTAAGTACAAGTGTGGTATGTGTGTACGGCTTAATTGAAAAACAGAAAGGCCAAACGATACGATTTTCAAGAATATTCCCAAGCCATATTGCACTTTTTATGGAAAATTCATGATTTTTTCCCTCAAAAATGGCTAACGATTATGGTTAAATTACCATATGTTCAAGACATTTACATGAGAAATGATGTATCTTAATTTTTCTAGGAACAGCTTTTTAAGCCCTCCATATTATGAATTACTCCATAAGATAAATCTTACTGTAGAAAAAGTGTAGATCTCGTTAAAGGACTCGATTTATGTGAAACAAAATTGTTTATGGCAAACATTTCTTCTTAGTAGTTTAACATTTTAAATATTTGCAATATTCTGAAGTCGCTATTTTGTTCCTCCCAATCAGTCAAAGAGTATGTAATTTCTAAGCCATTACATTGCAGCAGTTATTTTAGATGCTACATGTTTTGTTAAAAGTAGTCAAAGAGATTAGTATTTGTAATAAAATAAAGAAGTAAAGTAGGTAATGGTGTAACCATGACAACGTAACATGAGAAGTTGTTACATGTTTTAAAAGATTTTGTTTTTCTCCTTATGAAAGTCTTATGGGTAAGACGTCTCTCCGAGTTTGTGCAGAAACAATTTTGTGTGTGCATCAAAGATGTATAAGTAGCGTGTGCGCAAGAAAAGAAATAGTTCATCCTTACATCTACCGCTGTTTGTAAAAAGACTACACTAATATTTGGAATTGTAGCAAAGAATTTAAAAATGTTTATCAGGAATTAAATTTACATTTTTGAAAAAGAAAAGTACTATTCATTCTTCAAGAAATAATAATACTGTCTTTCTCAGCCCCATTACCACGATCCTGGGAAAGAAAATGATGTCATCGCTCAACAATTACAGATGCGCCTAATTATCCCAAGTTGCAGGAGAAACTTCTAGATTTCTCCAAGATGGTCACTAAAGGTGAGAAATTAATCTGCATCCACCTTCATCTCAAATAATCCTGCTTCAAGATGGTGCCAAAACGTGATGCATCATCATAGCATCTTCGAACATCGTACATACATAAAATATTACTTCAGGATGGCTTCCCAACCTGGGGCTTCAAAATAATCCACTCGGAGATCATCTCTTCATAATCCAACCAAAATATTTCTTCAACATCACTGATCCACTTTCTAAAAATATGAGTAACGCTTTGGCCTACTCTATCGTTCAACAAAATGTGTAATTATGCAATGAACGTTTAACTTCATTAACATGCAGTTTATAGAATACGCTTTTGTAACAATAGTTTGTAGAAGATTAGTGTGCATGTGAATGCATACATCACACTTTTTTAGAAAGTTTCTGGGCCCCATAATCGTATTAACTCTGGACATAGTAAAATATGGAGGGGTATAAAGTCATTGTACGAAAAACATGTAACCAAACATAATATAAGCCAGGAAGAGTGGCTAAGCTACTTTTTAAATTTATATGCATACGAAAATTCTAACAAGGGGAAGATAATCCCAGAAATAGAGAATAATTTTAGTGAGATGTTAGATAGGGATATAACAGGAGAGGAAGTAATAAACCAGGTTAGAAGAATTAAGAGAAATAAAGCTCCAGGAATAGATGGTATACCAGGAGAATTTCTCAAAGTATGGTGTGAAGATGAGAACAGGGTTAGATTATTAACATCATTGTTTAACTCAATGAAAACAAATGGCTATATACCGAAAAGTTGGAGAAAAGCAATTATACAGCCAATATACAAGGGCAAAGGGGAGTTGGATAAACCCAATAACTATCGGGGAATAGCACTGCTGTCCAATGTGGGTAAAATTTTTACAGGAATACTGGCTGATAGGATGCAAAAATGGATTGAAGAATTCAATATTCTTTCAGAATATCAAATGGGCTTTAGGAAAGGTAGGAGAACAGTGGACAATGGCTTTATTATAAAAACACTAGTGGACAAGTATTTAAGATATAAAAAAGGTAAAATATATATGGCCTTTATTGATCTCGAGAAAGCTTTTGATCGAATAGAGATGAATTTGCTGTGATATAAATTATTAATGTAGGGGGTTAGTAACAAAATGGTAACCATCCTACAAGGGTTATACAAAGAGAACACATTTTGTATAAAATATGAAGAAGGTGCAATAACTAGGGACATACACCAGGAAAAAGGGCTAAGGCAAGGGTGCAAGTTAAGCCCAGTTTTGTTTAACTTGTTCATAGATGATATATTGAAAAATATAAGCAATAATAATAATTTCTTGCCGGTAATTAATAATATACAAATCCCTGGATTATTGTTTGCAGATGACTTGGTGATTGGTGCTATTACTGTGAATGGGCTAAAAATATCTTTACAAGAAATAGATAAATATTGTGCAGCTTGGGGCCTAAAGGTGAATAGAGCTAAAACCCAAATTGTAGTTTTTAAAAAAGGTACTAAACTGAGTAAACATGAGAAGTGGTACAAAGAGGGAATCGAATATAAAGTAGTACGTGAATGTAATTACTTAGGAATGAAAATTGATGCAGGAGGAAAATGGGAGAAGCAAAAGAAATGCGCACTGGCAAAAGGGAAAGCAGCAATGGCAGCTGTAAGAGGATGTTTGTATAAAACACCTGAAATGGAAATGAAATGGTTAGAAAGGGTATATAATTCAGTGGTTGAGGCACGAATGCTATATGGTATTGAGATGTGGGGGCTAGAAAAGGGATGGGAAGTTTTAGATTATGTACACAGGGGGTTTTGTAAGGAAGTTCTAGGGCTGCCAATATCAACTGCAAATGAAGTAGCTCTAATTGAAATGGGGAGAGTTCCAAGAAAAGGGTTAGTTATAGAAAGGGCACTAAAATATTGGTATAGGATATTGAATTTAGAGGAGGGCAATATACTGAAACAATGCTTGAAGTATCAAGAACTAAGTTTACCAAATAAAGGATGGGTAAGTAATTTACGAAATAATTTGGAAAATAATGGTATGGGTGATATTTGGAGAAAGAGAGAAACTAATTATAAAGGTTTTTGGAAAGGGGCTAGAATAAGATTTGAAGACATGGAGATCCAGAAACTGTTTAGTCAAATAGCAGAGAAGAGATCACTTGTTTTCTATATTCAATTGAAAAATAGTTGGGGGAGGGAGAGGTATATAGATAGCACTAACAGTGAAGAAAGAAAGGGGTTAGCATGGTTAAGAGCAGGGATATGGAGATTAAGAGGTCAAAGAAATGGATACCCACAAGACGAGTGCCCATTGTGTGGAGATAAAGAGGATATAAAACATATATTGTTTGATTGTAAGGAAACAGAGATGTGGAGGAAAGAATGTCAAATATCAAAAATGAATAGGAGAATCAGCTTAATCAAGGTTTTAAGTAAAAATTATAATAACATAGGTCAGTTTTTAAGTAAGGTTAAAAACAAGTGGGTGTGGACTGTAAAAAGAGAGAAGGAATAATAAGTGACTATTATGTAATAATACATATTGTAACATGTCTGTAAATATACTTAATGGACTGTCCTGTGTAGCAGTGACCTGGGCCAAAACAGAGGGCAGTCCAAAAATTGTAAAAGCTTAGTACCTCAATAAATATTACATATTACATATTACAACTCTGGACATATTCCTTTCCGTGACGGTTTGACAATAATATTAAAAGGAAGGAAGGAGATAATCAAAAGTTCTCTAAACTGTAGCATTGCTATTATAGGCTTATTATACAACCATATCTTAAATTTGAGTTTTATTTATGGACGTTTTAATTGCTGTGGTTCACTGCTTTCAATTCTGTATTGAACTTAATTTTGCTCAGAGGCCTTTTTATCAGGCTTTAGATTCTTTAATTGCCACAAATCTACACATGGGACCATCGGCTTTACTCCCTTTCGAAGGAAACCATCATAAGGATTTTAACGTCCGAGAAAGCCATCGCCTCCGCCGGGTTTGAACACACGACCAGAGGTTAGTAGGTTACCTCTAGGCCATAAAAGACGATCGTATGGTCTTCCGTATTGGTCGTCATAAATATCTTCCTGAATCCAGGAGTATCCGGTTAGAACGAGTGAATTTTTCCTTAATTAAAGTGATCCCTAACCTTCATAAAGTCTGAAGAATAAATATACGAGTAAATGTAAAGTTAAACTAGATAAAATCAACGTAAAAAACCTATATACAAGGAGTTATGCAAAACATCACTTGTTTCTAAAATCCAAGGCCCAAATATGACCATAAGAGTTGCACAAAACATATTCGCAAAGCGATAGATTCAAATGTGTGATATACACTCTTACAGATACGAGAAAGAAATGTTTGTTCTCGCAAGTTTATACATGTTATGCAAGAAACCATTAGTAACAAAATGTGGACATTAAGAATTTCAAAATGAACACCTTCAAATTTAGAAATATTTCTATTTTAACCTGAATGTTTTGAAGATGTCTTATAAGCTGTTTATACAATATTTTCCATCTGTACGAGATGTTAGAAAATGTATCGTCTAAACAGGTACAATATTTAAAATATTCCTTTTAATAAAAATTCATATTATTTACGAGAAAATATATATGAAAAAAAAATTCGTCATTTCCAGCTTGTTCTTACTTCTTCGAATCTCTAGGCTTTAAGACAGTAAATTAAGTACGAATTTTCGTTTGAGTTGTCTTCTCTCATTCATGCACAACCAATTGCTTTTCAAAAAAAAAAAAAAAAAAAAAAAAACGTTCTTCTTTCCCTTCATTTCACCTCAAAATACGCATTTCTTATTTCGGCGAAAAACAATATTGCCTCCGACTTTCAAAGATAAGTGGTAGGAAAGATAAAAATGTATTAAATGCACGCCAAGCATCGAATAATTAAGGGAATGAAACTCTGGTTGCTTTTCAAGAGTAAGGGAGAGATAGCTTCAACATGAGGTTTTGCAGTACAGCGATACAAGTCTGTGCACATTTTACGTGGAGTATGCAGCAGGCAATATATAGTTATATTTGCAGACGAAATATTGGGTTTGAACAAAATAAAAAGGCGTTTTCGTTTTTCTTACAGCAGCTGGTTGCTACCTTTCTAGAGTCCTTCAAGGCAGTCCACCTGTTATGATCATTTTAACGCATGGTTGGAGTGATATTCTCGACTACTATCTGGAAGAAAAGAAAGAAAACATACGGAATTTCTGATTTTTTACATTCATATAACTTTTCCTACCCACAATCGTTCATTGGGATGTGCTATTGCAGACTACTCTTACAGAATCTTACTTTTCTATCTTGTACTTCATGTCGATCAAAATAATCTTTGCATGAATAATAAACTTACATTTAGTTGTGGATAAAAGGACGTGGAAGAAGAAATCGTGAAGATAGTTAAAGGTTTACAAAATACTTGGTAAATGCTGGCCTTCAAATTCCACCATTGTTTGTTTGTTTTTGTAATTTACGTCCTCCAACGTTAAGTCATATCGGACGATGAATGAAATGGGTGAAATGATGCTCAATGATTCCGGGGTCCATGGAGCTTAGAGTTACCCGACATTCGTCTTTCAGGATAAGGGAAAACCCCGGAAAAACCTTATCTAGGTAACTCGCCCTGACCCTCGGGACCTCTTGAACGTGAGGCAGACACGCTACCACCACGCTACTAAGGCGGGCTAAATTCCATCATTCTTCATTCACATTATCTTGATTTACTCATTACATAAAACTGCTTCTGAATAAAGAGGGCTTCTCAAAAATTACAATATACATTTCATTTGTCATTTGCATAACTTAAATGTAATTATATTTAATGAATATGTTTAGAGGCATTTTCAAAAATAAAATAAAATAAAAAATACCGAAGAAAATTTCCATATAAGGAATTGAAAATATTCGTCTCGCATCATTACAAACAAAGCTTAGAGTTTATCGGTCTATTTGTTTTTTACTTACGCTGTTTACATGCAGAACTCCTCTCTCTCTGTCACACACTCACACACACACACACACACACACACACACACACACACACACCCACCCACCCACCCACACACCCACACACAATTTTGGACGAGGAGGAGGAGGAGGAGGAGTGACGGCTGCTAAGCATATTTTAAGTGCAATTTCAACATGAATTTGTTGGTGGAGTACTTACACTACGAGAATAGCAAAGAAAGTATGAAGGGATAACCGAGTAACTGGAGACTTCAATGATGGGATAACCAAGTAACAAGGAGACTTCAACTAGGGGATAACCTAGTAAAAAGAAGACTTCAATGAGGAGATAACCAAGTAACATGGAGACTTCAATGAGGGGATAACCAAGTAACATGGAGACTTCAATGAGGGGATAACCAAGTAACATGAATAACCAAGTAACATGAATAACCAAGTAACATGAATAACCAAGTAACATGAATAACCAAGTAACATGGAGACTTCAATGAGGGGATAACCAAGTAACATGAAGACTTCAATGATGGGATAACCAAGTAACAAGGAGACTTCAACTAGGGGATAACCAAGTAACAAGAAGACTTCAATGAGGAGATAACCAAGTAACATGGAGACTTCAATGAAGGAATAAGCGAGTAACCGGAGACTTCAATGAGGGGATAACCAAGTAACATGGAGACTTCAATGAGGGGATAACCAAGTAACATGAATAACCAAGTAACATGGAGACTTCAATGAGGGGATAACCAAGTAACATGAAGACTTCAATGAGGGGATAACCAAGTAACATGGAGTCTTCAATTAGAGGATAAGCGAGTAACGTGGAGACTTCATTGAGAGGAAAAATGAGTAACATGGAGTCTTCAATTAGGGGATAAGCGAGTAACGTGGAGACTTCATTGAGAGGAAAAATGAGTAACATGGAGTCTTCAATTAGAGGATAAGCGAGTAACGTGGAGACTTCATTGAGAGGAAAAATGAGTAACATGGAGTCTTCAATTAGGGGATAAGCGAGTAACGTGGAGACTTCATTGAGAGGAAAAATGAGTAACATGGAGTCTTCAATTAGGGGATAAGCGAGTAACGTGGAGACTTCAATGAGGGGATAACCAAGTAACGTGGAGACTTCAATGAGGGGATAACCAAGTAACATGGAGTCTTCAATGTGGGGATAAGCGAGTAACGTGGAGACTTCAATGAGGGGATAACCAAGTAACGTGGAGACTTCAATGAGGGGATAACCAAGTAACATGGAGACTTCATTGAGAGGAAAATCGAGTAACACGGAGTCTTCAATTAGGGGATAAGCGAGTAACGTGGAGATTTCATTGAGGGGATAAGCGAGTAACAAGGAGACTTCAATGAGGGGATAAACGAGTAACAAGGAGACTTCAATGAGGGGAAAAATGAGTAACAAGAAGACTTCAATGAGGGGATAACCGAGTAACATGGAGACTTCAATGAGAGGATAAGCGAGAGGGGATATGTAAACAACATGGAAACTTCAATGTTGTGTAAACAAATAGCCCTAAACATCTATTTCACATTCATCAAAGCAGTTTATGAAAAATATATTTCGGAATTATGCATACATACTTCGCGTTTCCTTCACTATGAAGAAGTCTGATGTGCTGCACTCACAGGACTTTCTCTACTCTTGCAGAACTATTCTTACAAATTAATATTTGTGTCTACCTGAGGGATGAATCTTCCATTCGAGCTGAAAATTAGGAAGACTTTAACTCAAGATCAGGTGAATATAGAGAGAAAACAGGAAAATAAATAGGAAAAATATGATTAAAGTGGTTAAAGAAAATGTGAGGAAAGAGAAAGAAAAATCAATGAAAAGGTAAAGACGGGAAAAGAGAAACACCAGTAGTAGTATAGTAGTAGGGGAAAACTAGAAAGAACCAATTCTAAGAGGATGTAATAAATTGTTCAACTCTTATGCAACGATTAAACATACTTTATTCCATTAATTTCTTAATGAATCCTTCATTCTTATTGTCTTCTTTAAAATTTGCAAAACATTTACACAATTTGTATTCTCAGAGTTACATATTTCTATTTCTGTTTAACATTTTGCTGTAATGGGAAAGCCTATTACTTCTTATATTTGTTTTTCTTTAAACATTTTTATTCTTGGAAATTAATTGATCTTTCACACTGGACGTATGTAGGCTAAATTGTGGAAATATAGAGTCAGACTGAAAAATTCAATGCCATAGCCGGGATTTGAACCACGGATCTTCTGGTTTCCGTCCAGACGCACTACCATTGTGCTACTATGGCCAACGTGCCGTGGTTCAAATCCCGGCTATGGCATTGAATTTTTCAATCTGACTATGTTTCCACATTTTTATTCTTGTTTCTAATTTCTCCGCTTTTCTGCGCATTTCTCTTTCAACTTTATTTTTCCTAGATATTTTCGTGCTTACTGAATAAATTATTCTAATTTTAAGTTAAAAGTCTTCCTAACTTATAGCTCTAAAGGAAATTTTTTCCACTCTCTAGCATTAAGTTCTCTCTTCCTTTTTCAGCATCATTGCATTCCAGAATAGAATGCCAATTATAACACAATTTATTAAATTTAGACTTTGATTCCCTGCCACGGAAAGCAGCTCGGGTTCGATCCAGTACGGATTTTATGTCCTGGGTATAGGACCGGTGCCCACTCAGCATCGTCAGGAAAGTGAGGAGCTTACGGCCCTGGTCACGAAAACCAACATTCCGGCTGGGGGATGCCGAGATGCTGACCACATCTCCTCCCCGTATCGGTTGGATGATCGCCCACCTCTACCTTGCGAATGTGGGCGTGAGGTCGGCAGTCGGGTTGCAGGCCTTGACCCTCTATGGGCTGTAGCGCTATGGGTTATTATTATTACATTTAGTCCTCTCTTCCCCTCTGCCCTCCCTGTTAAACATCTTCATCACATCTGTCCATAACCATATATAGCCCATTCATTGTTACATACCTTGATGTTCTCTCCTCCATTTCATATTTGAATATCTACAATGTATACCTTTCTACAATTTCTTCTTATATTTTTTACCCATCTTTACCCCTTTTCTTTATTTTCTCCACTTTTCTTTCCATTTGTTTTAATCATTTCAACCTTATTTTTCCTATTTATTTTCCATTCTATATATATTCATCTCATCTTGAGTTAAAAACCTTCCCAACTTTTATCTATTGTCAGTTTTCAATGTAAAACTAATGTAAAACATCAATGTCACGTACCGGTAAATGCCTTAAACTCTACGACTGTCAGAAAAAACCCGGTAAATTCAATATTAAACATTAAAAATAACAAAAAAAAAAAATATTTCAAGAAGTATCGACATCTGAGGAAAAAAAAACTAATGTTCAGTGCATTGGCTTTACCCAAACACACTATGGAACATAAAGAGCTTTTTGTTACATAGTGCTATCTACCTCACGTATTCTGATTTGCTCTTCATCCATCCTCGCATTTAAGTCTCCTACCACTATTATTTCAATTTCTAAATATTATTAATATTTCTTCTATGTCTTGCTAAACTTTCTTGAACACATTTTGACCATAGAATTTCGAAACACTCAGTAGGTTATACGCCACTTCAAGCCACATCTTTCTTTTGTTCACTTCCCCTGCATCCATTATATACCACAATACCATCCCCTTCCCTATTTATCTAATACTTTCACTTTTTTCTCTCTTTTTTCACGAGTACACCTACTAAATATACTCCTCCAACATCCACCCTTTCTCTCTCCCACACTCTTTTGCTGTAGAAATGATAACCACTGATAGACACTTTTGCCTCCTTATCTAATCAAGTTTCCACCACGATCAGTACATTCTGTTTATCACTTAAGGTTTCCGAGTTATTTATATAAAAGTCATCCACAATGCAGAGGACTTCTGAGGACATTTCCAAAAAATTTAACATACCTATACATTTCATGTTTCATGAAAGTTGTTAGAGCCATTTTTGGGGAAATAAAAATGTTCAAAAATGTTCCATGTAAAAGCTACTCTGGGGGGGGGGGGCGTATTTTCTCGAAAATCTTTGTCGCATCCTTGGAAGATACATACTTAACCACTTTTTACTTTTGAGTTATACTATTCACGCACACAGACGAACCCGAGCGCGAACATTTTTCAAAGAGTACTTTTTTTTTACTCAAGTGTTTATCCACTATCATCTTAGTATGACATTTTTTTGGTGGAATACAAATGCATTATTTTTACAGAATACATTGTTCTGTAAGTTCGTAGTAGATAAAAGTAAAAAGAAAGAAAAACTTAACTAATGAAGCAGTATAACAGCAGAGTACGGCCTTGCCTCACGGTGATTACCATTTGTTTTACTGGGACTGGTGAAGGCGCCAACGGACACAAGGCTTGTACAAGCTAAATTCCATTTTTCAGTCATTACTGCACGACCCCTCTCCCTCCCTCTCCCTCTCCCTCTCCCTCCCTCCCTCTCTCTCTCTCTCTCTCTCTCTCTCTCTCTCTCTCTCTCTCTCTCTCTCTCTCTCTCTCTCTCTCTCTCTCTCTCTCTCTCTCTCTCTCTCTCTCTCTCCACGTGGGTGACAGGTGGGGAAAAGAAAGCGTTTAGTTTCTGAAATTGCACGAAAGGTAAAACTGCTGCAACTTACAAAAAAAAAAAAATTATAATAAAAATAAATAAACAAACAAATAAATTAATTAATAATAATTTTTCCTCCATTACATCACCTATACCAGTGTTAGGGGACACGGATTTCACTAGCTCGGAAAATCAGGGCGAGTGAAGGCGAAGCACTGAGCCTGACAGAGCAACCAGGATTGAGGGGTCAGCCCAACGCCTGAGATGAGAGTGAGAGAAGGGAATGATAGGGTAAAATGAAGGATAAAAACATGGATGATGGAGCATTTGTTGGAATGACGGTGGGGAAACCGAAGGGCCCGGAGAAAACCCGCCACAGCACTGTGTTCTCCACAAATCTCACTTTGCGGTCGCCTGGGATCGAATCTGGGCCGCCTTGTAGGAGCCAAGCGGTCTAAGCACTCAGCCACGGCGCGGCCACTTCTTTGGAAGATGTTGGCATACCAAACTTAATATTGTATCCTACAGCTACTTGTAACAGATACTGCTGCTATGGAGAAACGACATAAGAAAACTTGGACTTTAAATCAAAGTGATAGTTATTAAGGTAACAAGCGATAAAGTAAACATAATTAACTCGTTGCTCCGGTAACGGGTGGGGTAAAGTAAATAAATTGTTGGTTTATACGTTCTTGAACTTACTTTAAGAAAAGCCAACACCTTGGAAACCACCGAAACTGGTGAGATTGACAAGAATGACTATGGAATTGACAAGATTAGGGTTAGAATGGAACAAGATTTATCTGGTATGTTTACTGTGGAGAGGGGGTTGAGACTGGAGATGTGCTATCCACACTGCTGTTTAATTTAGCACTGGAAAAAGTAATCCGACAATCACCGAAAAACCCTGAAGGAACTTTCTAGATCAGTATAAATAGTGGCATATGCTGACGATGTGGCAATTCTCGCAATTAATGTAAGAGCTCTTGAAGAAACTTAGGAGAGAAAGCACAAGAGCTAGGATTGGTAGTGAACGTTAGTAAAGCCAGATATATGAAGATGAGAGTTGATGGGGATGCAAGAAGAAGAGAATCTACAGTTAAATTACATGAGAAAGAATATCAAAGAATGGAAAAATTTAAATACCTGGGATCTATAGTAACAGTAGATAATAAAACATCAGTGGAAATTCAAGAACGAATAACAAGTGGTAACAGATGTTTCTATGCCTTGCACAATATGTTTAAATCAAGGAACGTCAGTAGGAATACTAAAATTAAAATATATACAACTGCACTGAGACCAATAATAATGTATAGTTCAGAAAGCTGGGTGTTGACAATCAGAGAAGAACAATGGTTATTACGGTGGGAAAGGAAGATTTTGAGAAATATATTTGGGACTTGGACGGATGAGAATGCGGACTAACTTGGAGTTACAGTGTCCATTTGGACAACCAAATATAGTAGTGAAAACTAAACAAGGAAGAATAAGGTGGATTGGTCATTTGCAGAGAATGCCGGAAACCAGTAGTTAAGAAGATATTCATAGGAAAGTTGGGTGGCAGAAGGAGAAGAGGAGGACCCAGGTAAAGATGGGTAGATGATGTAGAAGATGACTTGAGGAAGTTGGGGTTAAAGGCTGGAGAAGAAAAGCAGAGGACCGAGTAGAATGGAAGAGGGTGGTTAGGGAGACCAAGGGTCTACATGGCCTGTAGCTCCAACTACCATAATCATCATCATCATCATCATCATCATCATCATCATCATCATCATCATCATCATCAACAACAACAACAACACCTTGGAAAATCTATCTAGGTCTTCAAAGACTTTTAATGTTGATTGAAACAGAATATTTGCTCCACCGAGAAAAGTTGCAACTTCTTGAAAGAAAATTGAAATAAAGAACAATCACTTCTTCAGTAATGCCCTGAACATTTCTCCATATCTGCCAATCCTGAAACTGCTGAAACTCTTTTTCGTATAGTTTATATAATATAAACGACGGTAATAATGCCTCAACTACTTCTTTTGCTCCATTTAATATATCATTTGGAACCCTTATATTAACGTTGTCAACGTCCATTGCAAACATAATAAATTTGATTAGTTTACGGAAACTAGCAACAATAAAAACAACATTAAGATTCATACATAGCCTACCATATCTTATAACTATAGGTACGCCGTAATACAACGCCATATTCCTTATTTAATTTATTACTATCTGCTGTAAAATCATTAACTGAATATTTGTCATATTAATTTATCGTATATATATAGAATAAAATAATGTACTATACAAATGGACAAACCTCTATGATCCACTCTCCCCTTTGGGTTGCGTTTTAAATTGTTTTAACAATGGATAAACACTCTGTTTATCCACTTTTATAATAAATTACTATTAACCGACTTTTAGTTTTTGAATTACACTGCTCGCGAACACAAGCACACAGAGCTTTTTATACAAATACTTTTAGGCTTTATGGAACTTAAAAACAAACTTATAACATGGCGACTTTTTCTGGGTAGCAATATTCCTTTGGTTAATACATGTAAATAATAGGCAAAGAAATAACTATATAGGTGGAACTGAACCTACTTAAAAGTATTTCTACATTCTTACTATTTTTCCGAAACAAACGCCTATACACGGTGTTCATTTTATTCGTTATTTCCCGCCCTCCGATTAAGCAAGAATGACGTCATAGATGACTGGTGAGTCCATCTTGAAATTATAGTGTCCTTAACGGAGAAAAAGCGGTAATTTGTGCGGAACAGTAAGCAAATGGCAGCGCTCTGAGTGTGTTAGAGTTGACTGGTGAGTCCATCTTGAAATTATAGTGTCCTTAACGGAGAAAAAGCGGTAATTTGTGCGGAACAGTAAGCAAATGGCAGCGCTCTGAGTGTGTTTGAGTTGACTGGTGAGTCCATCTTGAAATTATAGTGTCCTTAACGGAGAAAAAGCGGTAATTTGTGCGGAACAGTAAGCAAATGGCAGCGCTCTGAGTGTGTTTGAGTTGACTGGTGAGTCCATCTTGAAATTATAGTGTCCTTAACGGAGAAAAAGCGATAATTTTTGCGGAACAGTAAGCAAATGGCAGCGCTCTGAGTGTGTTTGCGCTGATAACTAATACAACCAGCTTCCCCAGGATATGTACACACAGCACCGCTTCTTCATGGTTGAATGCTACTTTCGTACCGGCGTTAAATTGGTGCGACATATAAATATAGTTTAAACTGCTGCATAGAGGAGTTTATGCAACGCTATCCAGCATTCAGACAAGTCCCTCGGAGTGTAATGCTGTCAGAAGTGTCCACGTACCGTCAAATTGGCATTCTTTTGTTTGCAACATAAACGTCTTAAGTTTTATCAGTATACAATACAAACTTTTTGTCATTCTCACGCTTAATTAAAATGTCTATTAATGTTGGTATCCTTATGTCTTTTAAAACCAATAGGTGCATCAAACATTTCCAAGATACAGGATCCGTTACTCGCAAAAAGAGAGACACTGGACGATATAAAGTGATTGGTCCCAATCTAGAAGCAATAAATAATGTTATGATAGAAAGGCCTCGAGCATACCTTCTCGCAATACAGACAGTGTTTAAGGGGAAGAGAGAAAGGAAATATAAGAAAATAGACACATAAGACTATGCACTAGAGGTATTTTCTTCTTTAGACTTGGAGAAATGCTTTGTTCATATTGTAACAGTAATTTATTTTTCATTCCTATAACATGTTCTGCTAATTTTCTGGTTTGTAATGAAGTTCTATTATGAGAAAACTGTGGATGTTAGAAAAGAATTGAGATCAAATTGAAATATTTCTATTTTATGTGACAGGTTTACAATATGCATATATGTCTACTATAACAGAAAAACTGATGTTCATTGTGAAATAAGTTTTCATTGACTTATCATTTCGTATATTCTTCATGGTCTACTTTTATGACTGCATAATTAGCTTTGCATTGCAGTATATAGTTTAAAAAAAAAAAAAAAAAACAGTTATCGTATCTACACACCAGGCGAAATTACGCACCTTTATATTACGTGGACAGACCCAACTCTCAAGTAGTATATTTACCTGCGGTAGAGGGAGGCCTCAAAGCTGCAGTCAACACATCTAATACGACCGCAAGTCGCTAGGGGAATCGTATATAAACACGCTCCATCAACAATACTATTGATGACGTAAAATTTTGCGCGGTAAAATTACAGATAAAAATGAACACCGTGTATGTTTACATTAAAAAGTCATTACCTGCAGAGTTATTTCAGACTTGTTTACTACAAATTATGCTATTTGTTCTCTTTGCACTTGAGATTCTTCATGGTAGTGCACGCTTGGTGTTGCAACTTGCGCGTGTAGCAACAAAGTAATACATCACAACTTTATATGAATTACATAACGGGGACAGCAAACCAACTTGTTCCTCATCAACTAGTGAAAGGCTATCCTGCACCTGCTGAACACACCTGTCTCTTGCCATTCGAATTTTGTTCTTCAAGTGAAATATCGGCAGGAGGCCTTCATTATTATTCCCGAAGCCATTGTGTGCCTATAGGATTAATTAACATCTACCACCTACATACATACAACTGAACGATTCGTGGCTTTCCCATTGTGCCGCGTACATCTTCTCAAATGGATTTAGCACTTTGTTCTCAGCAACTCACTGTATGATGTCATGAAACCAACCGAAACCCAGGGCCTAACATTCCACATCTTCCACGAAAGTTTTATTGCATCACGTGAAATTATTCCATGTTTCCTTTTCCATCTCTTCTGTAAAACAATCTCACCTGCTAACGTTGAGTTCAATTACGCTTACCATTTTATCTTTAAATACATTATTTAGGTTTCATCATAATACTGAATACTAGCTGCATTTTATAGGTTAAACATTAATCCAAATTTAAGTTAGAATCAGGACTAAAGCAGTGAAAACTCTAATGGGTATTCAGTACTGACTTAACGCTATGTAACTTTAAAAACACGTTTTGGCAATGAGTCTTTTCCCTCTCGTTACATACAACTCTGCTTCCACGTCATAGTTAGAACGAGTCTAAGTGAAGCAGCAGCATGGCATAATTAAAACAAATAACAATCAGAGATATTTGGGTTACGTTAGGTGCGTCCTAATAATTTAGACCTTTAGTTTAACAGCATCAATTAACTTATTGTTGCGTTCTGTTACGTCGAGAAAGTTCGTCGTAAGGCCAGCTTAAGCACATGGTGTGCTGTTCACCCAACACAAGAAGGCAATGCAGAAGAATGCGTAACATAATAATTTTCTCCATGTTTATGTTCACCTTTCGGATATGATATGGACGCTAGGTTCAGTGTTGTCACATAACTTACCCATGCATAATACCTCTTACTGCAGTTACTGAAATCAGCGTTATATTTGGCAGCATGGGTGACTCATATGCCCTCTCACACACTCTTTTCATAACAGAACAGATACAGTTCAAACCCCTCCCCTTATTCAGTTCCCCCTTGCCTTCTTGTGTTGGGTAAGGAGTAAGTAATACAAAGTCTTCAATGTTTCTGTTCAGTGGTAATGAGAACTAATGCAAATCAATGAAATAGGAACTTAGGTCATTATTCTTAGTTCTAAACACGACGCAGAAATGAACAAATGAAATGAAAAACAAACTGGACTTCCAAGTTCCGGCAGTGTACCGCATTCCCTGTGAATGTGGGACACCATATATATGACAAACCGGAAGGAATAAACGAACATGAACGGAGTATTCGTTTAATGCAACCTGAGAAGTCTGAAGTGGCAGAGCTTTGTTTTGATAACGACCATAGAGCCAACTTTCGGGAGACGACCATCTTGGCAATATGCAACAGTTACTGGGAGAGGAGAATTAAGGAGACTTTGGCCATTTCCTCCGAAAGGAGCACGCTTAATCGTGATACTGGATTTCAGTTCAGCTCCTCTTGGAAACCGGCCTTAAAATGGATATCCGTCGATTTAAGAAGCAAAGATCAATACAGGTTGATAATCAAGTTAAGTAGATACGTTTCTTTGATCCAATTAATCTTCTATACTCACGCCATCTCCTGACCTGGCATTTAATTGACTGAAAAGTCTTTTGTTCAGTAATGCGAATTAGTGATTTGTCTTTGTTTATAGTTGTGTTATATCCAGTGTTTCAGTTGTGGTTATTAACATTTTATAAATATCCTGATGGGAGAGATGCACATTCCCGAAACGTTGATTTCTAATCGTCTTTTCATCTGGCTTGCTGCCCGAGAAGAAATTGAACCCTTATTTCTAGAAGAAAAACAAAAGATAGAAACGAATGCAATATAAATGGAAAGCTGTCTCTGAGTATTTTCATCTGTACTGCTAAACTATGGGTGAACGTTATTACATGAGATGCTTGCCATACTTTGTTTCTTTCCTCAAAATTGCTCTGAATATTTCATTGTAATTTTTACTGGGTTTCCTATGTTTGGGAAACAGTAAAGCATAAACCGCATTAAAGTGGAAAAAATGTAGAGCAAGTTACAGTCTGACAACTGATACTGAATAAAATATTTATGACCTAAACATTTCGAAATTTAAAAATGTTTTGGCTACCATATACAGCTCAACTACTTTTGGAAAACTCAAATGATGCCTGTGTTCATTTCTAGAGTATAAAGATTAATAGAATATACATGGAAAATCACATTTTGTATAAATAATTTATATAACATTAGTAAAATAAAATATTAACAACAGAAAGTCAGAGTTGTTGCACGTAGTATGTTTTATTTTTGCTTTCTATTTTCGGTGGTCTTCTCATTCTGAAGAAATGAGAAGAGGAAGGGAGAAAAATTAAGAGTACAGCCTACACAGTCAATAGAAAATAAGGAAACACAACTTTTATCCCTCACCTTTGTACTTATTCTCGTTATGACAAGATATGTTTATATATCACGTTAGTTTTGCTTCATCTTAGTATTTTTCCATAATAGATCAAAACAGACCACGCCAGCACAAAATACATAACGCTGTAATGTTTCAAGCGAAGATGTAAATAAAATTAGTTGGTCGGTTCATTTCGCAGTAAATCTAATAATCGTTTGGTCACCAAAACTAACTTAGCAAAATCGTCACTACCCTTTTTCCTTTCTATTCGTTTTGATGAGGTCTGCTAGTGAACTTCGTCAGACTTTTTCCCCCCCGCATGGAGCGGACAGAGTTGCCGGATTTTCTAGCATCACTTAGAACTCGTGAGTATGTCGGCTGTTTCTGGTTCTTCAACCTGACCAACGTTCTGGCTCGAAAATTGCTTACATTCTAGTAAAATCTAAAGTATGTATTAAATTTTATGCGCTTAATGAATAGAACTCTTTTCTTTTGGTGAAGTTTAGTACTAAAAAGTAGTTTTGGAGATGAATTAGGTGTCCAAAAATACGAGGACTTCAGAATGAAAATATTTCCTTCTTTCTTTCTTCGTTTTCTTTTCTATGGCCCCTTTTAGCAATGTGATTATTTTTAGCTAACTTCTGAATCTAAAATATACCGGCAGTATTAGTGGTTTACTGTTAACATAACTAGAATGTACCTATTCGTGTTGAAAATTGTTTTTCAAATGTTATAATTTCAAATGTTAAAACAAATCCGTTCTATCCTAAGGAAGGGAAATTCACTTACTATTTACGTAAAACTTAGTTCAGATCGCAACTAAGACATATTTGCCAAAATTACACTCGTATACTTTCAATTTTAGAAACTCGAGAAGTGTAATATCACCCCTATATTAATTATTATGAATGTTATTTGATTTTTTTTTCCTTTCTATTGTACCCAAGGTTCTTGTTGTTTATAAACATACTTTCAAGGTAAAGAAAGAAAGAGGTAAAAAACGACCGCACGAAAGGGGATGAAAATAGGGAGAGCAGGTGTTTGAATGGCCTGTCTCCCCCAATGAGCAGCTATTCATTGGCGCACAATGCCTTAGATAAAGGAAGAAAGAGGAGGACTGGTTTGAACAAATAAGCGTTCAGCCACCCTGTGGCATGACATGATAGTTGTTTATTACGACCATCCAAGTGACTACAGTAAAGGTGTTTTGAACTGACAATTTTTCATAATCATATGTAGGTAAATCCATGAACAGTAGCACGCACCTTACTTCTACACAGTTCTTAGAATAATTTTGGCTTCTGTGCTCAAAAAACGTCAAAGGCGTCTTTATATTCCTCAGCGGTCAACGTTTAATTAAAGAACAATGACAAAATTGTAATATTCTACATCGTCCGTTCACCTGCCTCAAACCGGAGGCTTATTGACCTTCACAAGTCCAGGGAGGCGTATACGCTACTGTTTCACGAATAATATTTAGTGTTGATTATTAGACACATATAAGTAACAAGTGTCTTTTGTTTGAATATGTCAGTTAAATTGCACATATCGAACTATCGAATATCGCAAACATGTATTTACTCCAGTTCAAAGTTAAACCACGTGATCAAATGCACCGTACCTCTGTAATACCCAAATGTCTCGAGTTCCTTAAAGGAATTGAAATACAAAAACCAAAACATTTACACAGTTTTCTTTAATCGTAATAATATGCTTGTTACTTACGATCCCATATTTTCATTTTCACAAAAATAATTCCCTAGTGAGATTGTTGTGACGTTTTCATCCTTATGCTCCATACACCTAAAGTAATTTATCTGTTTGTCTAAAGCTCACTGTGATTTTGAAGTTAATCACAAAACTGTGGTCAGTACATGTTATATTTTCCTAGCAGAATTACCCAAAGTAAGGTATCAAGGGTGATAAACTGAAACGTATAAAGTGATTAAAATGTGCAATTAATTACAAATGTAACATGCTAACCATAACTTTTATCATTCTGTTAATTATCTCACACAGTACGGTAACAAAAATTACTTCTTTCTGATTTTTGTGATCTTCGGAGGGCATTTTTACCATGTGCATTGGTTACAATTCATATCTGTTTTAGTTTTCAACGCAAGCTGATGCAATAATCCCAAATTCGATATCGAATGTGTGTGTTAGTGTGCCTGAATGCCCTGAGGCACATTCCAACGCTCCTCTCTGCGGTAGAGGGAATGTTTTATTGCCCTTTTTATTTCACCAATAGCATTATCCTGGCTGCTGCCACTGCCCCTGCCGCTACCACCATGGCCGACCCCAGGAAACACTGCCAACACTTACCTCTGACAAGTCCCTTTGCGACATGTCTGTTTCACCATGATCCAGTCCTCCTGGTGCACAATAAGACAACCGTCCCCCGTTTCACAGGCACACTTCACTGTCAAAACAACACAGTAGCCGCTAAACACAACTTGGCTCACTTTTGTCCAGGAACCAGAAACGTTTCTTGGACAGTCGGAGCATCTTGGACGAGGAATTCACACTACTCGAGAAATAATCACAAACTTTTCAAAAGACGTGCACGAGCTGCAATAGCCACCACAACGAGCACCAGCACCCACCACATTCCGATGCGGCAGCCATCTTGGAATGCGGTTTCGAGACGCGAGTGAGGCGAGCTCGCTAGCAGCTGTTCCATGGAGCGCACCGCCTCCCCTTCCTAACCTTGAGGCTAGCCAGACCCAGAGTCCAAACCTCAATATAATTCCAAATGGTCGAACAGTGGAGGGGAATGGTCAGCGGGGACCTATTTTTTTTTTTTTTTCAATTCCTTTAAATTGCTTGCTGGCACGATGTAGATGCCTTTGGTACCGTCGCCACGACGTCAGAATGCTGTTCTTAATCCATCACCTTGTATTACACTAGACATTTCTCTGTAATATAACAAGGTAAAATGAACAAATAATTCAGCAGAATAATTGCAAGAGATCAAGCAGCATATGCCATCTTTAACCTCTTTCCCGGTTTTCCAAGAAGGTTCAAACGTCTTCCTCTACCACGTGCCATTTGATAATATTCGCAACATTTTGCTGTATATTTGCATAGAGGGATTCCTTATATCACTTTAAATTAGTCTAAAATATTGCACAGAAATGCAGGAAAATTAAGCAACCAAATATTGGTATCACAGGTCGGTGCCTGCTTATCAAAGAAAAAAATGGAAAGTACTCTAACATACACAAGACCTAGAAAATCTTGCACTGAATCAACAGTTATTGTGGAAATCAATTAAAAACGGAGGGAAAAAGAGCTGCTTAACACTGCTAATGAACTGCTTTCCTCCACTAAGTTTTGGCCTGTTTCATATGGTTTTCCTATTATATTAAATTATATTGAAAGAATAATTACAAATTCATAGGCTTCTTATAGAAAATTGTACAATTTTTGTTTAAATCACCAGAGAGATTTTGGAGAATATAACAATCAGAAAAAGCTCTCAATATTAAGTCATTTGTCTTCACCTTTCATACTCAATATATGTCTGACTCGAATATTTATCCAAGTTTGGGCTTCTGATTAATTCTTTCGTTTATGTTTACCTTCTGTTTTAAAATGCATTTAAGTGTTAGAGACACTGAAAACGTTCAGCTATTGCGAAAACGTTCTCAATGGCCTGGATTTACAATTAACATTTAAGATTTTAATGAATGCTATTTATGGGTTAGGCCTGTACGAAATATGTCCTGTAATAAACAATTGTCCATTCTAGTAATGATTTTAACCTTCCAAAATTCAAAAGCTAAACACTAAAATTTAGGCTCGCAAAAACTGCTTATGTCTTACTAGCTTTTAGTTCAAATGTACATAAGCAGGTTCCTGTAATACAAAAAGTAAACGGCAGATTAAAAAATTTGCTATTTTAATATAAGAGGCAAAGTTTAAGTTGCTGTCGAAATTTGGAGATACTTGTTTTCATTTATAGACTAACACGGATATTATATTTGGTTAGTTATACATATTGTTCACAAAATATCCTATTAAAATGCTGACAGTAAAGGACGATTGTGCCCGCCTTGGTAGCGTAGATGGTAGCGTGTCTGCCTGACGTTCAAAAGGCCCCGAGCTCGAATCTCGGTTAGAGTTACCTGGATAAGGTTTTTTCCAGGGTTTTCCCTTATCCTGAAAGACGAATGTCGGGTAACTCTAAGCTCAATGGACCCTGGACTAATTTGAGTATCATTTCACGAATTCCATTCATCGTCCGATATGACTTAACGTTGGAGGACGTAAAAAAAGGACGATCGAGAACGTTTGACAGAGATAGATGAATGAATGAATTTTAAAATAATTTGAAAATTAAATTAATCGTAAAAAACAGCAAGAAAGAAAGAGAAACTGGAAAAAATGTGATCTATGAAAATAATAAGTTTACATAATTATATTTAACAAGTTTCTTAATTATAGAAATCTTATTAAAACGTAGCACTTCAATGGCAATTACAAACCGACTTAAAAGCCATGTTCAATATATTCTTAAAAAAGATATATTACAAATTAGAATGAAAAATTTAAGGTCATAGTTGGGATTTACGAGGGTCGTCTGGTAAGTCTGGTAAATCTCCATGAAGAGATGCAATTTTTTTTTGTTGCAACTTTGTGGGTGATAACCTTGATTATTCAAAACATTGTACAGAAAATTTGAATGTGTAACAATAAACAGTTCATTGTTAACAGCCATCTGAACTGGTCACTGTGATCACTGCGATTGAAGAAGGAAAAAACAGAGTTTCGTGCTGTTGTTAAAAATTTTCATTTGAAGGGCTGGACTGCGGTACGAGTCAAAAGTGAAATGAAGATAACGCGGACTCCGCACCAACATTGAAGACAATTTACTTTTAGATCAATGAATTTAAACGGCTGTATAAGTACTGAAGATGAATGGCGCTCTGGTTGCTCAATTGAGGTCGCCACACAGGACACCATTGAAAAAATCCACGATCTGATTATGCACTAATCAAAATTCGTGAGAGGGCTGAGGCTGTGGTATCTTAACTGAGCGAAAGCACAATAATCTGCATGAAAAATTGGTGATGAAAAATCTGTGTGCAAGATGGGTGCCGCGATTGCTCACAGTCGTACAAAAGCGCACAGGGAAGAACACTTCTATCGCGTGTTTAGCTATGTATAATCGCAATCTGCAAGACTTTATGCGCCGTTTTCTAACCGTGGATGAAACTTGGATCCATCATTATATACCACAGTCAAAATAATGGACAAAAGCTTTTGAAAGTGTACCAAAGAATGCAGGTACCATTTTTGTTAGCTGAAAAGGTGACGGCCACTTTTTTTTTTTTTTTTTTTTTTTTTTTTTTTTTTTTTTCTCAAGAATAATCCTCATAGACTACTTGGAAAAAGACAACCATAACGGGAGCTTATTATACTTCATTGTTGGATAGTTTGCAACATGAGTTGACTGAAAAGAGACGGAGATTGAAACTCAAAAAAGTTGCTCTTTCACTAGGATAATGGACCTTCACATACTTCAGCAATCAAAATGGCGAAAGTGCACGAGTTGGGCTTTGAATTGGTTCCTCAACCATCTTATTCACCAGACTTAGTCGCAAGTGACTTCTTCCTATTACCAAATTGAAAATATGGCTTGGTCTATGAAATTTTCATCAAATGAAGAAGTAAAATAAGACCTGAAGCTTTTCTGGCGATGAATATGCTCAAGTTGTTCTCGGGCAACAAGCCAGGTGAAAAGACGATTAGAAATCGACGTTTCGGGAGTGTACATCTCTCCCATCATCAGGATATTTATTAAATGTTATAACCAGAATGTATCACTGGATATAACACAAATATAAACAAAGACAAAGCACTATCAATACTTGCATCACTGAACAAAAGAATGCTTTCAGTAAATTAAATGCCAGGTCAGGAGATGGCGTGAGTATACCATCGCTACCAGAATAAACGAACATATATGGAGCATTCGTTTAATGCGACCTGTGAAATGTGGACTGGCAGAGCACTGTTTTGATAACGACCATAGAGCCAACTTTCGGGAGACGACCATCTTGGCAATATGCTACAGTTACTGGGAGCTTTGGCATTTCCTCCGAGAGGAGCACTCTTAACCGTGATGCTGGATTTCAGTTCAACTCTTCCTGGAAACCGGCCATAAAATGGAAATCCGTCAACTTAAAACACAGATCAATAAAGCTTCATAATCAAGTTAAGTAGTTATGTTTCTTTGACCCAATTAATGTTCTATACTCACAGAGCGGCATATACTATAGTCTCGGCGCGGCATGGCAGGATTGTATGTTCCTGTTAAAATTTCCTCCTCCGGTGAAACGGTTTTTGGTCTCCGGGGCCGGTCGGTAGAGGACCACGGTGCTTGGGATACCGGTTGTAGTGGCCTGCCGGGGAGCTTCCAATTGGTCAATTGTAGGGATCCTGCCTTCTGCACTGTCTTGACTCGCTTGGGACGGTGCCCTCTGTCTCCTCTCGCCTCATTCTTCCTCCCTGGGATGCCCCACTTGAGGCATAGTTACAATAGACCAAGACTGGAATTCCGTGCCGAGCCTCTCCAAGGATATTGCAATCTAATCCAAATCAACCTTGGCAGTATCCTTTCCTTTGTGGAAGCATCCGCGCCATCTGTCGGGAGCCACTATACCCACGAAACCTAGAAGCACACCTAAAGCTGAGACAGAAATTATGGTAGAGGAGAAACCATCCAAGCATCCGCCGACAGACAGGGCTTCCTTTAAAAATCCGAAGGTTGGAGTGAGAATCGGAATTGTCGGAAATCGAACACGAGGCTTGTCGAATGCAATCCTCACATGGAGTCATCTTGCTTGTATTAACGTATAATTATAACATTGTATATATTGTCAAGATTCTCTGTTGTATGGGGCACTGTAGAAAGCATTTTTTTTTTCAAAGGAAGTAAGATCTTAATTTTCCTAAAGCTCCAAGAATAAACCTCCATTATATGTTTGTGCACATTTTCGTTTTAGTTAATAAGCAGTCAGGAGTGGCTCGTCCTTACGTGCTGCAGTACTGCAGCACGCTCTTTTATTTTATAAATCACAGTGTATAAATTTTAAAAGACCGTGTAAGTAACAATGCATTGTTATAAGTATAGGAAATCGAGTACGACCAACAATGAACTCTCGATGCATGGAAAACATCTGCGTAACTAATGGAACGCATCCGTGGCGTCAACGTGCTGAGAGCCAGCAAGCTCGGTAATCAGTTATTGCGCATGCGTACAACCTTCCCCTCTTGTCTCCCCGATGTCCTGAGTTCCCTAGATTTTCGCACAAATGCGTGCTGCATCTGGGTGTTGCGCGGTGATCATTCGCTGCATGGGAAGTAGAGCCACCAGCACTCATATTTATAGATGTAGAACTTGAATATGTATTGAATATCATTTAACAATCTATCACTGCTTTATATTTTAGTTCTAGAAACTAATTCCATTCTGCTTACGTAAACAGATCCAATACCTAATGGTTATAAAATCGCAGGGCAGATTGTTTGTGATGCACCTATCATGTTGGCACGATACACCATTCACGCGACCATAACAATAATCCCTCATAACAAGTGAATGTAGTTCGTATGCTCGCATTGTATCCAAGTATTTCTTTGTGTAACGTTATTTAGTGGCTGATATCAGTTTCTTTATTTTGTGTGTGAGTGTGAAGCGTGTTATAAATTAATTTTATTCAATGTATGAGTAATTTAATATTACGAAAACTTTAACCAATAAACAATGAGAAGAAAGGCTTGGTATAAAAATATTAATTAGGGCGACCAATACCCGATCTAAAAATTGAGCAAAAAGCGAAAAGAAGTAGAAATTCTGTTTATACCATGAACAAACATCGGCGCATGGACTTCATTTTTCGAGACTAGGTAAGTTGCATTGACTTTTTCGTGCAGCACGCTGTTATTTTTCGGCACGAGCCGCTACTGAATGCAGTAGGTTAAAATGACAAGGCGATTTTTACTGGCACTATGCCCTTGACCACAGGAGAAAGTGGAATATTGACGTCCCAATTGCAAAATATATACAAAGGTCTTAAAATTCGTATAAGTTTTTGCTCCTTGCTGTTTACAAGTCACAAAAATAAATTATTCCGGATAGAGGTAACTTCACAAGCTACTCTCAAAAAATTTAAAATATACATTTTATATGACATACAGATATCTTAACCGCATGGCATATTAATTAAAATCAGTAGAGAAATTTATGAGTATACCAAAAATGAGATCTTCATAAGGGTAGATTGAGTTGGGGTAACCTTATAAAAAACATATCTTGCATCCCTCGAATACACTGAAAGTTAATATCAAGTTTGGAAAGTAACTCACGTTTCATTTAAGAGCTGTACACACACACACACACACACACACACACACACACACACACACACACACACACACACACACACACACACACACACACACACACACACAAAACACACACACACACAAAACACACACACACACACAAAACACACACACACACACACACACACACACACACACACACACACACACAAAACACACACACAAAACACACACACACAAATAATACCTCTTTTTTAATATTTTTCAGGAGACTTCAAAAGTCTTTTTCTGATGAACTCTTGTTATCAAATTTTAGTTTGAAATTAAATATTTTTTCAAGTCAGGTAAGCAGTAGAGAAAGTAATAAGTGATTGAAAATTCAAACCAATAAAAAAATAGTTCATACCACAAATACTTGTAGATGATGACTCATATACTTTATAGAAATATTTTGTCTATCCCTCATGGTTTATCACCTATGGGAAAGTCATTCAAAATCCGAAACTCTTTACAGGCTTTTCTCGGGAAATTCAAGTATAATTTTGATTTGTAATTCAAATCCTATTTTAAATATAGCCTATTTTAATCAAAATCACTAGAACTTTTTTTATAAAATAAAAAATAAAAAAGTTTCATGTAATGGTACGCGTGGTTTAGAGTGGGAACTTTTTTTTTTTTTTTTTTTTTTTTGAAAATCTTGTGTGGCAACCTCGAAAAATGCTTCCATTTTCTTATTACTCCTTTTTTTAATCTTCTTTTAAAGAAAATCTAAGGACTCGTATTTCCGGTGGTATCTCGGTATCAAAATTTTGGTTGGAATTCAACACCTATAGTATATCAGAGAGAGTTAAAATGGAAATGACCATAACAAGTTGCAGGTAACACTTAGTGCGCATGTGCAGTAAACAGAAGCGCCTGTGCACCAGCTAATGGTAGACAGTAATGTGGAAAGGTTTGCCTACATCAGGGATGACGAACTTGACACGACTGTAGTGACATATTATTTGAACACATTAGTTTGTTGTTAGAATTAACTTTCTGTTTGTTTTTAAACAAATATTATTTATAATACTTTTCTTTATACGTATTTGGTCTTGTGGGCTTCTGGCGGATATGGAATTGATTGAGCAATGTATGTTTTATTTAATGGATTCCACAGTTCTAACACGTGAATTTCGCATTTTCGCATTATTTAAAAAATATTCTCGATGTTGAAAAAAAGAAGTTTACACAATTATAGCAGTTGAATTAAAAAGTGCTAAACGTAACACTGGGCAACAAAAATAGTATTTGATTGTTTCGAGCACTTCATGAGGCAATTCCTACTAATTTTGGGTTGGGAAAAACAAATATGACAATGAACAATTTTTATTAGCTCTAGTTTCTATGATATACACAAGGTGGAACAATTGCATATTAGAGGATTGAGAGAAAAGGATACATTTTAATTACATACATGCTAACAACAGTGAAAGTGCATTTGATTTTTTAGCTGGTAATTACATGCCAAGAGTTCTAAATTGCTGAAGAAATACTTCGCAGATAGTCGTGTCTGAAGATAATCATGTGGTGGCCTATTGATTTCGTCGTCTTTTAGCTTGCCTCTTGTGATTGAGTTCCGCAGAATCCCTATACAAAGACCAACAGTAATCGGCAAGCATTACTTCATTCCAACGACCCTGATATCTTGGTTCCATAACAGAAATGTCCTGATGGAATCTGTCCCCATGTTCATCACTAACAGCTCCACAATTAGGAGGCAAAAAGTCCAGGTGGGAGTGGAGAAAATGGATCTTAAGGGACATGTTGCATCCAAGGTTACGGTATTTTTGCGGGAGCACTGTCACCAAATGCTTGTGGTTGTCATCTCTTTTGTTGCCTAAAAATCCATGAACAACACCCTTGAAGGCTTCCCAAGCTTCTTTTTCTTTCCCCTCCAAAATTTGGTCAAATGCAGGATCCTTTACAAGTTCTCTTATTTGTGGTCCAACAAAAATACCTTCCTTAACTTTTGCATCACTTAATTTCCAAAATTTTTCTCTGATTGTGTTTTGTTATTTTACAGATGTGCCAACTCCCAAAATAATTCCCCAAAATTTAAAATCTTCACTCTAAAAATGAAATGTCACTTTATCTTCAAAACAAGAGCTGATCTATCACTTTTATGATGACTTGTGAATTCAGCAGATGAAATACATGTAAATTCACTATTTTAAGCCCGAAACATTTTCATTGTTGCCCAGTGTAATCTGAGTGTAAAATAAAAAATAAAACTAACAAATAAATGTTATTTGCAATTTTATTTGGAAAAAGTGCTGCATTCCACCCATTAGTTTAAAATATATATTTTACCATATATTTACGTTCTAAATCTTATAAAAGATGCAGAAAAAGATCTATGTATTTGTATATATGAGCAACTAATGGATGCTTTACCGAAAATTAGTGTAAACATTTCCAATCCACGATTAAAATATTTGTGGCATTCCTACTTAATTTCAAAGATATTTCATAAATATTTGTACTCATATAATTTAGTTTTAATTACTATTTCTCAACAAATACTTTTTCAAAGTATTACACGGATGCAGATTTCACGTAATTCTTCTGAAATATGCCCTTCAGATTCCATAAATACATGTAATTAAAATTTTCATTTAATGTTTTTTCTATCCAGCGGCTTTTGTCTTTTCATTGTTAAAGCTATATAAAACTTCAAAACATTGAAATTTAAAACTAAAGAATTTTAAAGTTATTGGCTTTTGAAGAAAAATAAAATTATGACGGATTTGTGTTATGTATTTATTTATGTATTTTATGTATGTATTTCCATAAATACATGCAATTACATTTTTCATTTAATGTTTTGTCTATCCAAAGGCTTTTGTCTTTTCATTGTTAAAGCTATATAAAACTTCAAAACATTGAAGTTTAAGACTATAAAATTTTAAAATTATTGGCTTTTGAAGAAAAATAAAATTATGACGGGTTTGTGTTATACTCAGATAAGTAACATAGAATTTAAAAAAAAAAAAAGTTTTTTAAATTCCACCGAGAGGAGCATTTGATAGATGGTACTAACATCAAAATTTAACTTAGAAACTCATAGCTATTCATCTATATGCATATAAGAGGTAATTGAAAATAAATGTTCACCTAAGTTGTCAGAGAATTTTATCATATTTCCAGTGTTGCATGCTCTTAACTCAAAAGCGAAACTCAAATGAATACCATTGTTAGGGACAGATCATTTTAAGCATCCGTTGAGAAGATTTTTATGAAAATGCCAGTTCCAAACTATGTTTTAACTTGCTAAAAAATATTTCTTAACATTTTCATTAAAATGCCATGTGTTGTACTTCCATAAGCACTAAAGCTCACGTCCTGTGAATAGTTGGAAGTCCTTGGTACACTAACTAATCTTTGAATAATTTTATATACATGGGAAATTTCAAGTCTTAGACTAAGTAATATTTATTTCTATTTCAATTACAGATTATTATACATTTACATACTTATTACTACACTGAGTTGCTGGTTACCCTTGGGCCCAATAGACTCAAACTCTGAGATTGTCGAACTAATGGCTCCCTATTGGTAACTTATCTAAAATAACTTCCTCTTCATTTTCGTCATATTTACTTATCTTCCTCAACCATTTGGCTCTTACGTTGCCCAAAATGTTCCCAATTTCAATTAAATTTTTCCTAGTTTTTACACTCATTAACTTCATTGCTTGAATTTATTTTGGTAGCCTTGCCCATTCTGTTTTACCTATCTTCTCCCTAAGCAACCTAGTTTCTTCATATTCCAAAAGCAAATTCCATTGTTTATCCCTTTGGTGACACAATGGGCATTTCTCCAGATCTCTCCCTCTTCCCAAACCCTCCAGTTTTACCACCCCTGTTCTGGCCCATGCAAAGCCTTCTCTCGCTGCTTTATCACCAATATCAATGTTCCACATCACTTTCATCTCTCTATAAACTTCCAGTGAGCTCTTCAAGTTGAAGCTTCCTAACATTTCTTGTCTTTCAATATCTTCCGTTCTTAACCTAAGTTCTTTCCAAAATCCACTTTGCAATAATTCCCTGTTTTCCCACATGACATCCAACCCTATTTTAAATATTATTTCCTTTATCTTATTTAGTCATGAATCTTTCTGATTTAGTCTTTCCTGTACTATCAATCATTGATGCAGCATATTCTGCTCATCTAAACTCCTAATTCTCGCACAATATTTTAACACCCTTTCCAGCATTATCCCTCTAGTTCCCAGTCTTCCCAATTCTGCTTGCCCCACTCCCATTTTGTGAAGCTCGTGGTAAGCCCAAAACTTGCTTGCAAAAGTTTCTATGTATCACATCCATATTTTCACCCCCCTCCCGCTCCCTCCTCCAAACCCCATATCTCTACCCCATATAGCATTTCTGCTTCTACTACGGCTGTGTAAATTCTCTCTAACTGTTTTATTTGCAATCATGGTAATTTATTGCTTTTAATGCAGTTTTACCTTTTGCCATTGCCATTCTCTTCTGCTCTTTCCAACCTCTGTTACTGCTTAATCGTACTCCTAGATAATTAAATGTATTCACCACCTCAATTTCTCTTCCTTGCCAGTACCACTTCTCCTCTTTTCTTAACTTGTTGCCTTTCTTAAATACCATAATTTTGGTTTTGTTTAAATTAATTCTAAGGCTCCATTCCTTACAAAATTTATCTATTGCTCCAATTGCTCTATCTATTCCCAAGTCTTGGACTAAAGCTTCTTACGTACAATAATGTAGAGTTCCTAGAAGAATTTTATAAGAATTTTTTCATAGCTTAACCGTTTTAAAGATGTTTTTTGCTAGTTTATACTTTCTCAAACACGTCATCTGATAGGAATGTTAGAAATGTTGCGTATACTCTTTTGTTCTTTCCATTTCAAGAACTGATAAACATCATTAAACATTTGAATGCTATTTTCGCGTCTTAATTGTAACAATGCACTTACTGTTTTTGTTTTTTTAAATAGCGTTTAACACTCGTTCTTACTACTACATTCAGACCGTGGTTAGGGTTGATAAATAAAACGAAATTATATTTAGGAAAGCAGCTCTGGGAATGAAGCGTTCCAGATCTAATTTAAGGTGAGGAAATACTGCCTATCTCCACAATGCTATTCCTATGATCTTTGGGTGCACATTACTAAGATGATGAAGATGATGTCGTGGTGTTTAAGGGCGCACAACTACGCGGTCATTAGCGCCCAACATTACTAAGAAATTATTATTGATATGCACATGGAAATTGTCAGACATGTTCTTAAAACCTTTATCTTTAATAATACCTATTATTATTTGAAAATTTTCTACTGACAATTTGTTATAATTTTTTAGTTTTTGTAAAAATGAAAGAACTGAAATTTCAGATAATTATATTTTTTTAAGCAAGTATTATGAATCTCAGAGAAAAATCCCTTGTTATTATTCTTATGCCTCTGCTTAATACACACACAAAATTCATGTTTTTGTTGATTAGTTTTTTTTAAAAATGTGTACCGAAACCTGAAAAAATATTAAACTGAGAAAAACTGTTTTAAAGTTTATATATTGATTACTGACTTCTCACATGATTCAGAACTTTCCTGCTGCATAGTTTTGATTCTGTATTCTCACTCGTTCTTTTCAAGTTGCTCTTCATTTGTCTTGCCTTCTCGGCCAGTTCTTCAACTATTTTATCTGCTTTCAGGACTCGCAGCTCGTCAATTTCTGTATATGACTACTATCATGATTAGCACATGTATTGTGTGAACTGGGCCTACTATCCTCAATATTACATATGGTTTCGTTGTCTATTATATTTATATTTTCTACATTTACTATTCTGTTTTTAATAAAATCATTGCCTATAAACTTTCTCTTTCGAAATGCTTTTGGACTACCCATATCATATATTCACCAATAACTAGTACAAAATATTATTCAGAACAAATAACTGTTCAGATACACAGCCAAAAACAAAAGAAAAACTAGCATCATTGCAGTTACAGTGGTACCAACAGAAAGATTGAAAGATCCCTTACAAAACAAGGCTTAGTTCAGAAATATCAGTTCAGTATTACAGAAGTTATGATCGATTTTCTGAAAGCTTACGAAAAGGTGCGTGGCAACAACACCCACTAATATAATTAGCAAATTAGATATAAAATATTGCTTCAATGAACTTTTTAACTATATATTTGTAATATAGAGGGGTGACATTATAAGAAAATGTAAAAATAAAAACTGGGAATTTTAATCCCTAGTGCAGTACCTTCTCGCCTTAACACCAAGGCGGCCCGGGTTCGAACCCAGGCGACCGCAAAGTGAGATTTGTGGTGGACAACACGGCGTTAGGGCGGGTTTTCTCCGGGACCTCCGGTTTCCCCCGCCATCTCATTCCACCGGTGCTCCATCTTCATCTCATGCATCATCAGTGTCACCGCCTGCGGTGCCGTATGTAGTAAAAGCGGGCGTTAAACACTGCACATTTCATTACATTTCTCACCTTAAGCTACCTCTCCGCGGTTGCCAATTATGTTTGACTAAGAAAAACCTGGAGGAAGGAAGCAGAAGAAGGAAATACTCGGCCAGCGAGAACCTTTCTGGAGGATTTAAACTGTGGTCCACCAACCTACAAGTTACTGTGGGGTCATCTCACTCGGTAATTGAAAGTGAGTTTTTATTTTTAGACGCTCTTTAACTGCTATGGTTCTCAGCGTCCCATTTTAAACGGCGTAAATATCACTTAATTTTGCTCATGGGCCTCATTACCAGACTTTATGCTCTTTTACATACCGTAAACATGCGCTAAAGAGCCACTGACTTTATTTCCCATCCGAAAAGATCCTACGTCTCCACCGGAATTACACCCTCTACCTTGGGAACTAGAGGCTTGCCAGGTTATGGATAACGTATTCATAAATCATGTTGGTCAGTAAGTATTTCTTGGTAAAAATATATAATTATAATCCATAATGTGATATGAAGAAATAATCCACACTCGTGGCAGACAAGCAGACCAGCAGAAGAGTCGAGTCGTCCAGGTTTACCTGGACGGAGTGTTTGCTGCCCAGCACCTAGTCGCTTACTGCGTCTTTATCTGGGCAGTATAGAAGAGTTATCTTTTGTCTCAGGTGGTTGTTTTCGGCAGTGGATATATTTAGCCTTGTGCGCGCTGTCGCCCCGTGGGGGGGGGGGATACGCCCAGTGCTGGCTGCGCTCTTCCGCCTGCCTGGGAGGCATCTGAGCACAATCCGCTTAACAGGCTAGAGGGAAAGGAACAGTGTTTAGGTATTGAATTTACCAAGCCCATTTCTGGGTTTGGGGGTTTGGAGTCAGGGGAATGTGGTCCTGTTCAGTTCTAGTTACCCAAAGCATCTTTGGGCAACCGGTAGCTCGGTCGGCGGCGAGGAGCCCTGTGGTCGTAGCGGCCAAGGGTGGTCACCAGTATGTTTGGATGGGAGTCCAGCTTATCGTAGATGGTGCGGGATCTCTCCCGCACCACGTCCACGATGTAAGGGACCCCGGAGTAGGTATGGAGAATGTGGGACGGGAATCTACGCCCGGTATCGTAGATCATGCGCAGTGCCCTGTTCTGGACGCGCTGTAGTCTGCGAATAGTGGTGGGAGCCGCTGATCCCCAGACTTCGCAGCCGTACAGAATCAGGGGCGGTATAATCGCCCGATACAGGCGTAGTTTGAGGTGCGTTGGCATGGTGGATTCGAGAATTGGGTATAACTGCCTTAGTGCTGCATGCCCTTGTCCGGATTTGACCCGGACGTGAGGTGCGTAGGTGAGACCGAATGGATGGATGCCAAGGTATTTGGCAGTGGGAACCCAAGGGATTTGCCTCTGCCTCAACCTCAGCGACCAATCCGGTCGCCCATCTCGGACCTCAGCCAGGAGAACAGCAGAGCTCTTCTCGGGGCTAATGGCCATCCTCCACTTCTCACTCCAACGGCCAATGGCTCGGAGCTGGCGCTGCAGCGGAGGATGACAATATCTTAGGTTTTTGTTACGCGCCATTATGAGGACGTCGTCAGCATATTGGCACGTAACAGTCTGTGGTTCTAAGGGGAAGTCAGACATGTAGGCCGCAAAGAGTAACGGGGACAGTACACTGCCCTCCGGAACACCCGCGGCTATTTGTCTGATGACAACCGTCCTTCCACTCTCACCCTGAACGTGTAGTCTCTGAGGAAACTACTAATCAGGGCGAAATAGGGAGGAGGTACGTTGGCCTCCCTGAGTTTGTACAGTAGGCCTTGGTGCCAGGTTGTGGCAAAGGCTTTCTCTACATCTAGCAGCAGCGCGACTGTCTTGAGGTTTTCCTGGAATCCCAGGGCTGTCCTCTCGGCCAGATGCAGTAGCTGTAGGGTAGTGGAGTGTCCATGACGAAAACCAAACTGGTGATCGGGTAGGAGCTGCCTTTCCTCGAAAAGAGGGGTCAGGCGGGATAGGAGCAACCGCTCAAATAGTTTTGAGACAGCTGGGAGAAGACTTGTGGATCGGTAGCTAGACGGAAACACCGGATCCTTGCCGGTCTTCAGGATGCACACCACTCTCGCCTCCTTCCAGCAAGCCGGAAAGCGGCGGAGGTGGAGGTACGCATTGAAGATCCGCGTCAAGTGGATGACGGCCCTCTTGGGAAGGTGCTGGAGCATGAGAGCACTAACGCCATCATGTCCAGGGGATTTGTTGGGTTTCAATTTGCAGATTTGAGCAATCACCGCCCTTGGGGTGACTATTGGGATATGGATCGCCTCATGGCGCCACTGTGGCTCCTCGTAAAGGTCTTCCACAGCAGCCTCCACGAGGTCATTGAAGTCTTCGTCCTGGGGGTCCTCCTTCGGCTCGAATTGGCATTCCAAATGATCCGCGAAAGCTGTGGCCTTATCTTGGGGCTCGTAAGCGAGTCTCCCACGAGTGCCATGCAGCGGATGCTGCTAAAGAGTTTTGTCCCTTCTGAGGGACTTGATGATCTTCCAGGGGTGTTTTTCCTGGATGTCGACGTTTCGGAAAGTGCTCTCCCAAGCCACCCTACGGTGGGCATGGAGCAGCCGCCTTGCCAGGGATTTGAACCGCTGGTAAACTGCTCCTATCCTGGGATGACGGAAACGCTGCCATAGCTTCCGAACAGCTGTCTTGGCTTTTAGCAGCTGACGGATCTCGTTAGGGATGGACAAAGGGTTAAGTGCGTTGATTGGGATAGGTGAGTGTGTGCACTCACCGCTTGACGGAATTGTTGGGAGAAACTCATCGCCGCAGCCTCCAGCGCCTCGACATCGTCGATGCGTGGACGAGGGTCGATGGTTTCGTTGAGTTTAAGGATGGCTGCATCCCAGTCGACCTCGAGTTCCCAGTCTGAGTTTAGCAGAGCTGGCATGGTGACGTCGGAATCGACCGTGACAGGGTCATGGTCGGAGTCCAGTTCATTCACCGCCGAGAGGTCCAGGTGAAATGGAAAGTTCTTTGTGATCATGATGTCGATGACATCCTGCCTGCCGTGGGCCGGATGGTAAGTTGGGCCTCTCGGCCCGTGCGTGGCGAGATTTGGGTCACCGCTTATGGGGCGGTAGAGCCCTCGTCCCCTGGTTGCTTATACGGCTGTGCCAGAGCCCGTGTTTCGCGTTGAGGTCTCCTGCAATGCAAACCACTGGGTGTAGGTTGAGAAGGGTAGTGTAATCAGCTTCGAAGAAGTGATTACCAGGTGGGTCATATGCCGCTATCAGCAGAGTATCCTGTCCGCCGACTGATAGCCGGACGGCGCAGGCCTCCACGTGCTGCAGGGCAGGGAGAGGAACAGGGGCGTGCGTGATGATGTTTTTCACGAGTATAGCCGTACCGCCACCCCGCCGACCGATACGATCGGTGCGGTGGGTGACGTAACTTGGCAGCGAGAAGTCTATACCAGCATTCAGATGCGTCTCGCAGATCATTGGGATGTCAATGCCGTAGGACTGTACAAACTCCAATATTCCAGGACGCTGATCCCGTACACCGTTTGCGTTCCAGAACGCAGCACGTAATGGTCTCCTGACAATCGGGGGGCCATTACTCATCAGTGCACGGGAAAAGCTCCTCGAGTGTTTGGAGGAGGATGGTGTGTTTTTCGAGGAAGTCTAACCTCGGGTCTTCAATCTTCTCCTTGCAGTCCCTAAGGATGGGGAGAACTCTCAAAATGAGGTCACCGAAACACAGGGAAAGCTCCCTGAATTCGTCGACATCCCTCGTAGAGATGGTCCCCCCGACAGATGCAAGCGCCGCTGAAGGTGCCCTCGCAGATGCAGGCGCCCTAGTCGGAGCAGATTCTGCAATTGGTACCGGCGCTGGCGCTGCGGCCGGGCCGGTACTCAGCTGGGGCCTCCTCCCTGGTGGGAGGGGCTGCGGCCTGTGTGGCAGCCTTGGCTGTCCATTGCGCCTTGCGGCCCTTTCTCGGACGCTGTGGGCGCGGTGACTCCTATGGAGGTTTTGGTGCAGTGGGCTGAGGAGCCGCCTGCTCTGCTACTTGCAGAGTGCGCTCTGCCCTTCCGAGAGCTGCCGCGAATGAGACCCGAAACGGACATTTGCCAATCCCGCGTTGCCTCCGCGGCGACTCTCTATGATTCTCTGCCGCGCCACACAGCCCTTGTAAGTGCTAACGTGATACTGGCGACAGTTCGCACATCTCTTCTCCTCAGGCGCTTTATCGCAATACTTCAGGAGGTGGGGCCCCGCACACCGCAGACATGCGAGTTTACGCTCGCACGCCATGCTGGAGTGATGGAACCCCATGCACCTGTAGCATTGGACCGGTCCACCCTGACCGCGAAAGCGCTCAACCTTCATGACAGTGTGGAACAGCACCCGAACAGCGTCGATGGGCTGAACCGCCTCTCCAGGAACCTTGTCCACTACAACAAGGAAAAGAGGCATGGGTTCACGCACAGAGCCTTCCTCTGTGTGTACTATCTTCCTCAGTTGGGCAACAGCTGAGGCCTTGATTCCGTGCTGCTGCTCCAGAGCGAGTTTTACCTCCTTTGGCGGGCACTCGGAATCTAGTCCCCGCAGAAGCCGTCTTTCGACGTTGGGTTTCTGGGGGGAGTAGTAATAGAACTGTATCTCCCAGTCCCGCAGAACCTGCTTTGCAGCCTCGAAATCCTCGGGACTGCCGGTATGGATGTAGACCTTCGAGGCTTCCTCTTGGCCTCGAAGGGGTGCTTCACCGTGGCCGCCAGCTTTTGCATGACGCCCACGTGGTTCTTAAAGCTATCCGCTATGATGGGCGGAAGCTTGGACCCCCTTTTGGTTAGGGGTTGGGGCGCCTGTACAGGTTGGCTCTCTGGCTTAGGAGCAGAGTTACTCCGCCGTCGCCCTTGGACGACGGTGAAACCCTCCTGGTCGGCGGTGTCATCCTCTGACTCTGAGTCGGGTAGAGGGGGATATTGGGCCACAGGAGCTGGTGCCTCCGTGACCAGAGCAAGGCCCTGAGAAGGTGCCGAAGCTTTCCTCCTCTTGGTTCTTGTCGTGGCGGCAGGTGCCACGGGATCGGGTGCTCTGGAGGTATAGGGTTGCTGCCCATCGTCCGACGTGAGTCGTGTCATCGCAGTTGCCCTCCGGCAGTCCGCAGAAGATCGAACCCCCTGAGGGAGGTGCCTAAAAGAGTCATCGACTCTGGGTTTTGGACCATTGGTCCGAAAACTCTCGGCTATGGTCTTGCGGACCCTGCTGTCGCGTGGTCTGTCAAGTATTTTGTCAAGAAAAATAGATGAAAGTATAAGAGGAGTGAGAAAATTTCGCTCTTCTGCTGGTTGCTGTCTGCTGCCGGTGCGGCGGCTCGTATTCTGGCTGTTAGCAATGAAGGCCCTCGCCTTCTGCTGCTTCGCCGGTAAGACCAGTGTTTACAGGTGCTTGAAGACGATGCGTGCACTAGCGGAAGCTTGAGTATTCGGGACACTGCCAATAGGTAAACCATGCTGAAATCTATTACTTCATCCTCTTATCTCTAAACTTTCTTCTCATTGAAAAAAAAACTTCTAATTAAATTTTGTAAAAATTATGAAAGAATTTTATGCTAGATGAATGTAAGGGGTCAAAAATGTGTTTTAAGAATCTGTTACATTTAAAATGCATATTCATTTGATTCATTTCTGAACAGTTATTTTCCATTAAGGAACTCAAAACTTAATAAGCAATTAGCAGCTGTTTAAACTTGAATAGGAATCTTTTCGATTTAGGATTTAATTTGTTTAATTTACCTTCCCTAATCTCTTGTTTACATTGATCTTTTTTAATTTTATTTAATTATCGACATTTAATGATCGATCAGCATTACATGCTTTACAGATCCTTGTTATCCAACTGAATCTTTATGAACTATATAAGAACATGTAAGGAAAACAAAGTTGGCTCCTATTATCTACTAAAGACTGTGAAATGAGGATGACACACAAGAGAGAAATACTGATAAAACCACAAGTAATCGAAGAGATAACAAGAACAATATTCATTGTGAAACAATATTCACAGTTTTTCAGCCAGAGTCACTAAGGAGGAGATCCTGTGGTAGTCGTCCCCTCGGACGTGCGGGCTGGCGAGTTCGTACGCCAATGTCGTACATAACAGCTCATGGAACATCTGGCAGGTTTGAGAAGAAACGAGAGGCGATCTGACGTATGTACTGGTGAAGAGGAAGGAGACCAAGTTCTTTATGCAGTTGTTGATTTCGGACGTACCAAGGAGCATCCGTGGCGATGCGCAGAAATCGATTTTGCAGGACCTGTAGCCTACAGAGATGAGTGTTGCTAGCAGTACCCCACACCTGGGAAGCTGATGTGATAAGTGGCCGGACAAGAGATTTGTAGATAAGCAGACAGCATTCAATCCCAAGAGGAGTGTGTCTATGAAGTAGCGGACCGAGTTTTGAAAGTCGTCCTGATGCCAACGAGATAATACGATCAGTATGGGCTCGCCAAGTAAGTTTGGTGTCCAGCATTACTCCTAGGTATTTGACGGAGGTGGTGGGAGATAGCCAGGGAATTGAATCATGCTTAATATGCAATTCGGGAGAATTGGAGATGCGACGTAAGCTGAAAATCTTAGCTGTGGTCTTTTGAGTATTAAGACGTATGCGCCAAGTATCAAACCATTCAAAGGTTTGTAGCGTATGAATAGTTGTAGAGAGATCTGTGCCGGAATGATATAAAACAGTATCATCAGCGTATAAGGCTATGGAGGTAGGGACCAAGTCAGGAAGATCATAGGTATAGATACTAAATAAGATTGGGGCCAATATGGATCCCTGAGGAACTCCTGCTGTAATATGGCGCTGAGAGGACTCCGTACCACCAATGCGAACAGTAAATGTGCGATCTGATAGAAAACTACAAATGGTAGTGAACAGATACTGCAGAAGGTCAATGCTGTAGAGTTTGAAGCTTAACCCCTCATGCTAAACTTTATCAAAGGCCTGTGCTACGTCGAGGAACAGGGCGGTTGTGTGCTTTTGTTGCTCAAAACCATGAATTACTGTTTGTGTTAAACGTAGTAGTTGGTGTGAGGTAGAATGTCTGGAACGAAATCCAAATTGGAAGGGTGGAAGCATACGGTTTTCAGAGGTATATCTAAGGAGGCGGCGAAGAAGAATATTTTCAAAGAGTTTGGAAAGGTAGGCAGCAAAATTATCGGACGATAGCTGTCAGGGATATTTTTCGGTTTATTGGGTTTGTGAAATACAATGATTTGAGGCAATTTCCAGGTGTGAGGAAGAAAGCCAGGTCGAAGACAAGCGTTCAGGATTGAAGACAAATGTGCTAGGGCCTTCTTTATCAGGTTTTTCAAGACAATATTGGGAATCAAGCCGTCCCGGTGATTTCTTAAGATGAAGAGAGCGAATTAAATGCCTAAGTTCAGCAGAACTAGTGAAGGAAATTCTGTAGGGAACAGTTGGTTGGTGTCGAAAAGCGTCAAGCTTCTGTTCTATACTCGGGGTGGCAGCATGAGGTGCCTTTGGTGTGAACGTGCCCTCAAAGTGGTCTGCAAGAACTTCACATTTAGCTTTGATCTCCGTAACAAGAGTGTCAGTGGTACGCAGAGCTGGTATAATAGTTGGCTCTCGCAGAATGCGTCGTTACATTGATCTAAAACTAAACATCGACGCGGCGCTTCAGCCCTATCCGGACCAAGGCCTAACACCTGAATGCTACGACCCTCGTCTCTGCCCACCACAGACGTCATATTGAGGTGCAGTACTGGAGGGTGAGACGTGATGAGTGCCTCGGTAACCTCCCGGTCGCTATAGGCGGTCTTCGCAACAAAGGTCCGCTACTTCCAATCCAGTAACTCCCAAATGGGCTCCTCAGGCACTTAGCGTGTCTTACTGCACCTTGGATTTACAATGTTCTGAAAAGACTTATGGCGAATCCTCCGTTTTACCTGTCAACGCTTGTAATTAAGTGTGGGACCCAGCTACTGTTAATATCAGTTGATATATCGATATTATGATAGACTGATATTCACACAAAGGGTCTGGAAGGTCTGACTTGCTTACCGCCCGACAGTCCTCAAAGTCTCCACATTCTGGAAATGCTGATAGTATATAAGTACACTTCGTTTTACCCCAATCAACGGTTGGAAGGTAGAACAATTTCTTAGGATTGCATAGATTGTCCATAGATAATTCAAAATTACACTTTTTAGATAAATGTTTGCTCACGCGTCTATGTCTTCAACAGAGTAAACAAAAATGTAGTGCACAATAAAATAATACCAAATTTTGTATTCAGGTTCAGCATCTTTTACAGAGCGTCATGAAGATTCTCAGGAAAATCCCCCAACCTAAATGGTGTCTTAGATGGAAAATGTTTCGTTCCTCTTTACTGTCTGAAAAATGGCCCTAACAATTTTTTTAAAAGGCACATGTTTAAGGTATTTGCATTACAAAATGTAGATAAGGGACCCTGGGCCCATTTGGGCAAAATGTCACCCATTCCTTTCATCGTCCGATATGACTTAAAAAGTTAAAGGACGTAAAATACAAATAAAAAAAACATGTAGATAAATCGATCTTCATTTTGAATGCTTTTGTATAACTTATAAACAGTAAGGGATAGACTAAATTTTACCGCACAGAAAATGTAGTTTCACCTTAAGAGCCCAATTTAGTGAGATAAATCATTTTGTGATGCTAACAATTCACAGGATATTCTTAATTATTAGATTGCATTTTCAAACACTTTTTGCTAGTGAATATTCGTTATTTGTTTTCGTTGTGTGTGCAAGAGCAAGATTTTGTAAGAACTGTTTGTAGAACAGTGAAAGAAATATGAATGCAAATCGACTTTATTGCATTTAGAGAAGAACCAAGAAGTTTTAGAGCTCATACTAGACAGTTTAAGAGTTCAAATACATGATTAAGCGACACAATGTTGCCAATAGCATCCAGTGTGTTCACGATAACCCCGGTGTCCCTGCATCTTACCCACCTCCCAGAATGCAGGAATGTTCGCCTTTGTATTCAAATGAAGAGACTTACACCATAGCACGAATTTGTTCATATCTGTTTGCATGTTTGCAGTATCTACATACGTAGCCTCAATAAATTTATAGATGTTTCCCTTAATAATTACGATCAATAAGCAAACTTAATCACTGTGTGGTCTAAATTGCATAACAAATTTGCTGACATTAACACATACTCTTTTTTTTTAAAAAAAAAAAAGGAAAAAATAAATGAAAATTTATACAGATACTGTCTCATAAATAATGACGTTTTTTAAGAAAAACAATTATTTGAAATGTGTTCTTACAAGAAATTAACCAATTTTTAAAGTGTATGCGATTAGATTCTATGGTCTTGAGCCATCGTTCAGCGAGCTTTATTATCCCATGTGGTACCAGTCTCTGGTTTTTGATGTGAAGAATTCGGTGACACCCACTTGCACTGCTTCAGTGTTGTCAAAATTTCTTCCACGTAGAAAATGGGCCATGGATCGAAAAATATGATAATCTGATGGTGTGAGATCGGGGCTGTATGCTGGGTGTGGTAGCACTTCGATTCCTCCCAATTCCTGAATTAATCCTACGGTTGTGGAAACGTAGAGTCAGACTGAAAAATTCAATGCCATAGCCGGGATTTGAACCGCAGATCTTCTGGTCTCCATCCAGCCGCTCTAACCCTTGAGCTACTGTGGCCAACGTGCCAACATGACATTAAATTCTCCAACTGGCTCGTGTTTTTGTCAGTAAACCACTTAGGAGTTCTCATAAAGACATGAGACTACCTTAATGACGACTTACAACATGTAAGTAGAGTTTGTTTAGTTAACGCGTGTGCACGTCGGCCGCTTCCTTTGACGAATCCTTATAATCGTTTTACAACCCCGACCCTCCTTCTTCCAGTCCGTTCTGCAAGGTTACCACCTTTCTCGATATATATATATATATATATATATATATATATATATATATATATATATAATAACCCTTATCTTATTCAAAGTGCGGTATTTGAAACCCAGCTCCTTAGGAGGCCACGCAAAGGAGGCCATAAGGAAAATCACAAATTTCTTGCAAATGTGCAACCAATTCTTTTAAGTTGGGCGCTCCCCTTTTTGCATAGAATCTATAAATATCTCGGATAATTAAATCGCATGTGAAATTATCTACTTCAGAGAAAAGTTTCCTTTTGTTTTCACACTTGATCGGCGTCTTTGGTATTCCTTTCGTCACAATTTTTCTTACTGTATTTCTGTGAATACCCAGACTTTATCATCAGGATTGCACGACCCCTTACCAAGATTATTTGTCAGCACATATTTATATGTGTTCAAAACAAGCGCTTGAATTTGCTTAGAAACAGTTCCCGTTATAACTTTGTTTTTTGAGGCTTCTCCAGTAATATAACTCGGCCCAGTTATTCACACTATTGTCTTCACTTAGATTATTTTCACTTGACTGAAAGTTATCTACTACTTCATTTGAGTTTACCACTGCATTTCCCTCCCACGGTTTCCACATCGTGACACACAACAAATTTCTGCACGTAATGAAACAGATCAACTGGAAGTTGGAACTTTGGCAACTGAGACTCCACGTGGAGTAAACATGCGACTGTCATTTCTAGAAAATCTGGTTGCTATTGGTCCTCAACGACAGTGTTCCATTTCTGAAGTGTGGAGATAGATTTATGACGGTCATTAGTGGGCGGTAGGGTCCGTTTCCTTTGAGAAGCAACTGCACACGCGTTGACTAGACAAACTTTACTTTAAGGCCCGGGCTTTAAAATACGAGTCAGTTGGAGAATTTAATGTCATGTCGGTACGTTGGCCATAGTAGCTCAATGGTTAGAGCAGCTGGACGGAGAGCAGAAGATCCATGGTTCAAATCCCGGCTATGACATTGAATTTTTCAGTCTGACTACGTTTCCACTATTTAGCCTACACACGGCCAGTGTGAAAGAACAATTAATTTTCATTATCCTACGGTTGTTCGTGCAGTATGGGGTGTTGCATTTTCCTGTTGTAATAGAACTCTGTTTCGATTAACTAATGCTGGGTATCTCTGCCTTAAGATTTCATGAACTCGTTCCAGTTATTGAGAATAAAGGTCCGCATCAATCGCTCGCCCGTTTGGATCAAAATCCAAGTGAATCACACCTACAAAATTCCAGCAGACACACAAAATTACTTTACGACAAAACTTATTTTTTTAACGATGACATTGGCAGGATGGTGCGGATGGAGTCACTGTTTCGAGATCCGAGGGTCTCGGCAATATACCCATTTTTCATCACAAGGGACAACTCTCCTAACTAATCTATCATCCATGGGAGTACGGATAAGCTGACAACAGATATCCACACTACGTTCAGCCTGTTGAGGAGTCAGTTCCTGAGGTACAGATCTAGAACTTCTGTATGATTTACCATGTGTTTTAATGTGGCGATATATGGCATCTTCTGACGCACCAAGTCTTCTGAAAGCCTGCGGATTTTCTCGCAAGCGTGTATCCTCAATATTCCATACTGTGACTTTGTGTGTTCGTAGAATTAAATGTCCAATTTGCAGAAATTAAAAATGTTCTTTATTTGCGGAGAAATACACTTTGGTCAGCCCTTACAGTAGCAGAATTACATAACATATACAAATACATCTACAAGGTCGTTGACCACAAAGAGTTCCCTTTCAAAACACGCTGCAGGCACACGATAACAATTCCGATTCTAGACTCTCCTGCTGGCGTGTCGCAATTTCTAATATGTACCTCCTTTCGTATTTCTAGAATGAACAAGACGGCCCTAGAATCTTCGAGTTATCTAATTTTATCTGTTGCGGCAAGCCTTTTATCTCCGCGCTATCTTTATCTGTTTCGGCAAACTCTTTTGTGCGCGTCAGCCCCACTATCGCGATAATGGCTCGCGACAGTACTTTAGCTCTTCCAGAACGTGATAAATATTTAGTGTTTTCGTCTCAACTGTTGAAACGTTTGAATCGTGAATGTTGTGTCACACGCCTTTCCCTTCCACTTCACATATTCTTCCAGCTGTGGCAGCGACTTTATAGTCTTGTTTCCGATAGTGTTTTTGAATGACTCTAAGTTCAAACTTTATTTCCACTGTGTGATTGTTTATTAACAACTGAAGACCGACACATGCCCGCAATGTACGCAACACTAGCCATGGCATCCTGTAAAAATAATTGCCAAACCAAAGAAACCCAATAAAGTTTCCAAAACACTAAAATAAAAAAACCGACCTTACTTATGAGATAATCTAATATTTGATGAGCTTGGCGTTGTAGAGATGAAATGTCCTTTTAAATCTTGAAAATCAACTTCTGTTACTTTTCTCCTTCTCAACTCTTTATAAAAAAAATTTATGATGTTCTAGCACATTTCAATGGTAAATCCATTCCTTTACCCCTTATGATTGTAGATAACTTTGTAAACATTTCGGGATATAAGAAACGAAAAGATATCCGTCTGGCTGAAATCTAGAAGCTTTTGAGTAATAGAATTTTGACAAGGTTGGATTACCGGTCCAACGCTCAATCACAATTCCTGTTGGGCCCGGTTTTACTTTGGAGTTTCCTCTCCTAGATGAGTTGTTTTCCATAACTCACGACTCTCATCTACCCGGGGTGTTTACATATCTAGATGTCTCTTCCACCTCTTTGGCCGTTGAGAAACTTTCTTCCTCCGCCCTTCGAGCCGTTGGTAAATAAGGGTTACCCACTACATATTAATACAATAAATGGCATATACACAAATACAACTATAAGAATTGATAATGGGGATAGGTTAACAGAACATATTTCTACCAATACTGGACTAAGACAAGGATGTAGCTTATCACCTACTATTCTTAGTATTAATGGACGATATTCTAAATAAATGGAAGATTTTAGTAGACCAAGGAATCAAGATAAAAGAAAATATTTATATTAATACCCTGCTGTTTGCGGATGACCAAATATTGATTCATCGAAATGAAAATCAACTGCAAAATCAATGTATATTCTAAATAATATAGTACAAAAGTATAATTTTAAAATATCAGAAGAAAAAACAAAAATTATGGCTTTTAAAGGAAATTATAATGTAAGATCAAAAACTGTTTTACGAAATAGGATTTTAGAACAAATATCGAGTTTTAAATATTTAGGATATAACATAAGTTTTAGAAAGAATGCCGATATAGAAAAAAAAGTAAATAAATTCCAAACAATATGTGGGACAATCCAAAGAACTTTTATAAACAGAGTGAGAAAGAATACAAAAATGAAAATGTATAACGTAATGGCTATTGCAACTTTACTATATGGAAGCGAAACCTGGGTGCCAACACAAAAGGATTTAAATAAAATACAGACTGCAGAAATGAAATTTTTAAGAAGTGTTAAAGGTTGTAGAATATTGGACAAAATAAGAAATGAGGATATTAGAAAGTAATTAGAAATCGAACCAATCTATGACAAAATATCAGAACGAAGGCAACAATGGCAGGAACATATATTAAGAATGGAGGATGGAAGATATCCAAATGCAGTATTAAACTATAATCCAAAAGGAAGAAGAGACAAAGGACGACCCAGGAAACGCTGGAGAGATCTATGAAGCCGGAACGGGCGATATGCCCAAACCATGTAGTGAAGAAGAAGGAGGAGGAGGAGGAGAAGAAGAAGAAGAAGAAGAAGAAGAAGAAGAAGAAGAAGAAGAAGAAGAAGAAGAAGAAGAAGAAGAAGAAGAAGAAGAAGAAGAAGAAGAAGAAGAAGAAGAAGAAGAAGAAGAAGAAGAAGAAGAAACGAAAAGTTGCATAATATTCTTTCGCAGGTCTCGGCAATTTGGCCTCATCTCTTAACAATTTTCTTTTCTATCTCTTACTGCTTACCGATTACACAAAACTATTTAACATGAGAAATTTGCACATTATTTTTTTTAAAATTCGAGATATGCATTTTATCGTGCAAATATCTTAAAATTATGGTATTTTATCAAAATATATGAATAAATTTTCGGGAGAGCAAAATAGTGACAATATAAACATTAAGTTTGGTGTTAATTCAATGTTCTGTTTTTTGAGTCATACTTTTCATGAATACACATGTACGTATTAATGTAACTTTTCCTAAAAGGACCTTTTTAGATTCAGGGAGTCTCAAAACGTGTATTTTACGAGAAATCTCGATATCAAATTTGTAGTTGGAATGCAATAGCGGAGGCAGTAGGTAAAACAGATAAATATCATAAATAATATACTGTTGAGGTAATGAGTACTTTTATTATGATGATGGTAAACGCTGGTGTTACTGATAATGCTATGGATGAATTTGCGCGATTTCTGTTTCTCGCCATATTTGCAATATCTTGCCTAAAGCGCTCACCTGCACCAATTTTCGGCAATCTCGCCTTCTTCACGAAATGCACCTGCATACCTTCAGCATTAACCACGCCCTCAGAAGCACAAAATACAGATACTAAAAAGCCCACTTCACTACCAAGTTTGCAATAAAATATTTCGCAGCTTTACCCAGCACTACAGCGTTGTAATATACCGGAGGTTGACCGACCAATTCTTAGCCAATATCGGGTGTAAATATTTAGGTAGATGAGCTTTATATTGTAAAGCCATCCAGGGTTAGAATAATTTCATTTCTGAGATAAAGGATATTTAAATTTTCTGAAATGCTCATTTTGAGTCAGTAGTTCAATCGAATTTCTCTTAATTCGTAGAATGCGTAAATAGGACATTAAGAGCATTAACAGCAAAACCCTCGCCAGTTCTTGATGTTAAATCACACATATGTACAGTAGTGACGATAGTTCTGTGCCGGTGACCTTCTTTCTTCTCGCACTAGAGAGTCTATGCCTTAGTGTCACTTGCAGCTTCTACTAGCGCTAGAAGATGGAAGACAATGCAGCATATCCCAGACTTCTCTTTACTAAAGCGCATATCTTAAGATATATGAGTACTTGCTCATTTTAGCCACTGAGAAACAACAGATTTTCATTAACGTTTTACTGCTTTGCTGTCATAATTATTGTTTTAGTATACAGGAAAATAAACATCTGGGGTGATGCCTTTGTGGCCTGCAGCGCATGGAAGTGAGTTAGTCGATTCTCGTATGAAGATATGTTTCACCTTTATACATAACCGACCTTCCTTCGTCTCTAAACTTTTTTATGGCACGTAAATATGACACGTCCCAATTTCTCATATACCTTTCCTATGACAAGAACTTGTTCCTCGTTTTCTTCCACTTGAAGCCTAGGCCACATAAGATAATCTTTAAACTAGTGCTTCCCCCTTTAAAGTTAATGATATCTTGGAGGAGCCCCAAATTTTGACACTGGGTACAGTTTTTTCTTTAATTGCCAAATTATAAATTGTTTGGCGAATTACGCACCTATCAAAGTCATCGATGACAGTGATTCTTTCTGATACACAATGTACTTTCCAGATGTTTCAAAGAGGTCCCTTGTTCCTCAAATTTCTCTCCTTTAATTATTTGACGAAATTTTCTCTCAGATACTGCTGCCCTCACCCTCTCTTGCCTTTATTAGCATATCGGCAGAAGCTGCTTCCCGTTTCAGAAGAGATGGACATTATTAATAAATTCACATATTTGGAAGTAAAGTGTTTTCCCACCAACTTTGCTTTTAATTGGAGGCATTTTAGTCTAAATAAGAAAATACACATACAGACAGACAAAACACTAATCATCAGTGCAATTAATAATCACAATTTCTAAAACTTTAAAATCTTAACGTGCCGGCACCGAAGCGTTAGAAGATTGATGTGAGCCGGTCAAACCTCTCCACGATACTGGTCGTTTCAGTGTACTGCGCATGACCGAGAGTGTAGGTTCGGCAAATGGATTCTAAACGACTGCGCACACTGTCTTCACTGGCACAGAACCATCGTCCGTACTGTATTTCCAGAAGAATTTCCATTGCTTTTATGTGCGGTTTTATAGCACGGACATTAAGAAATGGCGATGTTCCTCTCTTCTTTATACCCTTCTATATGTAGAACTTACACCCCAAGGTCTTATAAGCCAATACCTGTGGTCACTACTCGTGGGGGAGCAAGTAAACGTTAGATCATAAGAATATCAGAATATTTGGGTGATCAGCCTAATGTCTGCTGCGACATCGAGGAAGAACGAAATAAAATATAGTGATGAAAGCAATGATAGCAACATTTGCAGATTAAATTTTGCATGTCAAGTGAGTATTTCTCTAGCAACCAAGGAAAATTGCAAGGATAGCTTTGATCAATTTTGTTGGTGCCAACTCGTTATCATGAAATGGTCACTGTTATAAAATATTATATCTATAACGTATATTATGATTTCTTACATGGAAAGCTTTCAGATGTATCCTCAGTCTCTGCTCAATCATGCACGTACCTGTAAAAATAGATTAACACTTTTAGATTATAATTATTATGTATGCGTCTGTGTGTGTTTGTATGTGCTTAATCTTTTCTTTAAAAGAACATAATTTGTTTCCTAACCTATGTATAAATGCAGTGTTTCAACTTTAAATGTTGCTACACAGTGGATTTTGGATCTTAACTTGTTTTAATAAAAGTCACTTCGTTTTATTAATAATGAAACAGATAGATAGAGTCAACATGAAAAATTCAATGCCATGGCCATGATTTGAACCACAGATCTCCTGGTTTCCGTCCAGTCGCTCTAACCATTGAGCTACTATGGTCATCGTGCCGTCCTCACATTAAATTCTCCATTCGACTCGTATATTTTCCCGGTAAGACCACTACAGGCTCTCGCATCCGAGATACATCGTTTGTGGCGACTTACTATCGTAAGTACTTGAGTCCCAGACTTCATCATTTTAACTCTTATTATTTTAGTTAACTGATGGAAATTAATCATTTCTGCACACTAGCTGTATATAGGCTAAGGTCTTTGATAGATAGAGCCAACATGATGTGGTTCGAATCCCGGCCATGGCATTGAATTTTTCATGTTGACTCTGTCTATCAAAAACCTTAGCCTATATACAGCTAGTGTGCAGAAATGATTAATTTCCATCAATTAACTAAAATGAAACAGTTATTTAAATACAGTGTGTTAATGAAGTACACCGAAATATTTTCAGATATTTTCAATGGATGATATATCTTGTAATTTGAGATGGGAAACTTACGGCCTGTCGGTTTAAATGTGGAAGTTACAGTTATAAGTTTTCAAAGCGTCAGTACGCCACTGCTGATGATACCACTTGAGTGCACAACACATGGAGAGAGTTGTCGGTGCGCTCCCTGTGGCGCAGTGGTTATAACATTAGCTTTCAACTGAAAGGTAAACAGGTTCGAGTCTCCTTCACTTTTTGTCGTTGTTTTATTTCTGTTTGGTTGGTATTCATTTAATATTTTGTCTAAGCTTTTAATTCTTGTATAAATGTATGCATAGGCCGCGCAATGGCTGAGAGGTTAGACCACTTGTCTCTCACATAGGCGGCTTGGGTTCGATCCCAGGTGACCGCAAAGTGGGATTTGTGGTGGACAACATTGCGCTGGGGTGAGTTTTCTCCGGGTCCTCCGATTTCCCCACCACCATTCCAACAATTGCTCCATGATTCATCTCTTCATCATCCCAGGCGTTGGGCCGAACCCTCTACCCTGGTACCTCAGGTCAAATGCTTCGGTTCCCTCTCTCTGAGGGAACCCGAGCGACTTCTAACACCACATTGGTGAGGAAGGGAGAAACAAAAATATGTAAGCATTTTATGCAAAAATATCACCTTTTTAGTGCAATTAATTACAGTTCGTTCTAACAAAGGTTGAATCCTGCTTAATTCTTTAATATGCTGCACGTCTAAATGTGAGGTGGTTTAAAGGGTGAACAATGTTACATAAAATAAAAAGTAAATGCAACGTCTATAGGAACTGCTCAAAATGGCGACCTGCACTTTCAATGCACAGTTAGCAGCAAGGAAGAAACGACTGTCGTACTCTGTACAAAATTCCTTGTGTGTTTCGAAAACATTTATTATTTGGGCAGTTAGTTATGAATAACTCCATTTCTTCCTATTAGAATTTACGCATTAAAAAGACTAAGAAAAATTAACTACATGACAGGAACCGAACTAATGACCATAGAAACACAAGTTTTCGGTCTTACGTATTGGGCGACGAAAACAGTTACAGAAACACCACTAGGTAGTTAAATGATGCAAGAAGGCAGTTATTCGTGTTCAGTATCACACTGGCACGTGATTTGTTCGAGATTTGAGAGATCTTTGAGGAGTTAAATCTTGAAAACAATATAAAAATAACTGCTTCCCTAACCTCGGGAGGCAGTTTTAGATACATTCTAATCCAATAATTTCACCCACCTTGTTTAATTACCAACTTATCAGCATCTGTTGCCAAGTAGCTTTAACACAATCAACTACGTTGTGCTTAGCCGGGGATCATGCATCGCCTATCTTAACTCGCTGGAATTATTTCAGTGTAGTTCATTAACACTCTGTGTAGCCCACAGCAAGAATTGTTTTGTCAATGTTACATGTTAATTGAATTTTTAGAAAAGTTAGTGTAGTTATTTAATAAAATTTTAATATAGATAAAAGAAAAGAGATACGTAGTCAAGGAAGTGGAATAGATTATATAAATGCTATGGGAAGTGATCGTGAAAAATCAGGTAATCATTGAGATGGAAAAAACTTCTGCAATGAGAAAGAAGAAAAATTTCATTGGTGGAGAACAACTCCTGCGAATAATGTACATTATTATAATAATGTGTATATAATTATATCTTAAACATGTTTATTGTATTCTGTTAAGGATATGTATGACTGAAATATCATGAACATTTTCAAAAAATCACCTTTTCCTCTTTCTAGTCTATAAAATACGAGGGCTGTTCAATAAAGAATGATCCTAATTTTTTTACGGTAATAATTTTTGCACTAAAATTCAATCTTATTATATTCTGTTAGCTTAATGTGAAACAAACACGCCGTAGTAGTTTCATTGTTGGTATTCCTGGTTCCCGCTTGTGAGATCCTGGCAAGTTAAGACATGTACAGTAAAGCCTACCGCTGCAATGAATGTAACACGCAAGGAACAATATGAGGCTTTGAAATTCTGCTTTCGTCTCAACAAATCTTCAGTTGAGGCCTATACAATGCTACAGGAGACCTATGGAGAGTCTGTTCTTCTCTACAGCACAGCTCGAAGGTAGTTTAAAATGTTTAAAGAGGGGATGCAATCAGTTTCAAAGGAAGGTGGAACCGGTGCTCCAGTTACTGCTCTTACGGAAGAAAACATCAACACTGTTGCTGCCATTGTAAGAGAGGATCGACGAATTACCTTAAGATCACTTTCTGAAATACTGAAAATTTCATTGGGTGCCACCCAAACGTTGGTGACAGAAACATTACACATGAGACGTGTTTGTGCGCGATGGGTTCCAAGACTGTTGATTCCCGAAGAAAACGACATTCACATGCAGGTCTGCATGCAGTTAAAGTTGATGTTAGAGGAAGATCCGGAGTTTCTTTCAAATGTAATTACTGCTGATGAAACTTGGCTACATCATTTTGATCCTGAGAGCAAACAGCAAAGCTCAGTGTAGAAATCTCCTTCATCACCAACCCAAAAAATCAAAAGTGGTTGGTTCTGCTGGGAAAGTTATGGTCATCTCGTTCTTTGATATTCATGGAATGATTTATCAGCATGTTGTACCTGCACACAGATCAGCAACTAGACAATAGTACAGGGATGTCCTAAAAACATTGCAAGTCCATATCAGGCGCAAAAGACCACATTTCCGTGAAGCAGGCTGTATGCTGCACCAGGATAATGCGCGGCCGCATATTGCCAATGTTGTTGCTGAATATTTTGCAAAAATCAACGTGTAGTGCATCCCTCACCCTCCCTAAAGTTTGGATTTAGACCCATATTACTTTTTCTATTCCCTAACTTGAAGAAATGCCTTTGTGGGAGGCGTTATCCATCATTATAAGCAGTGGTGAAGGCTGCGGATGCGATTTTGAAACCTTTCTCAAAAAATGGTTTTCAACATGTCTTTGAAGACTGACAGAAACGCTGGGACAAGGGCATCGCATTCAGGGGAGACAATTTTGAGAAGGGCCATCAAAATTATGAGGATGAGTAAAGGTACGTTTTCAAAAAAAATTGTGGTCATCCTTTATTGAACAGTCCTCATTGTTTAAGCCTTCCTGAATCCAAAGAATGCTTTCATAGCATCCGAAAGCCATTTTAAATGCTCTAGTCTAGTTTAAAAGTTAGGTGAATACTAGTGTTAGATATAAATTCTAATTCTTTATCCTTGTTTTCTCGCTATTGAAAATTTCAGCATTTTTCATCATTTAAGATGCTCCTTGCGTCGCAGTTCTAGTGTTAGACTAATTAAACTTGCTACACACGTCCATAGAGACACAGTCAATATAAATTGCCCTGGGCTTTATTGTGAGATGCATTTATGCACACTTTCTTTATTTCAAAACACAAAAAGTTCAAATTTCTGAAGAAAAAGACCATATTCATAGCTTTAAAAATTTCTGGAGCCTAAAGTTATTCAGACACAGAGAAATCTAGGGCAAATTCAGAAAATAGATGTATTGTGAAACTGTTGTTAAAATATTAGACCACAATTTAAGTTATTTTGTCGCAAGGGACATTTTAGGTGACGTAACCAAAAATAAATACACTTTACTTTATTTTCCAAACTATCCCAATGAAATTGACAAAATTTGGTCTGTATCATATACATTTGTGGTATATATCTTAAAGACTAGCGTTATTAGTTCAAGATTTCAAATTTTCAGTCATAGGTATCCTTAACACTGATCTATAAAGCACGTACCACTGATCGATCAATAATAAATAAAAATAGATTTATTATGTTTTTAAAATAAAGTGCAATCTTTGCAAGTTTTATTTAACAAATAAAGGTAATATAAATCATTGATCCGAGACCCAACTTGTTAACTAACGGCAATGCTCGCAGGCGGCAGCTAGGCAGAGAAAACGGAATAAAAATCCATAGAGTACCAACAAATCTACATTAAAGTGACATTCAAACACAAAATAAGAAACTTCTTCATCAATAATGATTTGCTTCTGTAGTTTCTTTAGCTCATTATAGAATTTCTACAAAGGTATTCAGTATTAATTTTGACTAAAATAAACTACTTGGAACTATGAAGGCTACGATAACACAACACACAACGTCAGTAGCTTGAGCTGCTACAAACGGGTGCTGTGGCATGGCTCTTGGTGGAAGCAGCTACGAACTTGTGAAGTTTAAACCATAAATAACATTACAATGACGCAACAACTACGACCTGCTGATCCTAAACAGAGGAGCAGGTTTTGTGAGGAAGTTCTAAATAATGTGCACAATGGAAAAGTGGAACCCAACCTCATTCTTTTCTCGGACGTGGCTTGCTTCCATGTTCTTAGAGCTACAACAACAAATTCAGAGTGCAACTTAAAAAATGTCTCATCCATGATGAAGGTTAATATTTAATTCGGTGCACCCAGAACGTGGGTCGTTCCCTTTCTTCTTCTTCTTTAGTTCCTTCGAAACATAATACAAATTTACACATTCTTGCTTATTTATTATCATTTTTAAACTAGTGCACTATGAAACTAAGTGCTAAGAATCTTTTAAACACACGGGGTGTTCGTATTCCCCCCCCCCTTCTTTAACACATGGTTGTTGCAGTTTGATATAGCTGTTATAACAAAAATAATCGAAACAAAAAAATTTGCCACTACACCAAACAAATTAGTTTGTTTTATGCAAAGTATTTGGAAATAAAAGCATAGAATTAATTCATTTTAAACATTTAAAAACCTTAAAAATACAAAAAGTTTTGTAGATACATATCAAAATATAAAATTATTAGGTAATTTTAAATATGCAACAGAAATGTAAAATGAAGTATGCAAACTGTTTTAAAAATGTGTAAACAAAATGTTAATAATCGTTTAACCACAAAAACTTTAATCTGAATCAAACTTGGACTAAAAATATTTTAGGATTTAGTGCCTAAAACGGCATTTAGAATTATCTATATGTAGCAGTCATCCTTTAATTGTCTAGGAGTAACACACTAGTCAATTATTTCCAAGGTCGTGGGTTCAAGCCCGGCGGAGAGCGATAAACCTTTCGGGCATAAAAATTCTTAGCGTGGGCTCCTTTGGAGGGAAATAAAACTGGTGGTTCCGTAGATTTAATGCACATAAAAGAATTTGAAGCCTTATAAACAGGCCTCGAGCAAATCTAAGCGGTCTTACACAACCAGCATAGAAGCTATATCAGTTAAGTCAGCGGAAGACAGATACTGGCGGTGTGACATCAGCTCCGTCAACTCTAACCGCCAAATATGCCCTCGAACGAAAGGCAGGTTAGCGTGTGACGTCACCGCGCTGATTTCTGCTGCCCAAGAGGAAGGAAACTGTTTGATGTGTGCGGGTAGGAAAGAGAGGAAACGTATCGGGTATTAATAATATGTAACACTTACATCTCGGGTGTTGTAATATTAATACTGGTTGCTTTAATTACACAATTGGTCACAGTTTATAAACAATTACATTTTGGCGCTGTGCCATGAGAAAATATATAAAACTTCAACTCGTAGTTTATCTGAAGGTCAGGAATGTTATAAAGTAAATAAAACATAAAGTTATTTTCTCTGCAAATTAGAGGAGACCCACTCAGAACAGAATTACGTGGACATTTTCCGACACTTTCTGTTTCGTTTTTCTTTAACTAGTTTATTAATGTTAGGACGTAATGTCTGGGAAATTTGTAATCGAAGACTGCATGTTAGATTGTGATCCGACAAGGTACTTCGTACTTTGAACTTAGCTAATTTCATAACAGAAGAAAAACGTTCGCACCCATATGTGGAGCAAAACACACACAATGTCCGTCCGGCAAGTAAATACAGCCTCGGAAATCTGGTTTGGGGGACATTCTTGTAAATATAAGCCAAGTCTTTCTTGTGTGTATATTTGTCCTTCAATAAATCGTCACATTGTAAATTTAACAGCTCCATTTGGTACGTGGCAGCTACATTGTTGTCACCGAGTGGCTACACCTGACTGAACCCTCAGATTCTGTACTCACAGTGCCGTACTACACTGCTCTTGCCTGACATCACACTCACTGCAGGCCTCGCTTCTGGCTGAAATACGTCAGAACTCTCGAAGCTGTCTTCCTCTGAGTAAAACAATACCCACAAATAAACAACTATAAAAATGGTTTTAGTTACAAACAAAATTTTATCCCTAGTAAACTCATTTACAATTATACAAAGTTAATTTACAAAGTCACTACCTTTTTTATTGCACATTATAAGTAACAATTAAAATCATCCTTTAGAAAGTTGCCCTGATATCTTTTTTGGTTCTGCTCAAAGTTAAACATCCCCTTTTGCAGTATTCTTTGTTATAATTTAGCTCTTTTTTACACCTCAGATTCTTTTACATCTCAAAAACTGGTGCTCTGGGTAAATACCCATTTGGCCCATTTGTAAATCGAAGCACAGGTAATTTGCAACAGGAAAATTTGCAACAACACAAATATTCATCAATACACTCTTTGGATTTTACATCTTCTAATAAACACATTAATTAAAAAAAAATTATTTATAGTTAACTCTATCTGGACCAATCATGCCTTTTAGGTTATATGCTGAACTATGGGAGGGGTAGTCGTAACTATCTAAAAAGATGTTTGCAGATAATAGTATTAACAGGAAAGGCTTCTGAATCTGTTAATATCTTGGTCGCATTGCTAACTGACCTTCGCGGAAGCATCAATATTGACAAAATAAGACTTGAAGCGTTCCTGGCGACGAATATGCTCAAGTTGTTCTTGGGAAGCAAGCCAGGTGAAAAGACGATTAGAACTCGACGTTTCGGGAGTGTACATCTCTACCATCATCAGGATATTTTAAGAAATGTTATAACCACAAATGAAACAGTGGATATAACACAAATATAAACAAAGACAAACACTATCAAAATTCGCATTACTGAACAAAAGACTGTTTTTAGTAAATTAAATACCAGGTCAGGAGATGGTGTGAGTATAGAAAATTAATTAGGTCAAAGAATAGTAACTACTTAACTTCATTATCAAGCTGTATTGATCTGCGCTTCTTAAGTCGACGGATTTCCATTTTAAGGCCGGTTTCCAAGAGGAGCTGAACTCGAATCCAGCATCACCATTAAGCTTTCTCCTCTCGGAGGAAATGGCCAAAGCCTCCTTAACTCTCCACTCTTGGCATATTGCCAAGATGGTTGTCTCCCGAAAGTTAGCTCTATGGTCGTTACCAAAACAATGCTCTGCCAGTCCAGACTTCTCAGGTTGCATTAAGTGAATGCTCCGTTCATGTTCGTTTGTTCCTTCCGGTTTGTCCTATATACGGTGTCCCACATTCACAGGGAATAAGGTACACTCCCGGAACTTGGAAGTCCAGTTTGTCTCTCACTGGTCTCAACAGATGTTTAATCTTTGGTGGTGGCTTGTAGATGGTCCTGATGATGTATTTGGCGAGAATTCTGCTGATTCTGCCGGATAGATTGCCGGTAAACGGGATGTAGGCTGTAGCGGTAGGCTTATCTGACGTTTGCTGTGTTACAGGTGTCCCTTTCCTAGCTCTGGTAATCGAGGCTGCAATGTCATATTCAGAGTAGCCGTATTGACGGAAAGTGAGTCTCAGGTGCTGTAATTCCTGTTTTAAGTGGCTGGGATCAGAGATATAATATCCTGATGGTGGGAGAGATGCACACTCCTGAAATGTCGATTTCTAATCGTCTCTTCACCTGGCTTGCTTCCCGAGAACAACTTGAGCATCAATATTGACACGATTTAAAAGTTCTCATAAACAAGTAAAAACTCCATATCGCGTTGGTTAAGACTTGTATACCTTAATAAATCCTTAATTTTTAATTCTAACAATATTTTGACTCAACTTGTAAATAAACTGGACATGCTGGAAATGCGCAGCAGAAGTTGTCTATAAGAAATCGGTTTACTGAACTGTCTTTAATTCATCCATTTTAAACAGTCACTGTTAAAAAAATTCTTAACAATTATCTGTTGAAATCGGAAGAAAATAATTCGCAGTTCTATGAAAGAAATTCAATTACTTAGTGACATACTAAATTCCATGATTTATATCTCTAATAAATATAAAATACTTTCAATATTAAAAACATCTTGGGAAGTGTATCTTCAGAAACTGAAATTTAACATCAAACTGCAGTTATTAGTCAACACGCACGCACACACAATGATCATGGCCCGGACTTTCCACGAATAATTTTATACTATTTACCGTTTCTCGGGTAGTGTGGCATTACTTATATATGTCTACCCTTAGTCAGATATATGCATCATGTAAATATCTTAAATAAGTGGATTTTAATCAAAATCGTTGAGTTACTTTTGAAAAAAGTAAAAGTAATGATTTTCTCAATAAAAGCGAGCTTTGGATAGTAGATGTTTTTGAAAATCTTCATCATATCGTGAGAAGATACCAGTTTGGCCCTTCCACGTTTTTAAGAATATTTGGGCGAAATAAAGCAGTTCCTCTAACTGCCGCTAGGCTGTTAGCTCCGGAGTAAGAAAGGCATATTTGCATGGATGCGTATTTCGGATGATGGCGGTGATTATACTTCAGCCTGCTCCTAGCCCTCATTACCATTATTAGTAAGTGTAATAAGGGTTGACAGTTTTCCTTATCCCTCAGGATCTCAGCAACTCCCTTTACCAAGAGATCGAAATCATTTACTAGAAATGTACAAGGAAAAATGTGCGGGATCTTCGTTCAAATAACAGGATTGCAGTCATAACTCTTAGAACTTGCCCAACGACAAACTTTACCTTGAACAATAATTTATTCTCTTGGTTGGTGTTTACACTCGTGTTTCAATAACATATTTATTAAAGCATAGCGTTTCAATATAAGTTTGCATTAAGCTATATATTAGACAGTCATATTTACCAGTCTTACAACTTTCTGCAACTTCAGAGACGATTTTATAGATTATTCTTATATAAGTATAATTTTCAATCTTAATTTCAGTTATGGTAAATACATGCTTACAAATAGGTGTAATTAAGAACATTTATGTCATTAATACACAAAAGAATTATGTTGTAATGTTGTAACAAATATTTTAAGCTAAAACCCCGCAAGACATTCTTAATATTTTTATATTTGCTATTTTAAAATTATATTTCCAATTATTTATAAAACTAGTTCAAAGTGATTATAAAAGTGTTAACGAGATTAAAGAAAAAATGAAAAGAAAAAGTTGACTAATGATAAAATATGTAAAATCACCATAGCAACGGAAAAATTAATTAAGGAACTGGTGAGGAGCAAGAATATAGGGTCTGTTTAGTATTGAACCACTGAATAAGTTACTTGTGTAACCTCCGTATGAAATCAACGTAATTTAGTCTGATAATTCAATTTTACAGATAGAAATAATGTTAAAACTACGATGAAAAATATCCTACAATTTAAATATAACAAGGAATAAAAGAAAACCAATTCTGTTCCACACCTGAAAAGACTTCAATATATTATAAATGTGAGCGTTGGATCTATTGCGTCAGAATTCCACCCAGGCACCGACTGGAACTTCGAGATAATCCACGAGGATCAAGAATTTCCTACGAAATCTTACAAGCCGTAGATTTCGCTTCATGTTAACTTTATCAAATCTGTACATATACTGTTTGCTATGTTACACAAAGAAAATTATGGAAACTTCACCACAAATAACCAAATACACAATATTGGCACCAGAAACAAAACCAGCTTAAGAATAATGGCGAACAGAACTACACTTCCTTCTAAAGATGTTAGATATACTGGAGCTAAGTTGCCAACCAGTTTCAAAAGCGTAAAATCTCTGTGAACGTTTCAAGATCTCTTTGAAACAAATGTTAGGGAGAGATAGCTTTTAGAGTGTGATCGAGCTTATGGAGGTATTGTAATACATTTCCCAGCCTCTACCTAAAAGAAAAGTTAATTCACGTTTAAAGTAATTTGGGCAACGTAACAATGCATATGGATGTACACGCACATAACAATAGTAAACTTTATATAAAGGCTCATAGAACTAAACATTTTCAGAAATAATTTAAATACAGAGAAATAACTACCTGAATTTTTAAAGACTATTAAATCTAAATTTAAAAAATAGGTTCACAAATTCCTAAATCTCAATCAGTTATACTCAGTGGAAGAATATATGAGCTATATTGGTAAGATCTGAAAGTTAGTATAAAAATAATCCGAAGCATTTTCAGTTATTGATTTTTCTGTTTCTGTTCATATGATGGAAAGTCATGCTGTTAGAAGTGGATGGAGAATCGTTATTAATATTTATCACTGATTTACAGATATATTATTGTACTTTAATTTTCAAATAATTGTATTTCTTGATTTCTGTATGATTGAACTTCTGTTGTTTCCTATATTGTTTCCTTTTATTATGTATTATTCAGACTGCTTCAGAAATACATTTACAAACTACGGGTATGGGTTCCCCATACCAAAAGAAGGAAAACAGTTTATATGAACATATGTCCCATAATCCTTTGTTTTCTTTTTAGGAGGTGTTCAACACAGTGGTACACTTATAACACACAAAAATCGTAATAAATGCTCAAAATGTACTCCACTTGCTTTTATGCATGGTTGTACTCCTCGAATCATGGAATGTTGCACCCTTTGGAAAACTCCGGGATGGTGGCGATTGGTTTCGCAGGCTTCCATGACACGTTGATGAAGCGTTTCTGTATCCTAGATGGCAGCTATATAAACCAACGGTTTAAGATGTCCTCAAAGATAAAAATCCACAGCACTGAGATCGGTAGAACGTGCAGGCCATGGAACTGGTCCTCCTCTGCCTATCCACCAGTTATGGTAGATACCAGCCAGTGCATCTCGAACAATGCGACTAAAATGTGCCGGAGCCCCATCATGCATAAAACACATGGTTTTTTTTCTTATTTACAGAGGAAAATTTTCGTGAAGTAGGCCAGGAAGAGTGTGTTGGATAAAGTTGCTGTAGACAGCACCAGTAAGACGTGCTGGTAAAACGTATGGACCTACCAGACAGTCACCTACAATGCCAGCCCACACATTCAGACTAAACTGTTGCTGATGTCTAGCCAAAAGTACAGCATGAGGATTACGATCTGCCCATACGTGTACGTTGTGGAAATTAGTAATTCCATCTCTCAAATGTTGCCTTGTCTGTAAACAAAACTGACGAGACAAACAATGGTTTGGCTGTTTGTGTTACAAACCATCGGCAAAAGATATGCCGTGGTGGATAATCGGCAGGCAAAAGGCCCTGCACACGTTGAATGTGATATGGATACAGGAGCTGCTCATGAAGTACCCTCCATGCTATCACCTGTGATGTACCAGATGCCACAACCAATTATCTTGTACTTATACCTGGATCGTCTTCGACACACTTTAACATCTGTTCTTCGTGTTCTGGCGTACGAACAACTCTTGGTCTTCCTCGATCAATAATCCGTGGTGCAACGGTTCCTGTATCAGCAAGGTGACAATAAACAGCGACAAAGGTTGTATGACTCGGTTGTCTTTGGTCTGGAAACTCCATCTGATAGAGCCGTGCAGCCTCACGTCCATTACCATTCGCGCGACCATACATAAAATTCATGTCTGCCTGTTCACGAAATGAATATCCAGTCATGGTGGAACAAAACACGTGCAGGTAACTCATTACATGTACAGAATTGAAACGTTGAAGACAGACTGATAACAATTGACAAACGTAAACAAGTCTCCATGGCAACACTTCGCCATCTACCGTATGTGGTACAATAGGTCAAAGCCTTCTATGAGTGCATAGAGAAATTAAGTTTTGAGATTGGACCTTGGAGGCCATTGAACTCACACTTTCATTGTGACAGGAATAATGCGAAAACCAAAGATTATGAGACATATGTTCATAGGAAATTTTTCCTTTCTTTGGTGTGAGGAACCTATACCCGAAGTTTGTAAAAATATTTCTGAATCATCCTATATACTTCTTGTATTACTGGCTTATTATATTGTTGACTTACTGTATGGTTTTTAACTATTGCATCCTTCTCTCGTTCCCATTTACGTGTCCCATATCATGTACAATGATCATAGGATGAATAAAGTTATTACAGTATATACTATTGTCAATTCCTTATGTGTATTGTTTAGTTTCTCTAGCATCTATTTACCTATAATAGTAGGCAGAGGAAGTATTGCATTTCATTCAGACATTTCAAAGTTTCACCAAAAATAAATATTTGGGAATCCAGGAACCACCAATATCTCTTTTATGAAAAAAGTGCTTTTGTGTATGTGTGTATTTCGTGTATGTATGTATGTATGTATGTATGTATGTATGTATGTATGTATGTATGTATGTATGTATGTATGTATGTATGTATGTATGTATGTATGTATGTATGTATGTATGTATGTATGTATGTATGTATGTATGTATGTATGTATGTATGTATGTATGTATGTATGTATGTATGTATGTATGTATGTATGTATGTATGTATGTATGTATGTATGTATGTATGTATGTATGTATGTATGTATGTATGTATGTATGTATGTATGTATGTATGTATGTATGTATGTATGTATGTATGTATGTATGTATGTATGTATGTATGTATGTATGTATGTATGTATGTATGTATGTATGTATGTATGTATGTATGTATGTATGTATGTATGTATGTATGTATGTATGTATGTATGTATGTATGTATGTATGTATGTATGTATGTATGTATGTATGTATGTATGTATGTATGTATGTATGTATGTATGTATGTATGTATGTATGTATGTATGTATGTATGTATGTATGTATGTATGTATGTATGTATGTATGTATGTATGTATGTATGTATGTATGTATGTATGTATGTATGTATGTATGTATGTATGTATGTATGTATGTATGTATGTATGTATGTATGTATGTATGTATGTATGTATGTATGTATGTATGTATGTATGTATGTATGTATGTATGTATGTATGTATGTATGTATGTATGTATGTATGTATGTATGTATGTATGTATGTATGTATGTATGTATGTATGTATGTATGTATGTATGTATGTATGTATGTATGTATGTATGTATGTATGTATGTATGTATGTATGTATGTATGTATGTATGTATGTATGTATGTATGTATGTATGTATGTATGTATGTATGTATGTATGTATGTATGTATGTATGTATGTATGTATGTATGTATGTATGTATGTATGTATGTATGTATGTATGTATGTATGTATGTATGTATGTATGTATGTATGTATGTATGTATGTATGTATGTATGTATGTATGTATGTATGTATGTATGTATGTATGAGAGAGAGGGGGGTAGAGAAAGGGAGAAAGAGAGATGGAAGATTCCAATGGACTTTATTTGTATAAAGATATCCACATTTCGAGCTAATAGGAAAGCTCCCCTATTTATACAACTGAATTTTGAGCTACTGTGTTACATGCGTTTACTCTCTTTATTAGGTACATTGTAGTTAGAGAAGATCTGTATCCTGTCAAAAATTCGATACTCTATGTGCTGTTTGGGATTTAATGGAACTAAAAACGTGTATTTCTAATGAAATCTGAATATTTAATTGTTGAAATAGAATACTTCTATCTAATGTATGTAAATGGTAACCAAAGCAATAGAATACGTTACTATAGGACGGTAAAGTTGCCACTTTCAATGAAGACTGAGTGAGTTTAAAGATGAAAAGTGAAACGTGTTCATCTGTAGATCACATGCAACATTGAGAATACGTATATTCGGTTTTGTTTTTGCCTGAACTATATACAGAATAATAACAAAGACCGGATACGCGTTATGTTATAAAAGAGTTCTTTTATTAAAAACCATATCATGTTTAAGATAGAAACACATCTTGAGTTCCGCCCCAATCCCCTCCCTAATCAGCGGTTAATGTTAAACGCATTAAAAGGCTCTTTAAAGAACTTTATTGCCTTTAACATGTAGAAGGAAAGCATTAATGCTTTTGTTTCATGTCCGGTATAATACAATATGGCATCCACGGAGACTTTTGTGTTATGTGTTGCAAAGTGGAGTAGACTTTAATTGATATCCTGTTACTGCAATTAATTTTCACGCTTGGCGTAATAGCGAATCCTCTTCTTGTTCACTCAATTGTTCTTTTATATGACTGCAGCTGCTTTAATAGATCAAAAGCACTTAAGAGGAAACTAAATATAGTAGAACCTCGTTTACCCGGATCAACTGGCAAGAGGAAGTTAACGAAAATTTGGGTTATCCAGAGAACGACGGAAAAACGAATAAACATGTACAACATTACAGAAATATTTATAATGGAGTTTATAAACTACTATCGACACATTTTCACCTAAAAATGCATACACTATAGCTTATGTATGTTTACTGTACTACAAAACCGACGGTAGTAAAAAAGTAGTGAGCTTCTGCTTTCTCAGTTAAGTGAATCGCTTACGAGCAGCGCGATCTCACATCCGCTTTAACATTAGAAGTTCATTTGGCAATGTTTCGACTTGACTCTCCTACTAATTAGTTTCTCTATGTTTGCTACTAGTACGTGGACTATAGCCAACACTGTCTGAATCAATACTCTTCATTCCTATTTTCAGTACCACTTCATGATGCAATAATTATGTGTTGTTTTTGATACAGTTTGTTCATATTGTAACTTTATAGTGAACATTGTAATTGGGGAAACCTGTAATTTTCACATTCAATTTATAAATGAATGAATGAATAAATAAATAAATAAATAAATAAATAAATAAATAAATAAATAAATAAATAAATAAATAAATAAATAAATAAATAAATAAATAAATAAATAAATAAATAAATAAATAAATAAATAAATAAATAAATAAATAAATAAATAAATAAATAAATAAATAAATGAATAAATGAATGAATGAACGAATGAACGAATGAATAAATAAATAAATAAAAAATAAATAAATAGGTAGGTAGGCAGGCAGGTAGTTAGGCAGGTAGGTAAATAAGTAATGCGTTTCTCTGAAATCCGTTTATAACCTCCGTCATTGTCGGTTTACAACCAACTGTCAATGTCTTCATCAATATCGGAACCGCCATCGATATTTTTAAAAATGTCTATAAAATCTCTGGAGAAACTTTCTTTCGTGCAACGCAAGAATATTTTCTAGCACCACTGAAGTCCAAAATAATTCATAAAACTATTTGTAGTTGTTTTTATCACAGTACGTCACTTTTGAAAGACTAATTTTCGGAGTTGTTGCTCCCATTTTCATCTCAAAGATCCAGCTCATCTGTTGTTGCCTGCAATCTTCTCATTGGTGGTGGAACAATGAAATTCTTAAGGTGCACATATACGCATGCGCAAGCAGACGAACAGACGGTTCTGGCGTTGCAGCCAACATGAGAAATATATGTAAAACTTGTAGCCAACCTCGTCGAAAATGCCCCAGACATAGGTGACGCAGTCCGTGTGCAGGCTAACTTATCGCCCGGTCAAATGTTACTCATGCACTGCTTTGCACATAAACAATCTTACGACACGACGATAATGGAGTGCTCCGTAGGAAATATATGTATGAGCTCACGGACTATATCGGACTGGTTCGGCTACTGCCGTGAAGTGTGCATGATGTCAAATGACACCAAGTATACTGCAAGGGGGAAAATTGGCTGTCCCGGTCACGTCGTTCCAATCGACGAATGCAAAATAGGACGACGCTAGTTTCATCGTGGGCGCGTCGTAGAGGGCAACTGGATCTTGGGAATAATCGACGTGTAAGCGAATGAGGTGCGGATGGCGATATGCCCCAACAACAGGAGCGATGCAAATACGCTCTACAGTCTAATTGCAGCACCCACATTGAAACTTGCGTCGTCCTATTCTACATTCGTCGATTTGAACGACGTGACCGGCACCGCCAATTTCCTCCCTTGCAGTATACTTGGTGTCATTTGACAACATGCACACTTCGTGGCAGTAGCCGAGCCATTCCGATACAGTCCGTGAGCTCATACATGTATTTGCTACGGAACACTCCATTATCGTCGTGTCGTAGGATTGTTTATGTGCAAAGCAGTGCATGAGTAACAAAATTTGACCGGGCGATAACTTATCCTGCTCAAACCATGTTAGTGTTTAGTTAGCATGTGGTGCAATTTAGTTTCTACTTTATGTTAGTGTAATTTCGGGACAAGTAAGACTGTTGGCAGCATTGCGTTCAGTGGAGAAACAAGCATAGTTTGGCTGCACTGAATTCTTCAATATGGCTACATTACACAGGAAGTAAATAAATAAATAAATAAATAAACAGTTAATAACGTTGAAAGAATGCCCTCCAACACGAAATTGCACTAAAAACTGAATAAATTATATTAAAAATAATGGTTGTATATAAAAACATGAAAAAGTGTGAAGGAATTAGAAAAAAAATCACCGCGTCGCATATTAGAAAGAAGAGCAAAATCTTCTTCCACACTTATTTTTCTTCTTCTTCAATCGTCTTATTTTATTGTTCTTGATTTCTGGTAAGTCACACACACACGCACGCACGCACACACAGACAAACATACACACAGGCAAACATAAGGATATTTTTGATTATGCTCCTTTCGTATTCATATTACTTTGAAACATGCATGCTTTTCTAATAGGATCTCGATAATGAAATATTGACTAGAATTTAATAGTCTCTCTAACTAAGAAACAGTGCATGATTTCTTCTCTGGTTAAATGTTAAACATCCTGACTTCTAAACCCAAAAGTTCCAGATTCTGTTCCAAATTCCTCTTTGGTTAGAATCTCTCTCTACCAGAATGTGGAAGAATGTATGTGAGACTAATGCCCGATTTCACCAACAGATGCTAAAATCGACGTTAACACATATAACGTAATAATTGTCACAGCGCTAAGACTGCTATTAAATTTCTTGCATTTCACCAACCTTTTTCTGAAAATGTTAACAAACATGTGCTAACGTCAAAAACTTGTAAATATTACAGCTATAGAAGGCTATGGATGAGTCGTATTATTTTCTGAACGGACTGGATGTCCCTTGGTTTTAATTTTCGTCTGCACAGTGCACACAGCTGAAAAAAATGGCGGATGAACAAAATCGTAAACAAAAGCCGTGAGACAAATTTATCATCGCTGGAGAAAGAATTAGTAATTGAATTGGTGACGAAGTGTAAGGACACGGATCCAGTGAATGTAAAAGAGAAAGATGTCACGTGGGAAAATATTGGAAACGAATTTAATTCAATTGCATGTGTCACTACTACAAGTACCAAACAACTTCGTCAGTTTTACGTAAATTTAAAACGAAGTGCGAAGGACAAGTGACTTGAACGTTTCAAGACGGGAGGCGGACAATGTGTTATCTACATAATTCAGTGAATTATAAATTCCCAAAGTTATTAATACTTGAAGCAAAGGCGAGATCGGCATATTCCTTTCGATGCATGTTCTAACTTCTCCTGTACTTCCAAAGTAACCTTCATAACAACTTGTTTGGACAATCTATACCTTTATAGAAAATTTTCTTCTGAAAGCTCCTCAAAATAATTTCTCCTCATAGGTCGTACTCTATTACGAATACCATTTAGACGGTCTTAAATATAGCAAATCGACGTCAACTGCTGAATTCATGCCCGCCATCTTGACTGTTTACAATTGTAAGGACTTCACAACAGAAATTTGACTTGTTAGTTTAACAAGAGATTTAACACGAGCTAACACTTGTTAGTGAAATGCAATTTTTGTTGTAACTATTGCTAAACTCGTGTTAAGTCTTAACATCGGTTGGTGAACTCGGGCATAATTGAATGTATGTATAGTTAAAAAGGCCAGCGTGAAAAGAAGTTATACTCAACGTATTGTTTTCGCAGTATGACTATAGTATAAATAGGACTATACAAATAAACTGACGGGGAAGGGGGGGGGGCAATATGTGCTAAAATTCCAAAAAGAATATTTATTTCCATACGATATATTTTTTCGGTAAGTTTTCCCGTTCATTTAGTGACATTCTGTATGTCAAAACGTCGAAACCTTCATTTTAAGTTCTGAAGAGTTAATGATTTATAATGAAATACAGAATTAAAAGTAAGAATTGTAATTTTGAAGACGTGTATTAGTATAGCAACATTAAGCTACAAATATTGTCATATAAAGCCGGATATCAGCCACTATTCCATTCATCAACACTAAATCTCTTGAGTTACATACAATTTATGTATTATTGAGGAAAAAAGCTGAGGCAGAGCGTGATGAAACACGATAGAATGAAATTAACGGACACTCTTGCGTCCTGTTTATCATATACGGCTTCTAGTTGATTCGACTGCTCGGGGGTTTAACAGGAGACGAAATATTAGCATTTCAAAACTACTGTCCTGCCCTCAGGTTAGGCACACGCCGGCTTCCTCGCACAAGGAATGTGGCATTGGCTGCATGCAACGCATATATAATGTTTCATCCAGGCTCCTCTTCTGTCATCAGTCAGGCTCACCCTGAATTAGCAACAAAGAACCCTCACGCTCGTAGTAACCGTTATTTTCTGAACATTTGGGCATTTAGAAGCCGATCCTTTCGTGCACTGATCAAAATCCGATGTTACGTTTGCCTCGATCTTAAGATTCGCCACCTATTGCGACGGTTGGAATCAGTATGTCATTGTTTCTTTCGACCTTAGATATTAATTAAATAACCTTTAACTAAATAATAATAATAATAATAATAATAATAATAATAATAATAATAATAATAATAATAATAATAATAATAATAATAATAATAATAATAATAATAATAATAATAATAATAATAATAATAATAATAATAATAATAATAATAATAATAATAATAATAATAATAATAATAATAATAATAATAATAATAATAATAATAATAATAATAATAATAATAATAATAATAATAATAATAATAATAATAATAATAATAATAATAATAATAATAATAATAATAATAATAATAATAATAATAATAATAATAATAATAATAATAATAATAATAATAATAATAATAATAATAATAATAATAATAATAATAATAATAATAATAATAATAATAATAATAATAATAATAATAATAATAATAATAATAATAATAATAATAATAATAATAATAATAATAATAATAATAATAATAATAATAATAATAATAATAATAATAATAATAATAATAATAATAATAATAATAATAATAATAATAATAATAATAATAATAATAATAATAATAATAATAATAATAATAATAATAATAATAATAATAATAATAATAATAATAATAATAATAATAATAATAATTATAATAATAATAAACAAGGAGATACCTGGATTACTGTATGCGGATGATTTAACGGTAGGAGCAATTTCTGTAATAGGTCTACGAAAAATCAATTGAGAATCCATACATTTTGCGCTGACTGGGGATTAAGAATAAACAGAAAAAAAAATGGTATTTAAAAGAAGATCGATACTGAGGAAAGGAGAGGAGTGGTACATAAGAGACCAAAAGGTAGAAGTGGTAAAGGAGTATGACTACTTAGGTGTAAGGATGTGTAACAGTGGAGGATGGGCTGCACAAGCCAGAAAAGTGATAGCTAATGGCAGGGCGGCAATGTCAGGGGTAAGAATATGTAAACATAAACTGAAGATATCAGTTAGATGGCTAGAAAGAATGCATGAAGCGGTCGTTGAAGCCAGAACAATGTATGGGGCACATCAGAGATAGGAACACAATTAGACCAGATGTATGGACTGTTTTGTAAAGAACTACCAGGGCTGCCAAAATCGGCATCAAGAGAAGTGGCATTACTAGAGCTGGGTAATACAAAAAGGAGGGGAATAATAATAGAGAGAATATCGAAACTCTGGTATAAGTGTATTAAAGGGCAGAAAGGGGAATTATTGAATCTGTGCATGAAACAACAGAAAAGCATTACAAACAGTTGATGGTCGAAATTGGAAAGAATTATATTAAAGATAGGCATGGGAGATTTATGGAGAGTAGAGGAGACAAATCATAGCGGTTTTTGGAAGGAAGTGAGAAACAAGAGTACAAACCTAAATAGACAGGAGATATGGGAAAGTATAGATTTTTTTTTTTTTTTTTTTTGAAATGTTATAAGCAATTAAAGACAGAATGGGGTAGGGAAAAATATATAGGTCAATATGACAAAACTGGAAGAGAAGGCATAGCATGGATGAGAGTAGGAATAATGTATCTAAAAGGGTTGAGAAGTAATGAGGTAGGGATATGTGAATTTTGTGAAGATGAAGAGAACACTGTTCATTACCTGATAGAATGTAAGGAGTTAACAAATTGCAGGAGAAAAATATGGTATAAGAAATGGGACAGTGTGAGCAAAGAGGCAGTGGCGTTACGTATGTTAACGGGGATGGGAGAAAAGCAAATAGATGTATAGGATAATTCTTATATAGGTTAAGAGAAAAGTGGATTAGGGTAAAACAAGCGAAGGTCAAGAAGAAATTACACCAAGCTGCTCAGGAAAACCAAAGGCTTATGGCCATGGACCTGAGTCAGCGAGTAAATCTTAGATCAGGAATTTTCATGTATTTAGGGATAGGGATATCATTATGGAGGGGATTCGGTACGTAGGCCACCATGCTGTGCCCATTGTTCCTATGCCCCAAAGTGAAAGGATGGAAGGGATGAAGGATGAGGTGAAGGAGACAGAGGGTGGCCTACCCAAGGAGCCACGGCAGTACAGAGGGCAGGATCCTTACAGTTTACTTGGATAGAGATCTCCCCCAACAAACCAGGACAACGAACTCGCTCCCCTACAGCGGGACGGCAACGAGCCCAGCAGCCGAGACCCAAAGGTCCCTGGCTGGCGGTCCCGAAATGGTCCTAGCAGAAGAGCTGAGGCTGGCAACCGATCTACCGGAGGAGGAAGTAGTTTTCCTCAGAGCACATCATCCTGTCATGCACCGTCAAGACACCCGCCTACACTTCTACCCTGAAAGAGACCACCGGATGAGAGATGTGAAATGATAATGGAGATGAAATGGAGGGACAGGAAATTCGGGGGATGTAATTAACCTACCCAGCATTCGCCTAGCGACCCGGGTAAACCCCCGAAAATACCCATAGGTCAGGTAGATAGACCACGGGGATTGAACCAGGGCCTCCCGAATGCGGGCCACAGAGCCTGAGCCATCCCGCTCGGTATGTTCTCCCCAAACTCTAGAAGAAAATGTCTTAATTTTACACTTTCAGAACACATACTTTCAGGCATGGTGACTTCGAACTGACGTCTCAATAGGTAGTATAAACTTTCAGAAAGCTGGTGGAGAGGAGGGTGGCAAAGTGGAGGAAACAGGGCATTAAATCTCTCGCCAAACAAACAGGGAAGTGTGATATCCATTTGTTTTGCACGGACATTTGCTTTTTGTACGAAAGTTTGCTACTTGCTAAAGGAACCTTCGAAAGTGTTGCTGGCGACTTTTACACAGACACAATGTTGGTTTATTTTACTTTGAATCGGCTGCTGATTACACTATAATAGTCCCCAAAATATGACTTCATCATGGAAATAATCATATATGACCTAAAACTGAAAAAGTAAGAAATATGGCTTTTAAGACCGAATAAATGACATTTCATGGGAATCTACCCCTTAGTAATGACCACTGGTGTTGACACACCCTGAGCACATGTCAGCACTAACTGAGTAGCAGTTGCCAGTGTGTCTGAAGTTATGGAAACACTGGACTCTCGCGTTTGATGTCTTTTGGTGTTATTGGAATCTGTCGATATATTACATTTTTGGATGCCCTAAAAGAAAACGTCTAACAGTGTTAGAATAGGTGAGGATGCTGGATACCTCTGAGCACGACTGAATCTGTTCAATCCAACGATCTGGAAACAGGCCGCCTAATGCATCTCTTATATTTAAGACTTATGTAAAGGACATACATCTTGCGGGTGGAACATCATATCGACCATTTCATTTCATCTGAAATGCATTTTACATCCCTATGGATAAAGAGATGAATACATTGTTAAACTAGAGTACAAGTACAGGCATCTTGTACCAGACGTGCTCAATTGTACAGCACACGCTTGCTTCCCCTACACAGGTTGTTTTCCCAACACCAGTGACCAAGGCAGCGAGAGACAGAGGTAGTAGTCAGTGGCGTTGCTACTAACGTTTAGCGTATCTTTGTTCTAGGTGAAGCCAGATCACAAAAACTGGAAGAAATGAAAGTACCTGTTAAATATGACCATCATGTTGAAAATTTGGTACAGTTTTCTTACAAACTGGCGGAACTTATTGGAAAAAGTTATGAAACCGTTTAGTGAAGGCGAATTTATCAAGCAAAGCTTTCTAGTTGCAGCGAAGGAATTATGTTCCGATTTAATCAATTTATTTACATTAGCCAGTCTCTCGAAGTGCATAATGTACCGATACGTAACGAGACGCATAGAAGAACTATGTTGTGTTTTGGAAAGGCAATTAAAGCACAAAATAAGGTCATTAATTAGGTCCATTATTAACATGTTTTTCTGTAGCCCTGGACGAATCTGTGGACAGATTTGATGAGATACAGCTAATTGTATTTCTGAGGGGAAATCTTAGAAGAAGTGTTAGATATAGTGCCCCTTAAAAGTACAACTTGTGGAAAAGACATTTTCAACGCTGTCCATGATGTTGGAAATAAATTTGAACTTCCATGGGACAAACTCGTGAGTGTTGCGATCGACGGAGCACCCTCTATGAAAGCACGAGAAAATGGTTTCATTGGCTGGCTGAACAAGTTTTTACAACATAGCAATATTGAATCTGACTTCTTGCCCATGCACAACATAATACATAGGAAGGCTTTACGCGCTAAGTCCGTCACGTTAAATAACGTAATGCCAGTTGCTGTAAAATGTGTAAATTTTATTAGATCCACTAGCCTTCGATATAGACAAAATCTCATGCAAGATCTGGGAACGGAATGTTCAAAATTACCTTATTATTGTCACGTCAGATGGCTCTACTGGGGACCCATGTTAATGTATTTATTTGAACACGTCACGTGATTATTGAATTTATGAAAATCAAAGTAAGCATCTCCATTTAAATGCAACAATAGTAATGTCCATACACCTTTGTACTTTACACAGTCTTAAAATAATAACTGTGTCTTATATTATAGTTAGTTAGTTACTAACACTCCCCACATGGCAACCTTGGCCTTCGGGGTAACCTCACCCCACCAAGTGATGACCGGACCCATTTCTCAGGTGGAGGCACCCAGAGGGCGGTGTCCATTACCTCCGATGATAGGGTGATAGTGAAGATGGCGGTGAGGTGAGAGGACCTACAGTTTTTACCGTGGACTCCGAACCACGTTGGGCATAGGGGATACTTCACATGTGCTAGACAGAGGTGAAGGCGTGGATAGGGCCGACTTAAAATCGCCAACCCCAGAGCCGGGAATCGAACTCGGGACCCTTAGAACGGGAGCCGCGAACGAAACCACCGCGCTACCCCGGCGCCCTGTCTTATATTATTGTTTCAGGGAAATGAAGTTTCTAAACTGACACAAGACGAATGGTTGTGTGACCTGGCACTTTCAACAGATCATTTTGGTTATTTGGATGAATTCAATACACGCTTGCAGGGTAGAAATCAAAACATAGTGTGCTTTGTTGACGCCGGAACACATTTATGGCTTAATTGGGACTGTGGGAAGGACAACTGGTAGTTGCAAATTTATATCATTTCTCTTGCTTGCGTTCCATGTTCACAATAAACGTCATACTTCTGGAAAAGTATGCAGAAGTTCTAAAGCAACTACATGACAAATTCCCTTCGCAATTTGAAGATATAAACAAATTTGAGACAAATATCCAATTATTTTGCACTCCTTTGAAGTTTCCAAGTAGTAAGGCCCCACACGAGCTAAAAATGTAACTACTTTTACTGCAAAATTCCACGACAGTAAAACGTTTTGAGAAGGAAGTATGGGAATTATTTAAATCTTTGCCCTGTAGTGATTATCAGAGGTTACGTTTGTTTGCTTCTAATTTAATGGAAGTCTTTGGCTCTACATATATCTGCGAACAAACTTTTTCAAAGATGAACTATATTAAAAGTGAGTATCGCAGCACGACAAGAGACTATCACCTTGCTTATCTTTTGAGACTGTGCACTTCGTCTTTTGTACCACATATTGCAGACCTTGTGAAACATAACTTGTGTCATAGAAGTCATTAAAAGTCACAGAAACATTAGCAAGTAAGGAGTTAACTATGAGTGCGAACGCTTATGATTTCCTATACGTCAGAATGATAGCGATGTTCCGCCACTGGAACTCAGTAACCACAGGTAAACGCGCGATTCAATCGCAGCGGGCGGAAAGAGGTGATTTCAACCTCCCCTTTTCCAGCTTTAATTGAGCTCCGCAGTCTTATACATTCGTAAGTTCCATGGTGACCGGTAATTTACCTTATCTTGCCTTCGAAAAGATAATCTGATGGTCACAGAACACAGACAAACCCTCTCAGTACTCCACAGTCAAATGCCTTCTCAGCACTAAAGACGAAAATTAATACTGCTTCCATCTTGAATGTCGATGTCAATTGTCCGATCATTGCACGTGATGGGGTGGGCGTGACAGAGATTGTTTACTGTTTATGCGTCTTCTCCCCGAGCACAGTACATCAAGATAGTCAGTTGTTAGCTATAGGTCGAGCATCAATTGTAGTACAATACATTATGGGTTCCTACTAAAAAAAAATGTGTTGACATCCATATCTCACAAATATTGAAGTGACCTAATATTCTTCAAATGTACTACTCGTTCCCTTCGATAGCATTCTATAATCAACTGCCACACTTCATCATGGTTCAAAAGTTATCCGATTGTCTTTTTAGGTGGTTCACTCTGGGTGTGTGTATGATTACCGTCATTTAACAAACTGATAGAGACTGTGAATGAAAGAAATGGTTAAAATTATTCTCAGTTATATAATTCAATATGTACACAACCAATTACACCTACTAAGTGCCATCTACAATGACAACCGGAACTAATCACGTCCATCTTACACGGACGTTTAGCCGACCATTTTCTCAAGCAAATATGGAACTACGTAACATTTGTGAATAAATTACTGAACAAAATATCAATTTAAGGCACTATCATAAGCATCAATGTTTACACACGCGTGAATTAAATTCACCATACCTTCGTTTCAGATTAGAGTCCGAAATACATGGAAAGCAGAATAAAGCACTGCTGACTTAACGTCCACAGAACCGATTACGTTTCGAGTGAATGTCCATTTAATTCTTACGTCCCATTTTTGTTAAATATTTGTGTGTAGATCAGATACTGTTACTGCAGTATTTCTGATTTGCTTTGTTTACTATAGATTAATGTAGAAAATGGGCTACTTAGTAAAAACTCTTACTTTATTAATGTGAATTAAAGTATCAAATCACAGAAGTTTTTAGTATTCCCAGCAGAAGCAAATTTTACTTTTAATCATCGCTAATCAATGCAGACAACATTAGAAAACAATTTAATTTTAGGTCTGAACAAGCAGAAATGGCGAATATGATATAAAAACACAGTTTTTCGTTAACTTCTTTACTGCACGGACAGCAGGGTCTATAGGTTTAAGTTACCCAACATTCATCTTTCAAGATAAGGGAAAACCCAGGAAATCTGAACCTTGTTCAGATAACCCAACCTGACCAAGTGGGATGACTTAGGCGATTTCGTATTTGGCCCGCATTTGGTGGCCGACCTGCTAACCCATGGTTTTCTGGAGGGTTTTCCTGGGTCGCTAGGCGAATGATGAGTAGGTTAATTACATCTCCCTAGTTTACGTCACTTCATTTCATCTCCATTGTCATTTAATATAATCTCCCATCTAGTATCTTTCGAGGTAGAAGTATCGGCGGGTGTTTCTGCATTGCTACCCTGACTCCTTGAGTCGGCCGCCCTCTTGTCTACTCTCGCCTCATCCTTCCTCCCGGGAGCTTAGGTACAATAAACCATAGGTTCCGGTGCCGAATCCCCTCCGTAGTAATCCTAATCCTAACTGACCCTGACCGAAATTCAAACTCCGAACCTCTTGAACGTGAGGCACTCTACAGAGGCGGACGTATTTACTTGGCCTCCGATCATTGAAGCACTGCTCTCAAATGAGCCACTCCTCCTCAATGTTGGGGAATTCGTGAGAATGTTCGTGAACATGATAATTGTGTCGATGTAGCTTTCTGCATACAGCTCATGAGCTGTGATGTATTCCCAACTGCATAACGGTCTGCCGTCTGTGCTCTACAACAAATAACATATAAAACAATGAATGGACGACTATTTAGTTTAATTAATTGTTATTGGTAGGCCGCGCCATGGCTGAGTGTTCACACCACTTGACTCTCACCAAAGCAGCTTGAGTTCGATCCCAGGTGACCGTAAAGTGAGATTTTTGGTGGACAACACGGCGCTGGGACGGTTTTCTCTGGGCTCTCCGGTTTCCCCCGTCAACATCCCACCAATTGCCCCATCATCTTTTCTATAATTCATCTCGTCCTCATGTATGTCATCCACTTCCTTCCCCTTCACACCAGACAGTAGGCTTCTTCTTATTTTATTTATTTATTTATTTATTTATTATTTTTTTTTTGTAATTTTACGTTCTCCAACGTTAAGTCATATCGGACGGTGAAATGATGCTCAAATGTGTTCAGGGTCCATGGAGCTTACAGCTACCCGACGTTCGTCTTTCAGGATAAGGGAAAACCCCGGAAAACACCTTATCCAGGTAACTCACCCTGACTGAGATTCGAACTCGGGACCTCTTGAACGTGAGGCAGACATGCTACCATCTACGCTACCGAGGCGGGCTGGCATTAGGCTGATCACCTATCCTGGTTCTCTATCGTATCCAAAGCTTCGGTTCCTCAGGCCCGACCTTAAAAGAGATAGAGAAGCAAGAATACCCTAACACCACGTAAGGAAGTTGAAGAAGAAGTAGAATTGTTATTGTTGTCAACGATGGAGCAACCCATGTTCAAAGAAACGTTTTTCCTGTTATGTTCCTTAGTGATCTTGTACTATAACGCACCATGGCAAGATAGTAGACTTAACGGAGCTTGAGAAATTCGAAAAATGTCGACGTCAAAATCGTTACTAATGATGCTACATTCAGATACAGTATGGAAAAGTTTCCAAAGTACTCAATGACGTGATCAAAGTTACTGCACCTGGATGCATGTCAACAAAAACAACTTTTTTGTGGCGACACGCCATTCGATATTTCGCCTTTGGCTATCAATCAGGAATTTTAATTTATCACACCCTCCACATTTAGCGCATTCCGAAAATACTAAGAAAAATATTAATAATAATAAAAACACTAATGCATCACTGAAGAGAAATATTTTCTGCTACTTAACATCGAAACAACCATGCCGTGGTGCAGTGGCCTAGAGCGTGGCAGCTCTGGGTCCCACTCACGAAAGTTCCCGGGTTCGTTCCCACCCATAAATCCACATATTCTTCCAGTATTCAGGACTCCTTTTAAGAGATAGGGGTAGCACAAAATATATTCAGGTCAAGGTGCGAGGGCCGTTGAGTACTTCCTACACACCAAATATATTACTACTAACTACTACACCGAAACAAAGTGGCAATGTCGTTGTAGAGGTAAAATCTCAAGAAGAAAGACTGAAAACTGTATTACAGCAATAAAAAGCTGTCACATGTGTTTAATTTTAAGTTGGGCAAAACAAGCAAAAGTAAAAGAATAAATAGGGCCCGCTACGGTAGCGTAGATGGTAGCGTGTCTGTGGGCCGCGCCGTGGCTCAGTGGTTAGACCGCTTGGCTCTCACCAAGGCGGCCCAGGTTCGATCGCAGGCGACCGCAAAGTGAGATTTGTGGTGGACAACATGGCGCTGGGTTGGGCTTTCTCCGGGATTTCCGGTTTCCCCCGCCATCTCATTCCACCGTTGCTCCATCTTCATCTCATGTATCATCAGTCTCATCGCCTGCGGTGCCGTATGTAGTAAAAGCGGGCGTTAAACACTACACATTCATTTAGCATGTCTGCCTCACGTTCAAGAGGTCCCGAGTTCAAATTTCGTCAGATTGAGTTACCTGGATAAGGTTTTTCCGGGGTTTTCCCTTTTCCTGAAAGACGAATGTCTGGTAACTCTAAACTCCATGGACCCTGGGCCCATTTGAGTATAATTTCACCCATTTCACTCACTGTCCGAATTGACGATGAATGACGATGAATGGAATGGGTGAAATGATGCTCAAATGAGCCCAGGATCCATAGAGCTTAGAGTTACCAGACATTCGTCTTTCAGGATAAGGGAAAACACGGGAAAAAACCTTATCCAGGTAACTCGCCCTGACCGAGATTCGAACTCGGGACCTCTTGAACGTGAGGCAGACATGCTACCACCACGCTACCGGGGCGGGCACTCTGACGTCTGTAACATACCCAACCTTCGTGTATTCCAAAAGGTTCGAGTAGTTGTTCCTGGGAACTATACCTGCTGGTCTACCTGACAAAACAGTCGACCGCCCGCCTCGGTAGCGTGGTGGTAGCGTGTCTGCCTCACGTTCAAGAGGTCCCGAGTTCAAATCTTGACCAAGGTGAGTTATCTGGATAACGCATTTTTCCGGTGTTTTCCCTTATTCTAAAAGACGAATGTCTGGTAATTCTAGGCTCTATGGACTCTGGACTCATTGTACCATTTCACCCATTTCATTCATCATCCGCTATGACTTAAAGTTTAAGCATGTAAATTAAAAAAAAAAAAAAACGAATACCACATGCCATAAAACATCACTTTTAACATATTGATGAAAGATAAAATGTATATCTATCCTGAATTCTTTGTGAAAAAAGCTATGAATGCCCTTTATTTCTTTGAAATGTGTATAATTTTGTACAAAGGAGTCACAATAGCTAGGGCCAAAGTTTACAACAGGAGAAATGTAGTGTTAATTAAAATACACGATTTATTTCCAATTATTTCGTAACACATCTTTAATATTTCATCTGACGCACATTGTAATTCTCTTCCCCCTCCCCTTTCTTTCTTCCAGAAGAGCTTGTTGGCATGACTAAGGTATTAGATTTTGTTTCCTCCAATTGTAAATAAGCACTTCCTGCTTAATTTCAAATCATACCTCAATAAATATGTGTCATGTATAACGTAACATAAGAAGAAAAATAGCTTTTATAATATATGTAAATTTGTCATTACTAGGCAATATCCTGTGATTGACTCCCCTAAGAGACTTTTATAGCTAATTAAATCTTTATACTATAAACGTTTTAACAAGAAATCACATTTGTAATTAATCTGTATGACTATTATTATTCCCTTTGCTGTAATTATATTGTGTTGAGATGTCGCATGGTTCACTGAAAACACAAGACTATTAAAATCCACCCGATGTCATTTCATCCCGGAATAGTCGATAACAGCTCTCAGTAACTTAAACCATTATTTCTCAAAGTCACCTTAATGATGACTTATTTGAAATGTCACTTAATCTTGATACATTGTCTTCTTGTTCAGGTTAACCTTCACTTTATTGTTGTGATATTCCTAATAACAGAATGTCTTCTTACATTGTCCTCAGTTTCGAGAAGGTAATGTGGGATTTTTCTCAGAGAATACAAATAGCCTTGGGAAGTCCAAGCAGCTTTAGGGCAGCGATATCAAGGAATCATGACAGCCACTGAAGTATGGGGGCGTGGTGTGGCCGAGGGGTGTACAAGGGTGTAATATGATAAAACTCTGTATTTTAAAGTACAGCTTAGGACAGACTGATGGATTACATTTCAAGCAATGAATGGAGTATTTTTATTAAACACTATGGGTATGGATAACCAAAATCTTAGAGGGCAGCACTAAGCTTATCCCTTCAGTATTATATCCAGAGATGGGCACAGTACAGATGACTACGTTTTTGGATTTTATTAATCTTTCTTACCAATGTATGCAGTACATCGGTTGGAATGGTCTCTATCTACGTTTGGATATTTTGTTCGAGTTCTTCCTCCTTTCCTCTATGTAATCCAATGAATGTTGGTGCCCGCCTCGATAGCGTGAATGGTAGCGTGTCTGCCTCACGTTCAAGAGGTCCCGAGTTCGAATCTCGGTCAGGGTGAGTTACCTGGATAAGGTTTTTCCGAGGTTTTCCCTTATCCTGAAAGACGAATGTCAGGTAACTCAAAGTTCCATGGACCCCGGACTCATTTGAGCTTCATTTCACCCATTTCATTCACCGTCCGATATGACTTAACGTTGGAGGACGTAAATTGAAAAAAAGAAAAGAAAAGAAAAGAAAAGAAAGAAGAAAAAGGAATGTTGAAGTTAAAATAAACATTCAAAGGGAACTAAAAGAGCACTCCACCCCTTTAGCTGCTCCATTATGAGGAATATAATTAGCAGAGTCCAAAAATGTTGTCAACGTGATATCAATCTAGGAATGTGATATTCAAACGATGAGCACAGATTTAACTCAGTATTCTGGCTATATGTTGAACATAGTGTTAAAACGTGCTTCATCTGTTATCAGTTGCTTTAATATAGTCCACACTTTATACCGTTGTTACAGTAAGAAGGCCAATGCAATGAAGCGCTGCAGGCGCCACTTACCGAAGAATTCCAGGACAATAAGAGGAAAAACAAGGAAATTTATGACAAACAATATTTTATTTTCTCTGGACACATTTTCAAAATGTATTCGCGAACATCCGTGATGCTGGAAAAATTTAACAGCTGCTTAGATTCGAGTGACGAGTTCCGCGAGCTTATTCAATACAGAATATTCCTGTATTTACGCATTCTTAACCTTGAATACCATGCTTCGTAGGTTTTCTCAAGCAAACGTGACTTTTCCATAGTTAGGAAGGACTAAACATTTTTGTCACGTTAAGTCTATGTAGCTTGTGAATAAGTGATTGTTTTTTGTTTTATGTGGCGTTTTTAAATTACAGTTGTACTATATTTTAATAACATTTGAAATAGTATTTTATGTAGATTGGTATTTATTGTTGACAAATAAGAAATTATTGTGAATTTTTAAGTTACCTGCAAAAGTGTGTGAATTGCATACTTTCTCCATTTGAGACTAACATTTCACGCTGTGGGGGCTAGCTCTAGGAAAAATTGGAACGTCTGAGTAAAGAGGAAAAGCAGGAATATGCTTTAGTATAAACAGTCTTGCAATGCAACAAGGGCCTACGTGTGACTGTGAACTGCACCGTGGGGCTGAGGTACAATTATAATGGGGAGGGATTCAAGTGATAAGGACCAATGTGGTTGGGGTAATCAACAGAACCAATTCTGGCAAAGATATACCTTCCACTTTCCTCGCCAAGAATACCATAAACCATAATGTGTCATTTATAAACTTAACAGCAATAATTAAAAAATAAAACAGATGGTTTATGGCTAGATTAAAAGCCCCATATCTCCAATGGTAAATCGTTAATTCCTGGCTCGGCTAACCGGAAACCAGTATCTAAGATATGTGTAATATGGAATGTTTCACGGGGTATAGACGTACGTTTTTTGTTCATTAATTTTTTAACACTAAGGAAGATAGAGGTGTTTTATTTTGCTTTCTAATTTATCAGAGTTGTAATTTTTTAAATGAGGCCGCTCCATGGCTGAATGGTTAGACCACTTGGCTCTCACCAAGGCGGCCAGGGTTCAATCCCAGGCGACCGTAAAGTGAGATTCGTGGTGGACAACATAGCGCTGGGGTGGGTTTTCTGCGGATCCTCAGGCTTCCCCTGTCAGCATTCCCACAATTGCTCCATCATCTCACCCTCATATATATTTATGAGGGCTGTTCAATAAAGAATGATCACATTTTTTTCTTTTTTTTTGACAAGGTAGCTTTGCTCATCATAATTTTGATGGTCCTTCTCAAAATAGTCTCCCCTGAATGTGATGTACTTAGTAAGTAATAGTAATATTTATTGAGGTACTAAGCTTTTACAATTTTTGGACTGCCCTCTGTTTTGGCCCAGGCCACTGCTACACAGGACAGTCCATTAAGTATATTTACAGACATGTTACAATATGTATTATTACAGAAGTCACTTATTATTCCTTCTCTCTTTTTACAGTCCACACCCACTTGTTTTTAACCTTACTTAAAAACTGACCTATGTTTTTATAATTTTTACTTAAAACCTTGATTAAGCTGGTTCTCCTATTCATTTTTGATATTTGACATTCTTTCCTCCACATCTCTGTTTCCTTACAATCAAACAATATATGTTTTATATCCTCTTTATCCCCACGCAATGGGCACTCATCTTGCGGGTATCAATTTCTTTGACCTCTTAATCTCCATATCCCTGCTCTTAACCATGCTAACCCCTTTCTTTCTTCACTGTTAGTGCTATCTATATACCTCTCCCTGCCCCAACTATTTTTCAATTGAATATAGAAAACAAGTGATCTCTTCTCTGCTATTTGACCAAACAGTTTCTGGATCTCCATGTCTTCAAATCTTATTCTAGCCCCTTTCCAAAAACCTTCATAATTATTTTCTCTCTTTCTCCAAATGTCACCCATACTATTATCTTCCAAATTATTTCGTAAATTACTTACCCATCCTTTATTTGGTAGAGTTAGTTCTTGATACTTCAAGCATTGTTTCAGTATATTCCCCTCCTCTAGATTCAATACCCTATAACAATATTTTAGTGCCCTTTCTATAACTAACCCTTTTCTTGGAACTCTCCCCATTTCAATTAGAGCTACTTCATTTGCAGTTGATATTGGCAGCCCTAGAACTTCCTGACAAAACCCCCTGTGTACATAATCTAAAACTTCCCATCCCTTTTCTAGCCCCCACATCTCAATACCATAGAGCATTCATGCCTCAACCACTGAATTATATACCCTTTCTAACCATTTCATTTCCATTTCAGGTGTTTTATACAAACATCCTCTTACAGCTGCCATTGCTGCTTTCCCTTTTGCCAGTGCGCATTTCTTTTGCTTCTCCCATTTCCCTCCTGCATCAATTTTCATTCCTAAGTAGTTACATTCACGTACTACTTTATATTCGATTCCCTCTTTGTACCACTTCTCATGTTTACTCAGTTTATTACCTTTTTTAAAAACTACAATTTGGGTTTTAGCTCTATTCACCTTTAGGCCCCAAGCTGCACAATATTTATCTATTTCTTGTAAAGATATTTTTAGCCCATTCACAGTAATAGCACCAATCACCAAGTCATCTGCAAACAATAATCCAGGGATTTGTATATTATTAATTACCGGCAAGAAATTATTATTATTGCTTATATTTTTCAATATATCATCTATGAACAAGTTAAACAAAACTGGACTTAACTTGCACCCTTGCCTTAGCCCTTTTTCCTGGTGTATGTCCCTAGTTATTGCACCTTCTTCATATTTTATACAAAATGTGTTCTCTTTGTATAACCCTTGTAGGATGGTTACCATTTTGTTACTAACCCCCTACATTAATAATTTATATCACAGCAAATTCATCTCTATTCGATCAAAAGCTTTCTCGAGATCAATAAAGGCCATATATATTTTACCTTTTTTATATCTTAAATACTTGTCCACTAGTGTTTTTATAATAAAGACATTGTCCACTGTTCTCCTACCTTTCCTAAAGCCCATTTGATATTCTGAAAGAATATTGAATTGTTCAATCCATTTTTGCATCCTATCAACTAGTATTCCTGTAAAAATTTTACCCACATTGGACAGCAGTGCTATTCCCCGATAGTTATTGGGTTTATCCAACTCCCCTATGCCCTTGTATATTGGCTGTATAATTGCTTTTCTCCAACTTTTTGGTATATAACCATTAGTTTTCATTGAGTTAAACAATGATGTTAATAATCTAACCCTGTTGCCATCTTCGCACCATACTTTAAGAAATTCTCCTGGTATACCATCTATTCCTGGAGCTTTATTTCTCTTAATTCTTCTAACCTGGTTTATTACTTACTCTTCTGTTATATCCCTATCTAATATCTCACTAAAGTTATTCTCTATTTCTGGGATTATCTTCCCCTTGTTAGAATTTTCATATGCATATAAATTTGAAAAGTAACTTAGCCACTCTTCCTGACTTATATTATGTTTGGTTACATGTTTTTTGTACAATGACTTTATACCCCTCCATATTTTACTCACATTATTTTCGGCAATAGTAATGATTAGGATATCCGCTTTCTTTTGTCTTCATTGGGATTTTTTACTTTCCAGTAGTTCACTGTAGTGGTATTTATTTTGCAAATACTCTTTCTTAGAATAAGGATCTCCTGTTTCCCTCCACTTTACCAATTTTTCCTTTACTACGTTTTTAATCACCCTACATTCCTCGTCAAACCAACCATTACTAGTATTAGAGTATCCTTTGTTAGTCATTTTCATCCCCTCTCCTGCCCAAGTCATAATAAAACTCAGAATACTAATTGCGTTTTCAATTTCATAATGATTTAAACTGTGCATTATGCCCTGCTGGCATATTTTCCCTATATCTGATTCTAATGTGTACTCAAATTTTGCTTTGTCTTCTTCCTTCCATTTGTATCTTACTAATTCCCTTTTTATTGCACTAGTCCCTGCAAGTTGTTCATTGGTTGCTCTCTGAGCTTTAATACCTGCGATGTACTTGTCCCAGAGTTTCTGCCAGTCTTCAAAGTCATACTGGAAATCATCTTTTGAGAGATGCTTAAAAATCGCTTCCACAGCTTTCACCACTGCTTCTGATGATGGATAATGCCTTCCACGAAGGCGTTTCTTCAAGTTAGGGAATAGGAAAATGTCACTTGGGGCTAAATCCGGACTCTAGGGTCGCTGAAGGATGCACTTCACGTTGATTCTTGCAAGATATTCAGTAACAACATTGGCAATATGCGGCAACGCATTATCGTGGTGCAGCATCCAGCCTGCTTCATGGAAATGTGGTCTCTTACGCCTGATATGGACTTCCGATGTTTTCAGGATATCCCTGTAGTATTGTCCAGTCACTGATGTGTGTGCAGGTACAACATGCTGATAAACAATTCCATGAATATCAAAGAATGAGATGATCATAACTTTCCCAGCAGAAGCAATCACTTTTGCCTTTTTGGGGGGTTGGCGATGAAGGAGATTTCCACACTGAGCTTTGCTGTTTGTTCTCAGGATCAAAATGATGTTGCCAGGTTTCATCAGCAGTGATTACGTTTGAAAGAAACTCCGGATCTTCCTCTAACATCAACTTTAACTGCATGCAAATGTCCTTTTGTTCGGGAATCAACAGTCTTGGAACCCATCACGCACAAACACGTCTCATGTGTAATGTTTCTGTCACCAATGTGTGGGCGGCCCCAATGAAATGTTCAATATTTCAGAAAGTGATCTTAAAGTAATTCGTCGATCCTCTCTCACAATGGCAGCAGCAGTTCTGATGTTTTCTTCCGTAAGAGCAGTAACTGGAGCACCGGTCCACCTTCCTTTGAAATTGTCTCCCATCTTTAAACATTTTAAACCACCTTCGAGCTGTGCTGTAGGGAACAACAGGCCCTCTGTATGCCTCCTGTAACAATGTATAGGCCTTACTGAAGATTTGTTGAGAATTTCAGAGCCGCATATTGTCCTCGCGTGTTACCTCCATTGCAGCGGTAGGCGATACTGAACATGTCTGAACTTTTCTGGTTCTCACAGGCGGGAACCAGGAGTACCAACAATGAAACTACTACGGCGTGTTTGTTTCACATGAAGCTAACAGAATATAATAAGATTGAATTTTAGTGCGAAAAATTATGACCGTAAAAGAATTATGATCATACTTTATTGAACAGCCCTCGTATATCATCCGCTTTCTTCACGTTCCCACCAGGCAATGGGCTGATCACCAATCCTGGTTCTCTATCGGATCCAAAGCTTCGGTTGCTCAGGCCCGACCTTAAAAGTGATAGAGGAACAAGAATCCCCTAACACCACGATAGTGATATTTTCAGATTATTTTCACGCCTATTTTTTTTTTTTTTTTTTTTATTAATTTGCTAATGTCAAAGACTAATACACAGTTTTAGCACAATTTTCGATACAAACTAATTATTGTCGTTTATGTTTACTCAAGCCTTGTTTTATTTTAGAAACTGAATATCCTAGTTGATCTCTTCAATTGTTTGGAAAACTGTCAATATGATTTGTACATTTTTACGCGACAAGATTTACATATTACGTTTGTATTTCATAAGCATTGATAATTTCGTAATTATAAGATATATTCTATACAAAAGAACTGTGTACAGGCTCTATTTCAAGTACATTAATGAACAAAATAAAGTTAGATCTATTTAAGAGAAACTTCTCAACTTCTGAGTACCATTACAACATAAGTCGTTATTTGTAATTCTAAAATACTGTTAGCGTTACGAGGTTTTGGGAATCAGCACATTTATCCTGAACCCTTGTTGTTATATAATACGAGGTTATATGCAACGAATGACCGTGATCTAGTCATGAGATTTTTATCAGTCGGTAATTTTGAAGCAACGAATCGAATGCTGCAAACAAACAATAAAAACTACAATGAAAATTATATCCTCGTGTGGTTACGGGTGCCTGCAGCTGCATTTTATTCGGATAATATTCTTTCCGCATAACACCGTCTTCTGAAAGGTCTTTAACCTCTAAAAGGTCAAAGGATATGGACCCTTATAGCTGCATAACGATCACGATGTTAGCTGCTCGGTCCGTTACTATAGGTCAATTGTTAAAACTATATTTTGTATTAAATTGCTCTTTATACGTTATAGAGCGATGTCGATTGACTCCTCATTTGAATTATTTCATATTTGCATTGAGCTGGTATTTTGTCATTAATACATACAGATAGATTAAGACAATATGGGTTTGGTAAATTTCCACATTTACATAGCTATGTTTCCCATAAATGTTGAACAGTACGATAACAACCATAGGTGAATTGCGCAACAATGAAAACTTCTAAGTCAATATCCATATACAGGTTCCGAACAAGGTTGAACAGGTAAATGATAGGGATATCATTACGGAGGGGTACATTGTCCCTATGCCTCCAAGTGGAGGCACCCCCGGGAGGAAGGATGAGGCGAAGGAGACTGAGGACGGCCGGCCCAAGGAATCACGACAGTACAGAGGGCAGGGTCCCTACAATTTACTTAGATAGAGACCTACCCCGACAGACCAGGACAATGAACTCGCTCCCCTACTGCGGGAGCAACAAGCCCAGCAGCCGAGCCCTAATGGTCCCAGGCAGGTGATCCGAGCCCCAAAGTTCCCTGGCTGGCGGTCCCGAAATAGTCCCAACAGAGGCTCGGAGACCGGCAACCGACCTACCGGAGGAGGAAGTAGTTTCCGTCAGAGCATATCATCCTGCCATGCACACCGAGACACCCGCTGACACTTTTGCCTGAAAGAGACCACCAGATGAGAGAAGATATGAAATGATAATGGAGATGAAATGGAGGGACAAGAGAATCGGGGAATGTGATTAACCTACCCAGTATTCGCCTGGCGACCCCGGGAAACCCTCCGAAAAACCTATGGGTCAGGTACATCGGCCGCGGGGAGCGAACCCGGGCCTCCCGAATGCGGCCACAGACGAAACCGCCTGAGCCATCCCGCTGCTCGGTGTAAATGAAAGAGCTAACATTTCCCTTTCCACTTTGTGCAGACTTAGGACTGGAAGAAAATACTACAATAGTTTCAGATTCTTTCTCGGCACATAGTTGGAAATATTTTCTTCTCTTATCGTTTTCAAATGCACACCTTTCCAATTTACTTACGGGGTTCCTCAGGGATTTCTGGCAAGTTGTTTCTTTGGTCTTTCGTTGTACTTATTTTGCACACGAGGATGTCACTATCAATCACTATCTAAACTGACACAACTTTCATCAATCGCTCTCTGAATCAGGCGCGGCTCTGGGCGAATTGATTAGGTGACTCGGAAAATTCGCTAAACTAAATTTCGCTTTCATTATGTCCACGAAATGTCATTTCTTGTCTACTTCCCTAATGGGATATTTCATGAAAAGCCTGTTAAGCTTAACGCTCCCATTGTAGTTTGCAATATATAGACGTGAGCTTTCCCAAAGAGAGTCTGCAATTTTGTTAGTGTTTTTTCTTTTCTTTTTTTTTTTTCTTTTTTTTTTCCTCAGCTCCTTCAATCCGACGCAATCATGTTCCTCATACCAACGAGTCTTAAATTTCCTGGTGTATTTTGAAGATGCTGAGCCACAAAGTTTTTCTAAATGTAGCACCGACATTTCCCACGGCGCGTTTATCATCTCTTTTCCATAAAGGAACACGCCAAGTCGTGTGTTGGATTCATTGTAAATCCCTTAAATATGAAAAATTAAACACTTCAAATATCAGACAAAAATCACTGATCACAAAAAAATTACGTTTTTACTCAGGATGCAAAATGATAATAAACAGTAGCACATGACACGCGGGGCTCGCTTCAAACAGGTTACCACTTCTAACAACAAATTTACTTTCAAATAAACGAAAAAATAGGAAGAAGGTTCTGTATTGTGTCCTCCCCCGCCCCCTCCGCATGTGTTACGGTCACATTGGCCTTTTAATAACGAATCACTGGTCGGGAAGTAAGCTAGCTGCATTATCGACGAATAAAAATAGAAATTAATTGTTCTTTAACACTAGCCATGTGTAGGACGCGCTATGAAAAGGTAGAGCCGGACTGAAAAATTCAATGTCATGGTTGGTACGTTGGCCATAGTAGCTCAATGGTTTAGAGCGGCTGGACGGAGACCAGAAGATCCGTGGTTCAAATCCCGGCTATGGCATTGAATTTTTCAGTCTGGCTCTACCTTTACATAGCGCGTCCTACACATGGCTAATGTTAAAGAACAATTAATTTCCATTAATTGTACCTAATAGTGGTCCGAACTATAAAGCCCGGACCTTAAAGTACTTACAGCATAGTAAGTCGTCATTAAGCTAGTTGTCTCATGTGTTTATGAGAACTCCTAGTGGTTTACCGGGAAAAACACGAGTCAGTTGGAGAATTTAATGTCATGTTGGCATGTTGGCCATAGTAGCTCAATTTTAACATATTGTTCATATAAAGGGTAGTTTAGGGTTTAGATTTCCTCTAAAATCTTCGCATCGCATCCTTGAAAGATATTGTGCTTAATACTGTGACTCCGATCCCTATAGTGGTACATGATATCCTGGCCACCCGCAGTCGATTACATAGGATACGGCTCTCAGATTCAAGTATCTGCAACGCGATGGGGAGGATACACTACAGCATAGACTTTATGAATGCCCAGTTGTGGCGCCGATTAAGGGACGCCTCATGAATTATCTACAGAAACTCCGTTTGACCCGATATGCCTGGTGTACCCTACACATTCTTCTTGAACCGAACTTTGTGATCACTCCGCCTGTCAGACTTCGGTTTGTGTATGGTTTACTAGCTCATACAGTGTATTTACTGCAACATTCGGAGTATGTGAATCTTTATGATTACGGTCAGAACAAATGAAAACAGATCATGCTAAGCTCTTTGGTGATACAAAATTACCAAGTTTTATAAGGCATATCAGTTCTTTTTTGAACGAAGGTAGTTTTTTCTGTAGCTATTTAGTGGTTTTAGTAATCTCAGTTCATTGTCAAACAAGTTTGTCATCTCATTTGTTTTGTCCAAAATTAATTACCAGAGTGTGAAACAAATGTAAATATAAGCACCAGAAAAAAAAGAATAACTTTTATCGGATACTTCCTTTTTAGGTTAAGTTGTTCACAAACAAATACACACATTTACACAGTCCAAAAGTGAAGGGGGTCCTAAAACATGCTTCCGATGAGATATTTATGTCGTTTGGTGCAATAGGAAAAGTAAAGTATAAAGGCTTAAGTTCACAATCACGTGGTAAGTGCCGGTTTTTTAAAATATAATTGAAAACTATAATTGCTGGGAGTATTTTATTAATCTATATTGTAGATATAGGATAACATAGAACCAAAACCTATACCTATATACTCAGTCCTTAAATTTGTATTAATTCCAGATGCAGTTATAAAATATGGGTGAATAAGTGATACGATAGTAATGTATGCAAAACCCCAAAAATTAATTAGATATCCAAACAATGTCTAAAGTGCATTTTTGACCCTATGTGGTGTCTTAGAGCTTGTATCACATGCCTAAATGATTATTTTAAGCTACTAAAATGATATTTAAAGCTTATCGCCACTTAACACTTTTCAACCAAACCTTTCAGCTTCATTACCTATACCAGCTGTTTAGCCGTTGAAATCGTTGGCCATGATGGAATAACGAAGTGTTCCTATCAAGAAAGTGGTGCCTGATGGCTCTAAATAGACACACATTCTCTACATCTCAAGAGAATACATCGAAATGATGACGTCAGTAGGGAATGAGGTCACTGAACCCATCTACCCCAGGCTTCCGGGGACAGTCGTATTTCGGTACTGATTGACACCATCAAATTCAAACAACATCGTTTGGATCTGTTCCATTCCAATGGAGCACTTTCAGAACATTCCACCGAACATGGAACTAACGACCGTCATTGGGAGAAGTAGGGCCTGTATATCCGGTTGCAGACAGTGAGTGGCCTTTTGGAAAACATACCGAGTTTTGGGCTTATCAAAAAGTTAGTTCAGGGGAACGAGTTTTGGGACTTGGAGGAAGAGTACATCACGGAATTTTGAAACACTGATAGCACGTTTGAAATTATTTGGCAGTATTCAACGTAAATAAAATGTTTAACGTGTCTAAACTTGTAGCGGGAAGACAGAGTTACTTTAGAACGGTGGAAGAAGATAAAATAAATTGTCCTAACTCATCAAAACAATATTAGTAAATCCTTTTAAAAAAGGGTGAAACGGTTGGTAAAGATAATTTAAATACAGAATTTCTTAGACGTGTTTAAAATAATTTAAATTCTCTGATGTGTCATGCACGACTTTGTCTACACATTTCAACTTAAAATAATCCCTAGTACATTGCAGTAATTATACAACAAAAGTGATTCTTGCGTTTATAGCACAATCATTACGATACATTTTTACTAAAAATAATCTTGAATTAACAAACTAGAACTTGGTTATTTACACAATACGTAAAATAGCACGCAACTAATCGCATATAAGTTAGCTTGCTCATTGATAATGAATCCATATGGGAGGGAAAATATTCTCCAAAATGTTTTCTGGACGGTTCAAAGAGAGAAAAACTAAAAATAAGTATATTTCTAAAACATCTATTGTTACAGAGAAAACTATATTTCATAAATTCTGCAAGCTCGTGTACTACGAATTTTAATTAAAATTATTAGTGTCAGTTTTGATAAAATACGAAATAAGCAAACGTTTACAGCAGGATAAGTTGGGATGGGGAGAATTTCTTGTATACATTAACTTTTGTATTTATGCGATTTTGTTTCTCACGTTATGCTAGCCCGCCTTGGTAGCGTGGTGGTAGCGTGTCTGCCTCACGTTCAAGATGTCCCGAGTTCGAATCTCGGTCAGGGTGAGTTACCTGGATACGGTTTTTTCCGGGGGGTTTCCTTATCCTCAAAGACGAATGTCGGGTGGACCCTGTGACTATGGACCCCGGTCTCATTTGAGCATCATTTCACCCATTCCATTCATCGTCCGATATGACTTAACGTTGGAGGACGTAAAATTACACACACAAAGATGTTATGCTATTCACACAGGCAACCTACAGATGCGCACAAGGAGACCCAAAGTCACATATTCACAATTTTCTAGAAGTGTTCTTTTTGAAAGAGAAATCTCATTTTCTTTTTACTCTTGCTCTAAAATATAATTAGGCCCCATTCGATGTTGCAATTTTCAATAGAAAAATAGAAATGCATATGATAAAATATTCAAATATAGTTAGTGCAGAAATAATAATTAAAAACAAAAATTCGTAAATCTATAGATAAAGAAAAACTAGGAAAACAAAGAAAACCAAATACAACATGGCAAAGCGAGAAAGCGTATCGACAAAAATTCGCGTTACAGAGATGTTTACCTCAGCTTATCGCACATACACGGCGAGTCCAGTGTAAGTATAGTCTGTTCAGATATAATCATGTCTTCTGGACAGCAATTTGTCATACATCGGCAGGCGCGAGAAATCATATAGACACACGCAGCTTCCAATCGCTCTATTTGTGTTTCGTAACTTACTAATATTTCACTCTTCTAATTGACCAGATAAGACCCGATAAGAGACGATCGCAGCGCTGGGTCACCTGAAGGTCGATACGCCTCAACGCTCTGTCGAGTAATAAGTGAAGAGCTATAAATGAACACTGTCCTCAATTTTGAGCACATGTTTAGGTTTTCCATATTCTAAGGAAGATTTATTACACAATCTGACGTTTAACAAATACAGATTTCGTTACCCATTAATACTGCATAGGCATCCTTTACGCGGAAAATTACGAGAAAAGGCCCAAGAATAGTAGAGCTCAGCATAATAATGCAACAAATGTACATCATAAAATGGCTACTTTACGAAATACCTATTCGAACTTGCTTGTTCATAGCAGATGCTCTATGTGACTTCTATTCATAGTAAAACAATTTGACCAGAAGATGGCCTGCCATTTCAGTATGCATGTCTATTCTTGCTGTACGGAATTTGTGTATATTTTTGGTAAAATGTACGAATTGTAGGACATAGAGTAGTAACCTAACCCCTCCCCTTCACAATATTATGAACTTAAATATCAAACTTTTTTTTTTCGAAACTTGGAAGGTAAATGTTATTTAATAATTAATATTTATTAACTGTTCATTTCCTGTTTGGATCATCGTCATCATCACTGGCATGACAGCCCTGTGTGGGCCCTAGCCTTCTGTAGAAGCTTTCGCCATTCTTCCCTCACCAAAGCCCTACTTCTCCAATTTCTTTCCTGCTTGGATGGTTAACCACTATTCCTCAGTATATCAGCCAAGATTTACTGTCTCGTGTTAGGTTTATACAAAATCTGAGTTTATATCACTTTACTTAATCCCATACAGTATACCACAGCAAAGAAAGTCCCCACACCCTCCCTGGAGAGGTTTATGACACCCAATGTCAGTTCAGTTACAGGCCATTCAAAAATATTCTGACGTCTTCTACTTTTGTGAATGAATCTTCTCGGTTTTAGTGTACAGAGTGAATAGGGCGCATGTTTTTAATGGTTCTACTCCTTGTGTAGCATGCGTTCTCTATCACACACATTCGCTGTCCTGATCTCACTGTGTAAAGGTGGCACTGGGTGGCACATTCCTTTCAGGGACTTACTTTGCGTTGGTGGACAATACATATTTGCATATTAGGCAATTAGTTTGTGCAACAGAATTCAGTTGATTATGTCTCAGGACATTTCTGTTAATAAACAAATTGTGCAAAAAATAAAAATAAATAAAAAGTGTATTTCCTAATTACGGTGTTCACAGAGAGATAAGCATTTTGTTTGCCTTCCGCACACGCAGCACAGACGTAGTAGATAAAACAAATATGTTCTATGAATCTAGACAAACTCTTTACCCGCCTCGGTAGCGTAGATGGTAGCGTGTCTGCCTCACGTTCCAGAGGTCCCGAGTTCGAATCTCGGTCAGGGTGAGTTACCTGGATAAGCTTTTCCGGGGTTTTCCCTTATCCTGAAATACGAATGTCAGGTAAGTCTAAGCTCCATGGACCCTGGACTCATTTGAGCATCATTTCTCATTTTACCCAATCCATTCACCGTCCGATATGATTTAATGTTGGAGGACGTAAATTGAAAAAAAAAAGGGCTCTATTTTCGTTAAATCTCTATATCGAATCCTAGACTGAAGATACTTTCACAGCTTTACAAGCAAGGTAGAGGAAAAAAAATGAAATTGGTAAAAGTGAATCATCTTTCTAATGGTGGGGCAAATTTTGAATGATTATGTATATACGAGGGTTATCCAGAAAGTAGATTACGTTTTCGTCTGTTTCCGCTAGGGGCGGGGCTAGCACGGCCATCATGGGGTCAGAGCGTTGCGCAGCTCAGTCGGCATCTAGCCGGGCTAGTGAGAGGTTCGTGCTGTGCTCCGTTCAGATACTGTGACGGTTTGAAATGTCTGCGTTAATTGAAAATCCCGCGAGCTGCGAGGTGCGTGCAGTAATAAGGTTTCTGACTGAAAAAAACTGTAAACCGATAGAAATCTATCGGCAGCTTTGTGAAGTGTATGGGGACAACATTATCACTGAAGGTGGAGTGCGTCAGTGGGTCATCAGATTTAAAAATGGCCGAACCAATGTTCACGACGAAGATCGAAGTGGGAGACCCAGCATAGTGACTGCCGAACTTGTCGAAAAAGTCGATGCTAAAGTCCGTGAAAATCGAAGGTTCACAATAACGGAACTTTCTTTGAGTTTTCCACAAATTTCGCGAAGTTTGTTGCACGAAATCATCAGCGAAAAGCTTGGTTACCACAAGTTTTGTGCAAGATGGATTCCAAAAATCTTGACAGAGGACCACAAAAATCAGCGAATGGCTGCAGCGTTGAACTTTTTGGACGTTTACCATAAGGATGGTGACTCTTTACTCGATCGCATCGTTACTGGTGACGAAACATGGGTGAAACACGTGAACTGTGAAACGAAATTGCAATCAATGCAGTGGGGGCACACAAGTTCTCCCCAAAAACCCAAGAAATGCATGCAAACAATGTCGGCAAGGAAGATGATGGCGACTGCTTTTGGGACAGAAAAGGTGTGATTTTGGTGGACTTCCTGGAAAGAGGCACTACAATAAACTCTCAAAGGTATTGTCAAACTCTCCAAAAACTCAGAAGAGCCATTCAAAACAAGCGCAGAGGAATGTTGAGCTCTAAGATCTTGTTGATTCACGACAACGCCCGGCCCCACACGGCAAATGTCACTCGTGAAGTTCTTGAATCTTTTAAGTGGGAGTTGTTTCCTCATCCGCCGTACAGTCCCGACCTGGCACCGAGCGACTTCCACCTATTCCCAGCAATGAAGAAGTGGCTGGCTATGCAGCGTTTTGATGACGACGCACAGCTGCAAGAAGAGGTAACGAAGTGGTTGAAGGCGCAGGCGGCCGAATTTTTCGACGAAGGAATTTCCAAGCTCGTACATCGCTACGATAAATGCCTTAATTTGAATGGTGACTATGTCGAAAAGTAGTATTTGAGTGTGGCTTTCATCTGTATATAATAAAATTTGTTTCCTATACTTTGTTTACTTTTTATTCCAAAACGTAATCTACTTTCTGGATAGCCCTCGTATATGTACATCTCGCAGTTGAAATATATTCCTAAATCATTCCTTAAAGTTATAATTTTATTTGCCATTAGTATTATCGCTTACGTAGCAGCAAATGAAAATCTTAGAACTAAAGTTGTAGTGTGCAAACTGGAAGAGTCGTGTTTTATTTTTCCGCCGTCTTTCAGCGGAGGGACAGAGATCAACATAGCAGACTATACGATCCGGAGTCAAGTAAATTTAAGTTATACATTATTTGTTACTAAGTTTGAAGAAGTTGATAGTCAATCACTTCAAATACGGGAGTTGGCTGATAGGTGTTCTAATTTAATTAAACCATCTCTGTAGTGCGATTTATCATGGTCCTCAAAATAGTGTTTACCACATCAATGACCTCCTTCGTCCTCCAAGAAATTTGTAGTGGTTCGGGAACAGTTTGTAGTCACTGGGTGCTAGATCTGGTGAATAGGGTGGATGTTCAAGCAATTCGAACTTTAATCCCCGCATTTTTTTCCATTCCAATGACTGAACAATGGGCCGGAGCATTGTCGTGAAAAAACAAGATTTTTTCTTTGCCAAATGAGGTATTTTGCTTTTCACCCCATCACTCAAACGTTACAGTAAGCTTGCGCAGTGATACTTTTATCCTTTTCGAAGTAATTAATAAAAATAATTCCCATACCATCCCAGGAAACACTCGCCATAACCTTGTTAGCTGCCAAAATTGACTTTATCTTATTTGGAGTTGGTTTACCTGGCGTAGTCCACTGTTTTGGCTGTGATTTACTTGCTGGAGTGCAGTGATGTATCCAAGTTTATAATATGGTAATAAACCGTCTCAAAATTTCACTGGGTTTTTGTACGGTAGAGCTCGAAATTCTTAACAGAAAAGTTTTTCTTTGTAACTTTTGGTCAGGTGTCAAGAAATGTGGCACCCATCTTGCACAGTCCTTGTGAAAGTCCAAAACATTGCTTAAAATATTACCTGTACGTTCTTTTGATATATTTACAACCACTGATATCTCAAACAACTTTAATCTGTGGTCTTCCAGTAATAAACAATGATCTTTTTTCAATGATCTCTGGAGTTGTGACTTACACAGGGCCTCTAGAGCAAGGTTCATCACTAGTACTCGTAAGTCCTATTTTAAACTCTGCAAACCACCATTTAATCATTGTATATTAAGGGACAGAGTCTTTCAATGTACTGTCCATTTCCTCCTTGATTTCTTTAGGCATTAAGCCTTTCAAATGGAAGTATTTAATCACTGCTCGTTTTTCCAAATCCTCAATTTTCGCGAAACCTCTACACTTGTCTTGATTAAAATGCTGTCATTCAAAAACAAACAAACTACTGACCTGTAACTATGGATACAAGGTAGTCTAGAGTTGAACTATATGATGCTATCCGTCAAAGAGGTCCAGTGGTGCCATCTCTATGTGAGACCCGAGACTAATCAGCCGACTCTCGTACGTAATAAAGTTAGTGATACAAATAGTTTGAGCTCCAAATGCAACAACAATGCGTGGTTAATTCACAGTTCCAAGGAGTAAAGAAATAATTTTAAAATGCACATTCACTAGATAACCATATTAGTGCCAGTACAGGGAGTCTGATGAAAAAGAAGAATAAATGAAAAATTGAACGCTTAAGGTCTTCTGAGCCGAAAAAATTGTGGAAATATATATAATTAAAACAGTTGGGATAAAACTGTTCATAAAATACCTATATACGCATTCCTCAAAGGTTCGTGACTCCGTGAAGACACCACAGAATTGTGAATAATTTTTAATGATAGCTTATTTATTTCCATTATAAATGTTTTCAGATGAAGCATGGAAAAACGACGAATGGATAGTTACAGAATGGCGGAAATTAATTTACACTAACTTTCCAATTTCGTTTCAAAGCAATAAGTAATCTTTATTCTAGGCGATTGTTACTTCGTTTCCTGGAAAGGATAATTGAAAAGGGAAGCCTCCGACTCTTTAATGACACTGTACAAAGCAATAAATGTAATTTATTATTTAACCATTAGGCAATATATGTGTGACATAATGTGAAATTTCACACGTTGTGCTCTTTTTCATGGGCATCGTTATTGCATGTAATAAAGGTACCTGCATTAAAAAAAATATATCTCATACTCTTCCTAAGGAATGCGAGAAAGCTTCGAATAAAAGCTTCATATAGACAAAATAGTTTGACTTAGAAGAGATCTGAACCTCAGCCTGCAAGATACTTGTAAGTTTAAATAGTTGCACTACAACTTCTCACTCAAGCCAGAAAACAACACAATGTATCATTCATTAGTTTATGTTGGTACACTAACAGAGGGTGCCCTACTTAAAACATAAATAACATAAATGGCTATAACTGGAAATATGTAAGCCAAAGAAATGAAAATGTAGAGTGATGTAGGTCTTGCAAAAAATGTTGCTATGGAGTTGTGAAATTGAAAAATGAATAACAGAAGACTAGCCATGTGGACTTTTCAGCAGAAAGTCTCGTGTGTTCTTTGGTTAGAAGAAACAAAATCTTTTAGGTATGAACGTCGATATCAGCGGTAATAAAACCTTCAAAGCCATGATCCCATTCCTGACTGTAGGAAACGAATGTGCTGGGATGCAAGGTAGAAGCAAACTGAAGTTTTTGGTCAAGCAGTGGTAAGCATAGTAAGAAAAGTTTCTGAAGAGAACAAAAGCAAATTCACAACTTGAGATTCTCGCAGTACTGTTCAAAATGTGCAAGAAAGGCTGCGTCTTCCAGCACACAAAATTCAATCACACAGAAAATCAAGCACGATGATAAACATAAGAGACTAATCCTTGTTGAGTTTTGGACAAAAGTAATGCAAACAATACGCGTCTGTTTCTCTGACGAGTCAATTATCCACATACCAGGAAGAGGTAACAACAAATACAGAATCTGAGGGAGTGAAAATCCTTTTATTGTGTTACATGAAAAGATTCACCGGACAATGCCTGGTGAAATGTATTTAAAGATAGTGTGATAAGTTCCCTCTTTTTAGCTGAATGGTTGAAGCTATACAGATATGTTGGAGTTGTATATCGTCTCACAACTTCCTGCAGGAGCCATTTATCAGCAAGATGGCGTCCGTCGCTTCGCAAGATTCTGAATGACAATTTCCCTAGGCAATGGATTGATAGTGGATCCTAGACAGTTCCTTGGCTACCAAAGTCAAAAGATCTATCCCCTTGAACTTTTTTTCTGTGGGGATACGTCAAGGATCAAGTTTAGGCGACCTTGATGATGTAAAACTCAAAATTTGCCTTGCGGTTCAAAATGTCACAATTGCTATGCCGTGGAATGCCTGGAGAGAGGTGTACAACAGGCTGGTCATCTCCCATGCTACAAATGGTTGTCATATTGAAATCTATTGACATTCAGCTTATTAGCAAATAGGAAGTGTTAACAGTTTTAATTATATAGCGTTTTCTACTGAATTATATTCATTTATTTGATTGCTGTTTTAATTGGGACATCCTGTATTTACAAAAGGCGTATAATACATCGAACTGTCATCCTAAAGAGGTTTTGTGAATAAATTTTAAGGAAATAATCATTTCTTCCACACTAGCCGTGTGTAGGCCAAGGTTTGAATGATTAGAGCCAGACTGAAAAATTCAATGCCATAGCCGGGATTTGAAACACGGATCTCTCGCTCTCCGTGCAGTTGCTCTAACCCACTGAGATACAATGGCCAACATACCGATATGACATTAAATTCTCCAATGGACTCATATGTTTCCCGGTAAACCACTAGGGGTTCTCATATGCTATGAGACTTAAGTACTTACAGCATAGTAAGTTGCCACAAAAGGTGCGTGTCTCACATGGAGAAAATTACGTGATAGGAACTGGTTTCGCTTTACTTCTGTGAACAGCTTAGTTGCTATATTGTTTTAATTATAAAGCCAGGGAAAGAGGATAAATATATTTTTGTGACATCTTACCAGTTCGCACTGCTACACACTTGAATAAGACTGCTGTAAATGCAGGAAACCTTGGTCTTCAGCAAACAGAAATAAAAAGGAAAGAAAGAAAGAAGAAACACAAGTAGCCCTATAATTACCCTACTTACTAACTACAACGTTCCAACTAAGCCACAGAGATGCCGCAGCTGCTTGTACGTGAGGATTCAGGGACGACCGCCTGAGTTGTGGAAATGTGTTCTTTCTAAGAACAGATCCTGCACGCTCACAAATAACAGCCATGTTTCTAAATGTACCATATCGTTTTTAATTTCTCTACTGCTTACATATACTGTACTCCCTCTTATAATTAGACTGACATCTCACGTAAGACAACCGTATCCTTCAATGGCTGGTTGCTATGCATGTTTCCATTCAGCAGCAATTGATTCATATTTAACTTTGACCAATCAGAGACAGCGTAATATCTTCTTCACGTGCAGAAGATCACGTGATAACGGCTAGTTCCACTTTACTGTTCTGAATACAGTAGGTTTAAGGGAGTTAAATGTTATAAGATCTAGTCGTTACGTGATGTCTTTGATATTCCACTTTTAAATGAAAGTAAATAGTGTGTTTAATAAATGTTTTATCAATATGTGGCACGAATTGTATGAATTAACAAGATGTACACCTTTGTGTAGTAAGATTGTACCTACAGGATGAACATAAGTCTCGATCCAGTTTTAAGAAAAGGGTTGATTTTGAATTTCTTTTGCAGGAAATATGAAATATGCTGTCAACTGAAGAACGAATCGCTGTTGTTTCTGCACGTTTGAGGGGACTTCCTAATCAGGAGGTTAAAACGAATTTTGAACGAAAATTACATAAATCTGGCCATACAAGGGCTAATATCAGACTACTGGTGCAGAAATTTCAAAGAACAGGCAGTGTGCAAGACGTGAAACGTTCGGGTAAACCCCGGGTGAGCAATGAAACTGTGCTGCAGGTAAGCGATTCTGTGACCAGAAGTCCAAGGCATCAACCATGAGGTTAAGTCGAGAGTTGGATGTATCACAATCGACAGTGTGGAAGATTCCGCATTTCACCTTAAAAAACGGTCACATCATCTTCAAATTCGACATGCACTGGAACGGGAAGACTATGGTTGTCGCAAGGCAATGTGTTACGACCTGTTGAGGACAGTTGAAGAAGACAATTTGTTGCAAAATGTGTTGTTTAGCGATGAGGCCACCTTCCACACAAGTGGCATGGTCAACAGGCACAACTGCAGAGTGTGGGCGGATGAACAACCAAATGTGATCATGGAGTGGGAACGAAACACCCCAAAAGTTAATGTGTAGCTGGAGCTGACAAAATGAAGGTCTATGGGCCATTTTTCTTTGGAGAACAAACAGTGACAGGCATTTCGTACCATGATATGCTACAACTGTTCCTTCAACTACAATTACAGCAGGATGGCATTTTGGAAACTGTGGTTTCCAATAGGATGGAGCCCCTACTCATTTCGCACTGATTGTTCGGGAGTACTTGGATACCACATTCCCAGGGATGGATTGGTAGGGGTTCACACCACATATGGGTGCCACGTTCCCCAGATCTGACACCTCTTAACTTTTTTGCATGGAGATACGTGAAATCACAAGTCTACAAAGTTAAAATCACCTCCATTACCATTCTTAAGAAGTGTATCATTCAGGCAGTGCACAACATTACACCTGCAATGCTGAACAAAGTGTTTGAGGCAGCAGTGCAGCGCTGGGAAACCTTTATGGAAGTGCAAGGTGGTCATATCGAATGAGACTAAGAAAAACCGTTCATGAATTATGTGTTACCATGTCATATGGTTTACAATACCTGTATTTGTTTGAATCTAACATTACGTTTTCTCGAAAATGGATCGAAACTTTATGTTCACCCTGTATTTTTCACGGTTTACGAGTTACACAATAGTAATTGAGAATGAAGATAGCTTATGAGGACATTTCCATAAAATTCAACATGAATTTATTTAAAACATACAGTATTTTAATCAAACTCGGTAGAGCCAAAATTGCTATTTCATATAAATTGTGTGCCTTTAAGGAGAAGGCCGCGCCGTGGCTCAGTGGCTAGACCGCTTGGCTCTCACCAAGGTGGCCCGGATTCGATCCCAGGTGACCGCAAAGTGAGACTTGTGGTGGACAACATGGCGTTGGGCGGGTTTTCTCCGGGACCTCCGGTTTCACCCACCATTCATTCCACCGGTGCTCCATCTTCATCTCATATATCATCAGTGTCACCGCCTGCGGTGCCGTATGAAGTAAAAGCGGTAGTTAAACACTACACATTTCACATTTTAACGAGAAGAGTATGTTTGCTTAGAATCCGGATGCACAAACCCTCTACACCAACCTTGCTTCATGGTTCTAAAAGAATTTTTTCTCTAACACCTTGAAAATCAATCCGAGATTTATCTTGCCTGAGACAACATTATAAAGAGTCTTTCAACAAGTGTCCTGTCTTTGAAATTATATCAAACACGTTCTATAAATGATAGAGGTCTATTTATGTTTATTGTGGAACATAATTATTGCCATTATGTGGGGAAAAGAACATCAGTTAGGCAACCGCTGCGACTTCGTTGGATTGTGCGTATACGGTTGACCCAATTTTCAATGACAGAAGAACGTAAATTAGATCCAACTTCAAGAATAACACGCGTGATGTTATTGATAAGATCATTTACTGTTTCTGACTTGTCGGCATAAACGCGAGATTTAACATAATCCCACAATAAGTAGTTCAACGGCGTTAAATCACATTATCTCGGGGGCCAGTTAACATCACCACCACGAGAAATGATGAGTCTTCTGAACTGCTCCTTCAAAAGATCGATTATTTCGAAAGCAGTGTGACATGTGGCACCTTCTTGCTGGGACCAAATGTTTCTGATATCCATAACATCCAACTGAGACAAAAAATGGTTCCTTATAAAATCTCAGTTGAAAAACCCTTTACGTAGAGATAACTTCAGGCAAGTTGATTGAGACCTTGCTCTTTGAAATTACCAATTTGCGTCACAATCACATCATTCAACCAAATAAGTTAGCAATGAATAAGCATATTCATGGTGCTTCGAGTTGCACCATTTTCGTTGCAATATCTTCACTGGGTTCGCTAGAGAGTGGGACACGCTGTATATTGCATTCACACTATGGGTGTGATCATACCAAGTTCAATTTTTAACACCTTGTAAACAAATAACTTGCTATCACTGTGAGAAAAGGTTTCATAGCACCACTCCGTTCAGACACGTTTTGCTCGCTATCATTTTGCACTAATTGAAGATATAAAAATTCTTCCAACATGTGGCACTGACTGGTTGCTTATCGAATTCGTTAAACTGGTTGATCTGGAGCCAAATATCCGTCCTTGACAGACCTGAATTTTGGGTTCCTCAAATTGTGACTTTATTATGGATAGTTTTACTTCTCCCGCCCCCTCTAATTCGAAGCTAAATATTTTGATTGGGGATGAGTGCTCGTATCCTCTGGACAAAACTGAGGAAGATAAATGGTACACAGATTCAATTGTTACTGAATAAAATGGCGCAGGCTGTAGGTAGCATTCAGGGGGTCATGGGTTCGATTCTCGTGACTGACCTTCCTAACCCATGGTTTTTCGAGGGTTTCCCCGGGTCGCTAGAGAGTGTCGAAAGGGATAATTCCACCCCACTCCCCCGATTCTCCTGTCCCTCCCTTTCACCTTACTTGTTCACTTCACCTTTCAGTCTGGCTGTGTCCTTATTGCAAAATCGGGGAGGTCTCCAGATCCCTGTTCTTCCTACACATAGACAAGTCCGAACTGCTATCGTGGTGTTTAAATATGTAACTGTTATGGATTCTGCTCTCTGCTGTTGCCTTCTCCTCAGATCCGGCCACTCTTAATATCCTCTCACCTCACCCCTGGCTCCCAGGGTGCTCCGTCAGGCACAAAGATATCATAGGTCGAGCTGCTAAGTCCCACATCCAATCCTTTTATAGATTATATATTAATTTTCCATATATTAAGAAGAATCACGGATACAACAATTGCAGGATTTGGAGAAGCACAAACTCCAGCTTGAATTCAAAGTGCCTCTACTGACAGGAATATCTGTACAAAGGCTGATAACAATGAAGACATCTGTCCGGCTAAAAATACAGAGCACATTGAAGATAATTAAGACAATTAAATGAGGTTTTCAAGGATCATACTCGTTTCAATTATTGTTTGTTGCCTTAAGGAGATCAATCGGTAAAAGCTGTCGAAAATTCTTGAAAGTACCGATTTTAGAATGTCTGCAAATTAATGCTCTTTAGTTTTTGACATAAGTAATATTTTCATTAGTTTTCTTCTAGTTTGTGTTTTCAACACTTGTCACGTGGCCAAAATGGCAGTTTTACAGCTTAAAAGCTATACTTCAGACATTAAAAGTCTTTTTATCATAATATGTATTTTCAAAGCATTGGTTATACAGAATGTTCCGTAGGTTGCGAATTTCAACCAATTGTTACATTTGTGCTCCAGGTATGCTTAACATTATAATAGATACGTTATCCGAGGAAGTCTTAAGGAACATTGATTATGTATATACGTATGTGCGTATGTATGTATGTATTTTTTTTTCTTTATTGATAATAATCAGCATGCCCCACTACATAGTAGTATTACATGCATTACATTACAATGTATGTATGTATGTATGTATGTATGTATGTATGTATGTATGTATGTATGTATGTATGTATGTATGTATGTATGTATGTATGTATGTATGTATGTATGTATGTATGTATGTATGTATGTATGTATGTATGTATGTATGTATGTATGTATGTATGTATGTATGTATGTATGTATGTATGTATGTATGTATGTATGTATGTATGTATGTATGTATGTATGTATGTATGTATGTATGTATGTATGTATGTATGTATGTATGTATGTATGTATGTATGTATGTATGTATGTATGTATGTATGTATGTATGTATGTGTGTATGTGTGTATGTATGTATGTATGTATGTATGTATGCATGTATGCATGTATGCATGTATGTATTTATGTATTTATGTATGTATGTATGTATGTATGTATGTATGTATGTATGTATGTATGTATGTATGTATGTATGTATGTATGTATGTATGTATGTATGTATGTATGTATGTATGTATGTATGTATGTATGTATGTATGTATGTATGTATGTATGTATGTATGTATGTATGTATGTATGTATGTATGTATGTATGTATGTATGTATGTATGTATGTATGTATGTATGTATGTATGTATGTATGTATGTATGTATGTATGTATGTATGTATGTATGTATGTATGTATGTATGTATGTATGTATGTGTGTGTGTGTGTGTGTGTGTGTATGTATGTATGTATGTATGTATGTATGTATGTATGTATGTATGTATGTATGTATGTATGTATGTATGTATGTATGTATGTATGTATGTATTTTTTTTCTTTATTGATAATAATCAGCATGCCCCACTACATAGTAGTATTACATGCATTACATTACAATGTATGTATGTATGTATGTATGTATGTATGTATGTATGTATGTATGTATGTATGTATGTATGTATGTATGTATGTATGTATGTATGTATGTATGTATGTATGTATGTATGTATGTATGTATGTATGTATGTATGTATGTATGTATGTATGTATGTATGTATGTATGTATGTATGTATGTATGTATGTATGTATGTATGTATGTATGTATGTATGTATGTATGTATGTATGTATGTATGTATGTATGTATGTATGTATGTATGTATGTATGTATGTATGTATGTATGTATGTATGTATGTATGTATGTATGTATGTATGTATGTATGTATGTATGTGTGTGTATGTATGTGTGTATGTATGTATGTATGTACGTATGTATGCATGTATCTATTGATTAAATCTTATTTTTTTTCTTAAATATAAAATGTATGAGTAAGTGATTTATTTCAGTAATACGAGGGTGGTCTGAAGAGTTTCCGACCTAATAAAGATACAAGACACTTTTTCAGAATTTTTTTTTTAATTTCTATTTTTCAACATAGTCTCCTTGTAAATGTATACACTTCTCCCAGCAATGCTCCCATCTCTGTAACCCGTCCAAATAGTACTCGTCGTTTATTTCTGCAAAATAATTGTTCACGAAGGTGATTGCCTCTTCATTTGTCGAAAATCTCTGTACTCCGAGTGCAATTTTCAGATGAGGGAACTAAAAGAAGTCGCTTGGAGCTAGATCTGGTGAGTCAAACAGTTCAAACTGTAATTCGTGGATTTTCGCCATTGCAACCGCTGAGGTGTGAGACGGTGCGTTGTCTTAGTGAAACAGGATTTTCTTTTTCTGCAAATGTGTCCGTTTTCCCGCAAAATCTGCCTTCAGCTTGTCAAGTAATGATGCGTAGTGTGCTCCTGTAATGGCTTTCCTTTCTGAAGATAATTGATTAAAATAACTCATGAATATTCCAAAAAACAATCGCCATCACTTTCCCAGCCGAAAAAAAAAGCAGTTTCTTTTAGAGCCGGATCCCCCTTTGCAGTCCACTGTTTGGACTGTATTTTTGTTTCGGGCGCATAATGGTGAATCCAAGTTTCATCTACAGTAATTAATCGGCGCCGAAACTCGAATTTATTGCACCTAAACTGCGCCAACTGAGCATTGGAAATGTTCATTCGAACTCGTTTTTGGTCTAACGTCGGCAAACGCAGCACCCAACACGCGGACGCTTTCTCACGCCTAAATGTTGATTTAATATGTGACAAACACGTTCTTTTGACATGTTCATAGTCTCTGCTATCTCTCTTACTTTAATTCGGCGGTCGTCTAGTATCATTTGGTGAACTTTGGCGTTGTTTTCGTCGGTAGTTGTAGTTTTTGGACGTCCCGAACGATTATTCCCTCCCAAGATCTTATGGCCACGATTAAATTCAGCTGCACAAAATTTCACTGTGGTAAATGATGGTACAGAGTCCCCATACACAGTATCCAGCTCATCTTTGATTTGCATAGGCGTATTGCCTTACAAAAACAAATATTCAATGACAGTTTGGAACTCGATTTTGTCCATCTTCATTAAAACACTCACATCAACTCACTCAAACGACTGTTACATAACAACTGAGCGTCCAAAATGGCTGAAACTTTGGTGAGTAACTGTCAAGAGATGAGCAACGAAATTTGCTAGCTTTTATTCACGAGTGCTGCCATCTTCATGTTGAGATCGGAAACTTTTCAGAACACCCTCATATATATCCCATTTAAAAAATTCAAACAAGAATTTTATACGTTAGTCCAAAACTTTGGGAATTACATAAATTAGTGATAATATGTGCTAAAATAAAATGCAGTTATTTGTTTGAGAAGCGTAGAATTTGAACTTTTCACTAGAAAAAACTCTTGAATTTCCAAGTATAAAAAATAAAGGAAAATAGGCATATTTTTAGGCCATCAATCAAGGCAGAAGCACACTATTCTAAAGCATTTATACAATAGTTTGGAAAAACTTCGCTATTGGTCAAACGTGTGCAAACGCTTAAGCCACTCTACAAGTCAATTTAAAGCACACTATCTTTCATAATGAATGTACGGACAGAAAAGGGAATAAAACCAGTTTCCACTCTGAGATAAGAATCGGGATAGCTTGAGGAATGAGTTATCGGTTCCCATTAAGCATGGTTACTTATTGGATCCCTTTCAAAATAAATGGAAGTAGATAAGTAATACACACATACTGCGTGAAGAGCTGTCTTTGGCAATTAGTCTCCATATGAAGGGGATTCCTGCAGAGGAACCACTCTTCCTTATTCTTCCAGTTTACCTGAACAATGGTAGTCAATGTGAGTTACCAGCTGTTAGGTATCTCTCTACAAGTATGAAACAACCTCAGTACATTGCAATTGTGATTCAAATCAATAGAAATTGTTTATATGAAGAACTAACATTTTATATTTATGGGAAACCACTGCACTATATGAGTTGGAATTTTATGCCGAATGGAATAGGTCTAGAAGTTCTCTGTGATGATTCTATGTACAAAGACAAACAAATCGAATAACTATAACAATAACCAACAAATTTTATGTTTATTTCCTCCCAAGCGATTCCTTTCCCTACAATTTAACACTTTTGATTTTAGAACGCGTAATATACAGTGCAATTAGCATATCGCACCAACGAATTGAATAACTGACCACAAATACATCCCGAAAGGTTATGGCATCTAACGTCAATCAATCAATCAATTTATTGTTCACTATAACATAATACGGACATTTTATATTATGAAGGGGTAGAGCCAGACTGAAAAATCCAATGCAATTGCCGGGATTTTAACCACGGATCTTCTGGTTTCCGTCCAGCCGCTCCGTGGTTCAAATCCCGGATATGGCATTGAATTTTTCAGTCTGGCTCTACCCTTTCATAGTGCGTCCTACACACGGCTAGTGTGAAAGAACAATTAATTTCTATTTTATATTACGTTTTACAAACATTGTCAAAAAATTGTCATTCATCCTCTCTCTCTCTCTCTCTCTCTCTCTCTCTCTCTCTCTCTCTCTCTCTCTCTCTCTCTCTCTCTCTCTCTCTCTCTCTCTCTCTCTCACACACACACACACACACACATATATATATATATATATATATATATATATATATATATATATATATATATATTCTACTCTAATAGGCTCTGCTTAGAGTTTAGTCAGTTTAGATTTAAACTTAGCAGCTGAAACAGTATTTTTTAGACTTTCCGGGAGCTTATTAAGTAGTTTTGGACCAAAGTATTGGGGCTTATGTTCAAAAAGTTTCAGCCTGTGACCTTAACTATATAGTTCTTCTGTCCCCTTGTTTCATATGTGTGGACATCAGAATTTGTGGAGGTTATATTCCTGTTATGTACAAAAAGTATTGTTCGCAGAATAAATATGCGGGGAAGAGTAAGTATGTTTAATTTTTTAAAATACGGCCTGCATGAACTCGTACGTGTTATTTTTGCCAGGTATATGATAGCTCTTTTCTGGCTGGTTATCTTCAGCTTGAAGTTATTTATTGACATTTTGCGTCCCTTTACTTTCTTTTAGATGTATTAAAGAAAACTAATATAGTTTTAGTCTCGTCTATTAATATATACATTTCTTTGACGAACTAATATTGGATGTATACGATAACCTGACCAAAAGCATTAGAACCCTATCTGAGAAAACAAAAAATTAAAACCGGTTGTTTGGTGTGTAAATTCTGAAAGCCTTTATCTTATATCCGAGGGTCGTTTGATAAGTCTGGTAAATTTGCATGAAGGGATGGAAATGTTCAGTTGCACCTTTGTAGGTGGTAACCTTGATTATTCAAAAGATTGTACAGAAAATTTGAATGTGCTACAATATACAATTCATTGTTGACAGCCATCTGAACTGATCAGTGTGAGAGCTGCGATTGAAAATAGAAAAAACCGAGTTTCGTGCTGTTATTAAACATTTTCATTTGAAGGGCTGGACTGCCGCACGTCACAACTGAATTGGATGAAGTTCACGGGGACTCTGCATCAACATTGAAGACCATTTACTTTTGTATAAGTGAATTTAAACGTGGTCATAGAAGCATCGAAGATGAATCATGCTCTTGTCACCCAATTGAAGTCGCCACACAGGACACTATTGAAACAATTTACGATCTGGTTATGCAAGACCGCCTAATCAAAATTCGTGAGATTTATAAGGCTTTAAGCATCCCAACTGAGTGACTGCACAATATTATGTGTGAAAAATTGGCAATGAAAAGGCTGTGTGCGAGATGGGTGCCGCGATTGCTCATAGTCGACCAAAAGCACATCCGGAAGAACACTACTACCGAGTGTCTGGCGATGTTTGATCGCAATCCGCAAGACTTTTTGTGCCTATTTGTGACCGTGGATGAAACTTGGATCCATCATTACACAACAGAGTCAAAACAACAGTCAAAACAATGGATAAAGACTGGTGAAATTGCATCAACGAAGGCAAGGACCATTTTGTCAGCTGGTAAGTTGATGGCCTCTGTTTTTAAGATTCTGAAGTAATGATCCACATTGACTACTTGGAAGAAGGAAGAACAATAACGGGAGTCTATTATGTATGCTTCATTGATGGATCGTTTGCAACATGAGTTGACTGATAAAAGACCGAGATTGAAACGTAAAAAGTGCTCTTTTACCAGAATAATGCACCATCGTACACATCTGAGTTACCCAGATAAGTTTTTACGGGGTTTTTCCTTATCCTGAGAGACGAATGTCGGGTAACGGTAAGCTCCATGGACCCCGGACTCATTTGGGCATCATTTCACCCATTTCATTCATCGTCCGATATGACTTAACGTTGGAGGATGTATATTTAAAAAAATCGCACACATCAGCAATGGCAATGGCAAAATCGCTTGAGTTGGGCTTTGAATTAGTTCTTTATTCACCAGACGTAGCCCCAGATGACTTCACCCTGTTCCCAAACTTGAACATTTGGCTTGGTAATAAGAAATTTTCATCAAATAAAGAAGTGATAGTCACTGTCAACGATTATTCCGCAGACCTTGACGGAACTTACTTTTCCGACGTGATGAGAAAGCTGTAACTTCGCTGGGCCAAGTATATAGCCATCAATGGAGACTATGTCGAAAAATAAGGCGAGATGTTCATGAAATATATATGTTCTTGGTTTTTTATCACACTCACTAAACGACCCTCGTATTTAAAACACTGGACGTAAATATAAGGTTTCGTATTTATTAATATTAAATTTTGAATTATGATACACGCGCAATATTTCTTTATTTCTCAAATAATACCCTTAAATTGATTAATACTTTTCTACTTTTTTCTATTTAATATATTTAGCGTGAAAAATATTTTGCCTTTATCTTTAAATTTTTTTTATTTAGGTTTAAAATTTTTCTTTTAAAGGTTTTGTTAAGTTATAAGTTAATAAGGGATTTTAAGCGTTTTCTAAATGCCGTTTTTTAAGCAGGAGACTTCAAACGTTTACTTCCGTCAAAATCGTGATATACAATATATTTTTGGGTCAAATGTCATTTTTGTCTGCCTCAGATAAGCGATAAGAATAAGTAACACATGAAGCATAATTGAAACTACCATTACGCTACGAGTATTATAGTCCGCGGCACGAAAGAAGACGTGGATGACAGTTGAAGGAGAGATAAGAGAAGTGTGCCCAAGACTATGGCAGTAACACATTCATTGTTACGATGCAATGCAGCGTATTATTACGCTTTTACTTTAGTTTTCGTCAGTGAACTCTGCTTCAGAAAACGAGCCCTCAGAGGAACGAATTAGGTATAATTCGTAATTGTCAAAATTCACTGTAAAATCAAACACTCTCTGAAACTGTGACGTGTCTATGACAAGCAAAAGTTTTGCTACTGTACAACCACTTTCATTCATGCGTAGTCGTAATGTAGGTGGTAGTGTGTCCGCCTCACGTTAAAATGACCCCGAGTTCGAATCTCAGTCAAGCTCAGGGTAAGTTTTCTTGGGGGATTTTCCTTATCCCGAAAAGATGAACACCCAGTAACTAATGCTCTATGGACTCTCATTTCATCATCCGTTACGACTTACGTTGAAGAGTTAACAAAAAGAAAAAGCTTTCGATACATGACTTGAAAACTTTGGTATTATAGGTACATTTTGTCAAGAAAGTACTGGGATTTGATCATATAAAAATCTCGTATAAGAGCGGATTCGAAATTATTGTTGTAGCTAAGTTGGTACATCTTTCTTCTATACCCACGCGGAGTTTGATTGTCATCTGTCATCTAGTTTGTTTACAGGGCGCCATTTTGTTAATGCATCTCAAAGGTGTGTTGCGATTTTACAATGAACAAAAATATTGAATAAAGAATCTGTCTCAAATGTTGCATTACAAATGGTATTTCGTGTGCCGATTCGCTGAAAATGTTACAGAGGGCTTACAGTGAATCGATTTTATCAAAAACATGTGCGTATGAGTGGTACAGTGGATTCAAAAGTGATCGAGATGTGGTGGAAGATTTGCCTCGCTGTCGTCGGCTATCAACAATTTCAACTGAACAGAACATCGCTAAAGGGAAGAAAATGGTGTCTGAAAATCGTCATTTAGGTCTGAGAGAGATTGCCGGTAAATACAGACTATTAGCCGAGCGTTATGCGGCGTTTGAGACAGCAAATGCGGCGAAACAGACCAGATTTTGTAAAGAAAACTCATGGATTCTGCACTACGATTACGCTCCAGCTCACAAGGCTATCATTGTGAACGAATTTCTCACCAAAATCCCAAGAAATCTCACCGAACAACCAGCTTATTCACCTGATCTGGCTCCGACTGACTTCTTTCTCTTTCCAAATCTCAAGTTACCACTTCGAGGCAGCCGTTTTCAGTTGATAGAAAACTTGAATTCGCGGTGACAATTGAAGGGTCCAGGGAAAAAACCAGGTAAGTCATTTTTTTTCCTCAAAATGAGTTTGGCATATCATTGGATACTCCATGGGAAGTGCCATCTTTTAAAGGTATGAAACGGAAAAATACTGGTTAATCATGGGGATTTTGACGTTTAAATTTTGGCGTACAGGAAAAGAACCAGGTAAGTCAATTTTTCCCGCGAAAGAACCAGGAAAGTCATCTTTCTGTCAACAGAGACAGTGCGATATTGACGTGTCCCACCATTAACTCTTCGTTGCACTTCACACACAGCCACATGGAATGTGATAAGAATGTTTGTCATTGGAATTTGAAACAATGAATGGAAACCCCCAGAGGAGTTCATTAGCATGATTACAAATTCAAGAATCAAACCTTCACCTTTTATTGTTGTGAATGTCTGTCAGGAAAAGGTGTACGGCTGGAAAAAAAATAGATGAGAACTGTGTGACGAAATGTCCATTTAAGACCCAGCCTGTCAAGGAAATTTGGGCCTCATCCGATCACCCACGTCTGTTGAACTGGAGAGCTACCTATAATGGAGGTATGGTATCAGTATTATAAGAAAGTCTGAGAAAGATGCTTCAACACAGAGGACAGAAGAATTTGAGCTGCCTTCTTTGGCTTATTCAGTTAATTGTAGTAAAACATTACCCTAATTTTAAACTTTTCTGATAACACTGCTTATATTATGTAATATAGTAACACATTTCTGCATTTTCTTCAGGCCCTCTACACTTCTCGAAAGCTAAGTACCAGGATATAATGAGCCACATGAAGTTCTGTCGTGAACTAGCAGTGAACTTTATCCAGGAATTGGAACATGTCCAAATGATCTCTGAGATAAGTGTAATAATAATAATGTAACAATTTTGTAACAATATTACAAAAATAATGGTAATACTATTACTGCAATAGCAAACAAAATCTCTGGTGACTCACTTTCCTGGTTTTCTTTCTGTTTCAGATGACTTATCTGGTTTTTTCCCTGAGAAAAAAAAATGCTATTGGAATTAACTTTTTTGTTTGGTGCAGTGTTATTGACTTAACGGACAGGAAGTACCACTTTGCTTGATTCACTACATGTGATGCGTTAATATTTCACTGTTTCACAGAAGTGTTTTGACAATCATCCGTTGTGCTTTAAAATTAAATATTCATTTTCTGGCTTTCTTACATAAAGTGACTTACCTGGTTCTTTCCTTGGACCCTTCAATTGACAAAGATTCCAAAAAGTGCCTACAAAAATGTGTGATAAAATTGGATAAATAATGCATATTTGCTTGTATTTCATTGACCAATACCCAGAACTTTCTTGACACAGTAGTATAATCAAAAGATGTAAGTACAGTGACATATGAAATGTAATATACGTCATTATTAAATATTTTCACAAACCGGAACAAATCTGAAAAGAAATTAGACATCGTTTGAAATGTTTGTGCTGTTAGATAAAACACAAACAGAATGGCAAAACTGCAAAAGAAAAAACGCATAAGCAAAATGAACAACGACGTCCGTAAATAGACAACAGAGCTGGAGAAAAATGAGATGTAGGAAGACTTAACAAGGCTAGTGGCTAAATTCTGTTCAGGTTCGTGAATTTAAAAGTTGACGATAATAGCTTTAAGGTAGATTTTAGAAGTTGAAAACAATCTTCAAGCTAAAAAGTTGCTCTACCAAAAGCTTCTCGAGCCACAGCTTTATCTTTTATTTTTTTTTTTTTTAAGTTTATGCTTTGATCGAACCATCAACTAAATAGCAGATTAATTGTAACAATTATTTCAGTGGAGTTGAATGTTTTTACGATACTTGCCATGAACGTTTATTTGATACTGTTTGCAATTAAAGCAGACACACCGAATGAAGTTTCATTAAGATAAGAACAATATCAAAGAGCAGAAGAAAAAAAAAGATGGATGTCGAAGCTTATGATCGTAATGAGTAGACAAAGGTTCTCCATTGAGATATGCCGGCTGCAAGGCTCGCACTCCGTACAGGCTCTGTTTCTAATAAACAGGAGGTGGGGCAAAACACCAGCGATCACGATTTCCGAGGAAAGCTGTTCTATCAGCCCAGCAGCGAGCGTTGCTGTGCATGATGGCATTTCATGAGCCTTGTATCTACCTTGTTAATAGACTTCTCAAAAAATGGAACGGCCATGTCGGTCGTAAACAAGTGCTGAGGCTAACTTCGAAATATAGTAATGGCCTCAACCAAAAAAGCTATTAGGTATTTCCTTGGGCTAACCCTCTAGCCAATGTTAATCTAATGTTACATTATAAGAATAATTCAGAACGGAAACCGCACAAGCACAACCAAGTTAAAATATATGTATTACAGTGTAATACGAAATGTATGTATCCAGGGTCCCAGGAACTAAATGTACATCGATTCCGTACTGAATCAGGCCTTTAAAAGCATAGGATTCATACTTAGAAATGGCGCACACTTTGTAAACATAGCTTCTTTCCTCTGTCTTTTCAATAGTTTTGTAAGATCCAAACTGGAATACTCTTGCGTAATCTGCCCGCCTCGGTAGCGTGGTGGTAGCATGTCTGCCTCACGTTGAAGAGGTCCCGAGTTCGAGTCTCGGTCAGGGTGGGTTACCTGGATAAGGATTTTCCGGGGGTTTCCCTTATCCCGAAAGACGAATGTCGGGTAACTCTTAACTCCATGGACCCTGGGCTCATTTGAGCATCATTTCACCCGTTCCATTCATCGTCCGATATGACTTAACGTTGGAGGACGTAAATTACACACACACACACACACACACACACACACACACACACACACACACACACACACACACACACACACACACACACACACACACACAAAATGCGTAATCTGGTCACCGTACTATAAATCTCACATAGCACGAATTGAAAAAGCACAGAATAAGCTTTTAAAAATACTGTATTATAAACAGTTCATGATATATCCTAATTACATGAAGTACACTGAGCTGCTAAAAGTATATAAAGCGATGTCATTAGAAAATCGCAGGAAAATACAACAGTTATTCCTTTATAAAGTGATTAACGGCAATATAAATAACACTAGACTTTTACAAGAAATTAATTTAAACACCAGACATCGAAATATTAGGTCTCTTTCTTTATTTTATTATAATAACTCCAGGACTTTCCGCTTATGAAGATGGTAACTCGGTACAGTCACCTTAGTGACATTTACCATCTTGATCATAGTACTATCTATCATATATTTCAAAAAACAACTTCAGAACATATTTCTGTATTTCATTTTACTTTATAAAGAGGGCATTATTTGGTAAGCCATTAATTTTAATGTCATATTATCCAATATTTGTCTTATCAATAATATGTAATGTGTTTCTTACACTTCCAGGTGTGTTTGTTACTTATATTTCAGTGGTTGTATGTTCTTTTCCTTATGGTTGTTTGTAGTTCTTAGATGGTTCATAATTACATTTGTTATCCTTGTCAGTTGTTAGTTGCTTTTCATTTAACAATTCTGTATGTTATATCATTTGATGTGTAGTTGTTAGGTATACATTTTATTTTTATATTTCTGTTTGTATATAATGTAATTTTTTATTCATGTATTGGATGTAATCAACTGCATACGCTGTGATAACTGGGGCAATGTCCTGTAACAGCAAATTGAAATAAATAAATAAACAAATAAATAAACTATCGTTTCCGAGCACAGCATATATAGGATAAAAAGGGAACATTTTGTTAACTCCCCCACTTTCATTTCATTAAGTTCTACCTATTTATTATCTTTTTTATTACTTTTCCTATTTTATTTTCTTGTTTATTTTTAGCTAATTATAAATCAGTTGAAATCAGATTCTTTTTTAATTTTAGGTTTAAGGTCGGTCGCAATGTTAATTACAAGTAAGAGTAACGTCAAACCGAGAGATATAAGGCTGCGTCGAACGATGAAGCGAGATTTTATTAGCTTCCAACGTTCCACACTCAGGATGATGAATCAGTCCCGAGCAGGATGGCCCGGGCAGTTTCACCTGTGGGCCGCATTCGAGAGGCCTGAATTAGATTCTCGTGTTCAAGCTGCCTGACCCAACAGGTTTTTGCGGGGGTTTTCCGGGTTGCCAGACAAGTGCTGGGTAGGTGAATTATATTCCCCGAATTTCCTGTCCCTCCTTACATCTCCATTATCATTTCACATCATCTCTCATCTTGTGGTCTCTTTCAGGGTAGAAGTGTCGGCGGGAGCCTCGGCGCTGCATGGCGGGATGATGTGCTCCTGATAAACACTTCGGTTGGTAGGATACCGACTATACTGGTCTACCGGGAGGTATCCAGCTGGTCAACTGTAGGGATCCTGCCCTCCGCACTGTCGTGGCTCCTTGTGACGACCGCCCTCTGACTCCACTTGTCCCATCCTTCCTCCCGGGGATACCCCACTTAGGGAATAGGCATAAGAGATCTATTCTGGTCGGAATGCCGGATCCCCTCTATAGCATAATCCAATCCAATCCAACGTTCCCGTTACGATTCAAATCTCACAGTACTCAAGGGAGATATTCTAGAAGCAAAATTCCAGGCACTGTAGTCTCTGTAGGCATGGCAGAGCCTCTGGTGGTACCATTTTGCTTCCTGAGCACCATCCAGATGACAACAACCTACATACAGGAGGAAAATTTGATATATCAATGCATCCCCCGTATATAAGGAGTTCCAACCACTTCAGTTGCTGTGGTATGAGCGCAGCGGACCTCTAGCACTCGCAGAACACCTGACTTATTAGAAGGACGCAGATCCGAACATTAGAGCTCCTTCCCAAGGGGGGCTATTGGGACTAGGTTGGTCTCGGTGGGTAGAGGGTATGTGTATTGGGTTCGTCTGGCTGACATAGCAACTCAGGCGGGGTTGGGACACTCCTAAGAGAATCTCCTGGACAGCTAGTAGCATGGCGCACCGACCGAGCCCCAAAGGTCCCTGGCTGGTGGTCCCGAAATGGTCCCAGCAGAGGATCGGAGACCGGCAACCGACCTACCGGAGGAGGAAGTAGTTTTCCTCAGAGCATATCATCCTGCCATGCACCGCCGAGACTCCCGCTGACACTTCTACCCTGAAAGAGACCACCAGATGAGAGATGACGTGAAATGATAATAAAGATGAAATGGAGGGACAGGAAATTTGGGGGATGTAATTAACCTATCCAGCATTCGCCTAGCGACCCGGGAAAGCCCCGAAAAAGCCCATGGGGCAGGTAGGTCGGCCACGGGATTCGAACCTGGGCCATCCCGCTCGGTCGCCTTTGTGATACAATCAATCTTAATTTTTATTTTCTCAAAAATAGATTTAATGATTTTGTTTATTTTATTTATTTATTTATTTATTTATTTATTTGTTTGTTTGTTTATTTATTTATTTTATTTACTTTTTTTGCAATTTACGTCCTCCAACGTCGTCATATTAGACGATGAATGAAATGGGTGAAATGATGCTCAAATGAGTCCGGGGTCCATAGAGCTTAGAGTTACCCGACATTCGTATTTAGAGATAAGGGAAAGCCCCAAAAAAAACCTTATCCAGATAACTCACCCTAACCGAGATTCGAACTCGGGACCTCTTGAACGTGAGGCAGACACGCTACCACCACGTACTGAGGTGGGCGATTTTGTTTAATGTACATATGTTTAAGGCATTTGCATGACAGAGGAAGCTATATCTTGAATATTCTGCGGATAACCTGTGAAGGCCTATTCATTCTGAGTGAATTCAACAGATGTATGAATTCTTAAAACACAATTTATTGAAGCCTTTATAGCATTGACCATTTGCATTTTGTTACTGGTTTGCATTTTCAACTGTTTATGTCCCCCCCCCCCCCCACCCAAAGCTAAATCGCTAAGGCCGTTCAATAGGTTGCACAAATAAGATAGACAGGAAAAAAGAAAAAAGGAAAGCTTGAGTAAACTGACTGATTTATCACTTAAGTATAAGAGAAATATACAATTAAAATTTCAAATTTTGCGTTCAGTATAACGATAATGGGAATGAAATCTATTTAGAAATTCCAAGAAGAGAGTATTTTCCGCTCTTTCTAAAATAGCACGTTTCCAAAATAATGTGCTCTTAGCCAAAAGCTTCTGTCGTTATCATAAAAGAGAAAAATCACCGACACGTTTTGCTATAATCGTTTATTACAGGCATGCAGCGTTTTGTTGAGTTTATAGGCAGTAACTATAAGGATAGCTTTTCAGCTTAAATCTTGCCCGTTATTCTTCAAATAGTATTGCGTGAGTACTTCATTATTTCAAAATTATAACCGATGGATCCTTAATAGCTTTCAGACGTGATATGGTGGAAAGAAGCTATTCTGCCGGTTTCAGTAAAGCGATCTCACTCGCGCATTTCACTTGCCGCTACTAAATCTTTTTGATGGCCCTCTTGCGCGATAATTCGTACGGTGAACTAGCCCACTTTCTTTTTTCATATTTTTGAAGTTGAAGAGAAACATGACAGCTACCAAATCCTTTCACCTTCACAGCTGAGCCGCTTCGTGTCAGTATTTCATCGCCTTGAAGCAAGATCACTAAATAAACATAAGCGCATTCCGATTATAAATGCTAAGCTCGACATTTATTTATATCGTTTTCAAAATTCTGGATAGATTTTAGAGGAAAATATGTGTGAAACGTGTTCAAGATATTAATTAAATAAGCGCAAATTTTCTGTGTAATACTAGGAGTCATGCTGATGAATTGTTAGGAGTGAACCATGTCTCAGTTATTATTATTATTATTATTATTATTATTATTATTATTATTATTATTATTATTATTATTATTATTTTTTGTGACCATTTATTTAAAGTCGCCTAATTGCATGGTCTTATAGTGACTTAAAAAAATTTAACACATTTACAAACTTTGATACAAGTTACACAACGACATATGCATCAAATTATACAATTCATTTTACAATGTTTAACTTGAATTAACAATGCTATATGTAAATTAATTGTTCTTTCACAATGGCCGTGTGTAGGCTAAAGTATGGAAAGGTAGAGTCAGACTATAAAATCCAATGCCATAGCCGGGATTTGAACCATGGACCTTCTGGTCTCCGTCCAGCCGCTCTAACCATTGAGCTGCTATGGCCAACGTTCCGACATGTGCGGCAGTACTTTCTCTCCGCCTCACAGCTGCACGTACCTGGATTCGACGTCGGGACTTCTTCCTCGGTCTCCATGTGAACTGATTTAATTTGTCCTTACACTTGTGGAACACGGGCACCCTTAAATAACTGCACTTTCGGCGGACATCTTTGTCAAATACTTTTACGTAATCAACAAATAATATATGGGTCTCTAAATTAAATTCTCTTATTTTTTGTATTATTTGTTTTATTATTAAGACGCAATCAGCACAGGATCTGCCTTGCCTGAATCTGTGTTGTTCATTATTGAGTAGTGATTCAGTTATTATATTTAATCTTTTTGCTAATTTTTTATTAAAATGTCATAATTTAAATATTTTTACATGACTAACAAAATGTTGAATTTTCTGCAAATAGCTTAGAAATCCAACAATTGAAATGTACAATCTTAACGGTACCGCTAAAAATGGGACTGAGTTGTGGTGTAACCATGGTGTTAATCCCGTTCTCCTCCACGTCACGCTCCATCACGTTTAAACAGAGCTCTCCCCACCCCTCAGAGCGTGAACGTATAAATGCATGCTCCCTTGATTACGTCTCAGTAAAGATTGATCAACATGAATTGCCGTATCTCGCTGCTCTCTAATTTTTGCGCCGGCTGCCATGATCCTAGCTATGAGCTTCTGTGTTCACTGCAGTCTAATACTCAAAAAATTATATGTATCTGTCCCAGAAACAAATCAAATATTGTGAGTTATGGAGACCTAAATGTTAGACGTAATCCATCCAGCATCTCCATTGCTTAATCCCGAATAAGGCATCTCCAGACCCAGTTCGTTGTATCAACCTACTGGTGAGAAGATTTCTTAGTATCATATAAAATATCTGCATTCAAAGATCTCAGCTGCATCTATTTTTATTCCCACATTGCTCCGCAGAGCTTATGAGATTTCACTTTCAGAGCATGCGTGGGTGATTTGAAGAAAGACACAGAACTTTATATTTTAATTAAGTTTTAATGCTTTAATCTTTCCTGCTAATATTTTAGATATGCCGATCACACTACTACCGTTAGTTTACTCACAAATACTTCCACAAATGTCATATTTATGAGTAGATTTCCGACACGCAACGTTATACTGGTCTGCTCTCTATGCCTACCAGACGCGGAATAATATAGCGTGACGCTAGCGGCTGACGCTTCTTTTAAAGTATATCCGTTGGCCTACCACTAGTTTCTAAACAATCTTTATTATTTTAATAGTTTTTTAATCTTACGTTATTACTGTATTACTAATACCTCCAGCAATTTTAGAGAAAGGTCCATGTTTGTGTCTGTGTTTCTGTCCAAAGAAAAATACCTCTTGTATTGTATGGTATTACTTGTCTGTTTTCATATATGTACATATAAACTTTATCTGACCTATCCAACGTAACGTTGCACTGATGAAGTCAAATGAAAGTCTCCGACTACTGACATCAAATGAATTTCCGTATCTACGTAAACACAAGTATACTGTAATACTGGAAACATGCCGATTCCCCCTCTTAAAAAGGCAAAGGTATAAAAGTCAACTGGGAAGGTCATGCTTTTACTTTTCTGGGATTGTCGTGGAGTCATCCTTACAGATTATCTTGCCAAGGGTCAAACCATCACTGGTAGATACTACTACAATCTTCTGGACAAGTTACGAGCAGCTCTGATTAAGAAACGACGCGGTATGCTCTCCGAAGTTGTTCGTCTTCTGACTGACAATGTACCAGCTCATTCATCTCAAGTTACAGTTGACAAAACAAGGGAATGTAACTTTGAGATCTTACAGCATCCGCCTTATTCGCCCGATCTCGCACCAAGTGACTTTTTCTTGTTCCCGGAAATAAAGAATCCGTTGTGTGATCACCGATTTGACAACACAAATGACGTCATTAATGAAGTGGAAGAGTGGTTTGAAGCAAATTCTGCAGACATGTACAATCAAGATATTCGGAAGGTCAAGAAACGCTGGGAAAAATGTGTAAAACTGGATGATGACTACATAGAGAAGAACTAACAAGTACATATCAACACAAACTCTCTATCACATTTTTAAAGTATGATAATTACGAAACCCCCTCTATTGCTCTCTCAAATAAATTTGTCTATTGCGATGTCAATAGCCTACGACTTCGATAATGTCTCAGTATAGAGACTTGCAAACCCCGCAAATAAATCGAGAAATGTTACACCAAAGATCAAGTTGATAAAGATGTTTACCAAAAGTACGTGTCAGTTGGAGAATTTAATGTCATGTTGGCATGTTGGCCATAGTAGCTCAATGGTTAGAGTGGCTGGACGGAGACCAGAAGATCCGTGGTTCAAATCCCGGCTTAGTCTGACTCTACCTTTCCATACTTTAGCCTATACACGCTCAGTGTGAAAGAACAATTAATTTCCAGTAATTGACCTAATAGTGGTCCGAACTATAAAGCCCGGACCTTAAAGTATTTACTGCATAGTAAGTCGCCATTAAGGTAGTTGTCTCATGTGTTTATGAGAACTCCTAGTGGTTTACCGCGAAAAACACGAGTCAGTTGGGGAATTTAATGTCATATCGGCACGTTGGCCATACTAGCTCAAAGGTTAGAGCGGCTGGACGGAGACCAGAAGATCCGTGCTTCAAATCCCGGCTATGGCATTGAACTTTTTAGTCTGGCCCTACCTTTCCATATTTACCAAAAATTGTTTAAGAAGCAAATGCACATAGTAAAGGCTGTATAGAAATATAAATTGGAAGTTCACAGCTTTCTTGTAGAAATGGATGTGCTATTATGTTTCTGGAATACACAATGTTACAGATATTACCATAACTCTACAGCATTTTCAACTAACAATTTTTAATTCAATTGTTTGAGAGATATTAAATCCAAGGGAAAATATGCAATTTATTTATACTTTAACAATAATTTAATTTATAATCAAAATCTGAAGTCAAATACTATACTAACCAAAGAAATATACAATAAAATTGTTCTTACCTAGATAATTTTAACGTAAGTACGTTCTTATCAATAAATAAGAGGGCAGTGAAATAGGAATGATAATGCAAAGGAAACAACAATAAAACCAGCAATTTCTTCTCCATTCTCTGACTCGCATGAAGACTATGTATACTGTATATTGAGAAAAAAAAAAAACTGATACAGCGGTAGAATTGCAACTGGTCAGAAAAATAAAATAAAGCAAAACAGAACAAGAAATTGCATGCAGTTAAATTTCATGCAGAATTTCCAGGAATATCTATAAAGATCTCAGCCGGTATCTGTTACTTCAAACAAAGAAATACCCAGACTAAATTAACACGCAAATATGTATTTACCAGAGAGAAACCTTCATTTTGTGGAAACTGCAACAAAAGAACGATAGTCAAACACATTACGAGCAATTGTGACTACTACCACTACTACAGGATATCTCTGCAGGTAGCATTAGATCAACAGAATAAATGAACACTGTTATTGAAAGGAACACTATTATTAAATATTTTGTTTATATAACACAATACATTGCTGCATTTTGAATTGTATAACTGTTAATATTCTGTTAATTGTAAATCCAGTTTGATGTCTGTAGCTAACATTACAACAAAGCACGGACATGGTGTGGGTGGCTCATAAGTAATGCCGATTGCTTCAGACTTAATCTGGGGAGCGACAGTCGCCAATTCCGAGGGTTTCCAGATTATAATATTATATAGCGTCACAAGTGACTGCTTAATTTAAATAATACGTTGGATTATCTTTTGGCTAGTTTGTGTGACATCATGTCACGTGACCTCTCCCTCCTCTTGATAGTGAAGCTTGTAAGAAGTCTCTCTGCCTCTCTTGTAGCAACAGGTGACCTGAACGGACGTGTGTGTGTCCGCAGCTTGTGAGGGCAGGTAACTGGCCATGCCACCACCTATGTAAACTCCCATTACTGTAGTAAACCTTTGGTTGTCTAAACTGTAGTTTTGGTATTTGTAATGAACGTGAACCTTGCAGAAAACCCCAATCTCTCCGCAAAGCATGTGAATCCTACCCAAAGAGTTATCCCCCGTGTAATGTCTGCCCATGTGATAATTATCCATTACCATCCATGATTAGTCAGTCACAATAGGTTGTTGCATAACATAAAACAAACACAGATATATAAATAAAAGTATAGTGACATGCCTTATTCAAAACGTATTTAAAATTTCTCCAATTTACAGTGTCTATTTGTATTTCAGTTCAATGCGCCGATTCTTCGCCAAGAAAACATCAATGGAAGAGTTTTCAAATGTTGCTTGCTGTTCTTTTAAGTTTCTTAAGGAACCCCTTTTCCACTGATAATAAGGACAGAGATGAACGTATATTTTAAGTTTGAATGTTTCTTAGTTAAGTGTATATTCTGCGGAGCGTTGAAAAAGATCGTTCTACTGATGTACTGGTGGCAGGAATGATCAAAATTAGATGTGATTTAGTTTTTAAAGGTTTAAGATCCGGAGTTGGCCGTTGAAATTGTATGACTTTTTCACCAAAAGAACGCGAACTCAAGGACCAATTAAAAGGTTTCGATCACACAGTCACTTTTACTCGCAAATTGTGACACCATTCTTCCTATTGTACTTTTAACACTAAATCATTCACCATATTACTGTTACACGCGAAGAATTAACACTAACATGCAAGGTTTGCGTTCCACTGCAATGGCAAAAATCGTTCTATAAACAAATAAAACCTCGGTTGCTTCGCAAGCTCACTGACATTCCACACGGATCGCACGCTTGTTTGCCGGTGAGCAAAATAGCTATAACGAGCTATTTAGACCTGAAGAATGCTAGACGACCAGTCTCGGAGGATCTATCACCGACCGCTCCCGTTGAGTTGGTCACAAATTAACGAAATTTAAATCTGAAAGTGAAACGCTTGGACTTTCCATTATTCTTTGAACAAAAATAATGTAAAATATGTATAAACTTTCTTCAATTTATTAGCTGTTGCCGGCAGCAACAGAGGCAACATTAACGCCACGCCACTGCAACAAATTACATAGGTGGTCTGAAAAGTTTCCGACCTAAAAAAGATACAAGACATTTTTTTAAAATTTTTATTTTTTTATTTTTCAACATAGTCTCCTTGTAGCTCTAGACACTTCTCCCAGCGATGCTCCCATCTCTGTGACCCATCCAAACAGTACTCGGCGTTTTCCTCTGCAAAATAATTGTTCACGAAGGTTATTACCTCTTCATTTGACGAAAATCTCTGTCCTCCAAGCGCAATTTTCAGATGAGGGAACAAAAAGAAGTTGTTTGGGGCTAGATGTGGTGAGTTCAAGCAGTTGAAACCGTAAATCGTGGATTTTCGCCATTCCAACCGCTGAAGTGTGAGACGGTATGTTGTCTTGGTGAAACAGGATTTTCTTTTTCTGCAAATGTGGCCGTTTTCCCGTATGTTCTGCCTTCAGCTTGTCAAGTAATGATGCGTAATATGCTCCTGTAATGGTTTTTCCTGTTTGAAGATAATCGATTAAAATAACTCCATGACTATCCCAAAAAACAGTCGCCATCAGTTTCCCACGCGAAGAAAAAACAGTTTTTGCTTTTTTTGGAGCCGGTTCCCCCTTTGCAGTCCACTGTTTGGGCCGTATTTTTGTTTCGGGCGTATAATGATTTATCCAAGTTTCATCTACATTAATTAATCGGCGCCAAAACTCAGATTTTTGCACCTAAACTGCGTCAACTGAGCGTTGGAAGTGTTCATTCGAATACGCTTTTGGTCTAACGTGAACAAACGTGGTACCCAACGCGCGGACAGCTTTCTCATGTCTAAATGTTGAATTAATATTTGATAAACACGTTCTTTTGACATGTTAATAGCCTCTACTATCTCTCTCACTTTAATTCAGCGCTGGTCTAGCACCATTTGGTGAACTCTGACGATGTTTTCGTCGGTAGTTGCAGTTTTTAACGTCCCGAACGTTCATCATTTCCCAAGCTCTTACAACCACGTTTAAATTCAGCTGCACAAAATTTCACTGTTGTAAATGATGGTACAGAGTCCCCATACACAGAATCCAACTCATCTTTGTTTTGCGTAGGCATATTACCTTTCAAAAACAAACATTTAAGACAGCTCGGTACTCGATTTTGTCCATTTTCATAAAAACACTCACATCATCTGACTCAGACGACTGTTACATAACAACTGAGCATCTAAAATGGCTGAAACTTTGGTGAGTAATTGTCAGCAGATGGACAACGAAATTCACCAGCTTTTATTTGCGAATGCTGCCATCTTCCTGTTGAGGTCGGAAACTTCTGAGACCACCATCCTAAATGCATGTTTTCACTTTAACACCCATGTTGTTGTGCGACATTAAATAAAGTTTGCTGGTCTCGTAGCTCAGTCGGTAGAGCACCTGCCTGCCATGTGAGGGGTCCCATGTTCGATTACCGGCGGAGAGGGTGGGGATTTTTCTCAAACCAAGATAATTCCCCATCTTCCACAGAGTCTGGAAGAATGAATGAGAGTGTGAATGTGTGCGTGATGTAATGATTAAAATCCAACAGACAACGAGTTAACACCTTCGATATGTTCCAAAGGAGAACGGCCGCCGATATGACCATGTGGTTAAAGTCAGGGTATAAATGAAAAAAAAAAAAGGGTTATTAGAGAAAAAAAATTGAAATAAATTTGAGAGGCTAGATTTTGAACCGGCCGTTATGAAAGAAAAGCTCAGAAGTGTTAAGAAATAGTTTATACGTACAAGAACGTTAAGGGCTGATGGCCTTCAAGCAGCTGTGCCACCTCGGTAATGGTAAAACAACACGAATAGGCTCTCACTCTTTGACCTCTGGGAACTACATGCACACCCGAACACTGTGCATATTACATGCTACTACAGCGTTTACTTTTAATCATAGCGGCTCTTTAACATTTCAGGGTTATCTTGCGTTCTGTAAATTCACACTTTCAATACAACTTTTCCACATCCTTCTACTGTAATAAAGTGCGGTATTTCACACCAACAGAAGCACCATTTTATCCTAAGTAATTGAAATAGAGTTAAAAATATAAGGAAATTCCCGGGATGGTCAAGAAATAGCTTCTTCAAATAAGCAATTGTCACCTGGATAAGGTTTCTGCCGGGGTTTATCCTGAAAGACGAATTTAACTCTAAGCTCTGTAACGGTATTTCTTCGTTGTAGCTTGAATTGGTCCTTGAATATTGTGTACCACTTTTTCAGCACAATCTGCGCCCCCCTTTTTGTGGTCATTTACGTCCTCCAACGTTAAGTCATATCGGACGAATCTTTTCCCATCTCGTGGCAGTTTGTGTGGCTATCAGTTTCTTCATGTAACCAATTGTGTAATCTGGATTACATTTTACTCGAACTTTCTTACCTAGTCAATCATTGCAGGTTACCTCCAGCATATCGATAAATTCTTACTTCCTTAATAAATAGTTTCCGTTAATTACATAGAATTGCTTACTCCTGCACGTCCACTATAAAAACTTATTAGATTAGAAGATTATTGCTTTTCTCTTCGGCGTTCAAGGAAGAAAGACCAATTTTCTTTTCTGTTTCTACACCAAGATTATTTAATCATTCGTTACTATCGCTACCCATATATTACTTTTATATGATTGGCCGATTTACTACTACGTCACTACATTACGTAATACAATTACTACGGCCAATCACAAAATTACATATATTTTTACACAATTTTGTTTGTTTTTCTTTTAAAAATGTATATGTTTTTCAAACCCTTTCTAAATATAAATCGAAACAACTGTTACAGCTCTATGCACCCTGGACTCATCTGAGCATCATTTCATTCATCGTCCGATATTACTTAACGTTGGAGGACGTAAATTCCAAAAAGAAAGCAAAAAATGCTGATGCGTTGCCTTCACATGACTTTCTCCACTTCTTTTCTACACATAATTCTTGGAAAATAGTTTTTCTATCTCCTTGTTAATCAAGATAAACTTTCATTATAAACATCACACATTTCGTAGCAGGTATGATAGGAACAACAGGCTAAAGTGATACCTAGTTTTAAAATACGATTCGTATTAAATGGCTTTGAAATTCCATGCATTTAAATGATCAGTAAACACGAATGACAACTTTTGAAAAAAGAAATTAAATAGCATTTAAAAATTCAAACTGATAAAAAGAATATCTTGAAAGCGCGTAATGTCGCAGTTGCTTTTCATTTGATATAAACAATCTGCTTTAACGAGATTTACACTTTTGTCTCTTTCTTATCGTGTATAAACTGAGTACTGGTGCCTAATAAGCGAAGGGTATACTGTAGTGTAGCACGTCACCAACAGTAAATTGCATCATCTGCACCCAATTTAAGCAGATGTAAAAACGAATGTTTACTACTGTACAATTAAACCACTGTTCTGTTGTAGGGTTATGGCTATAGGGCGCTACAGAATATTCGTCTAATGCATGAGTTTATGTTTGCGGATGTATGGATAGTGGAAAATCATCAGAATAAATACAGCAGGGACACTGTCTTATTTATTGATTAGTAAAAAAGAGAATACAATAAAGAAGCATATAATATCTATTCATGTAAAAAAGTTAAACATTCAAAAGTAAAGATGTGCAGTATAGGATGCAAAATAAATATTCGTTTGCATACTGAAAATGATGTAGAATGTTAAGGTTAGTACTTAGTAGGTCCTCCATTCCTCTTTATAATCTCTTACATTCTCCTTGGCATGGATTTACCAAAGATTGTGTTGTTTCTACTGTAATTTTATGCCATTCCTCTAGTAGAGCTTTATTTAGATCCTTATATTAGATATCTGATGATTTTTAATATTTTTGTCCAGTATACTACAAAAATTCTCTATTGGATTCATGTCTGGGGATTGCGGTAGTGACGGCATCCATCGTGGAGTATTATAATACAACAACCATAACCTTGCATCTAGAGCTGTGTTTTGGATAATTATCTTGTGTGAAAATATAATACTCAGAAAGACCCATATTATTCACACTTCTGGACAGATGTGTTTTTGGGATGTTTATATAAACCTTGTGGTTCATAATTTTATTGATAGTTCATAATTTCATCAATAAAATACAAATCCCTCACATCATTTGCACTCGTGCAGCCCCAGACAAGTACTCAACGGCCTCCATGTTTAGCTGAAGCTGTTATATTTTTCTCCTCAAGCTCCCAATTCTTTTTTCTCCACACTATTATTCGTCCTTTTGACTTAAAGAGCTCAAAGTGACTCTCGTAAGTGAATATAGCCTTCTTCCAGAAATCAAACCCATCATATTTATATTCTTTCTGTTGATTTTACTGATGTATGGTATTCTATGGGCAGTTCGGCCTCCATACTCAGCTTCATAAAGCACGTTTCTTATAGTTTGTAATGAAACGGACTTTCCTGTGTGTGTTTGAACTGCAATAGCAAGGTTTTGGAGCACTTAGTTTAGGACTTTTCTTGACCTTTCTAAGTAACTATTGTTTCTCCTTCTTGGATAGACTGCAGGACGACCGTTTATTGATTGATTTCCGTAAGCTTTGTTCTGAACAAATCTGCATGTAATAGTCTTCACTGTACTGTTAAGTCTTCAAATGATTCCTCCAATTTCTTGAAAGTATTTTCCTTTTTAAATAACCTGATCCAAATTTCTCTCTCTTCTTTTGTAGTTTCACGACGTTTTCGACCCATATTACTTAAATAGCAGTCAACGGCTTTGAAAACAGAGATGGAACTGTCAACGATAGTGGATGAAACACAACTGCATAAGAAAAGGGAAGAGCTGTGTGTCAGTGAGGCACCATACCTGGGATTCTGTTTACTAAACGAATACTTGTTTGACATCAAATGGAACATAATTTTAAATAACGTAGAGCTGTTCACTAAGCAATATATGAACCCAAATTGTGTTTTATTTTTAAATCTAAATATAAACCGATGTAAGGAAATGGTTATTGTTCGCTTCTTATCTATATTTTTGTGATTGTGCTTGTTATATTCTATGTGATATGATTAGACGAATACTTTTTGGAGTATCTGTATGTTTATAAAACATTTTTATCGCCAATATGCAAGAAATGTTTTCCCAAAGTTGTGACATGCCTTTCTGTTACACCCTGTATACTTTCGAATCACCATAGCAATTGTTAAATATCAGAATGGACACTATGTACGTATAATTCGCAGGTATGTAGCATAAACAAAATACTGCGCAGCTGTACACACGCGTCGTGTGAAGCAAACCGGAAAACCACGTGGTTCAGATTCCATGCCAGTCCCCCACCCCCCTCAACTGGAAACAACAATACCTTCCTCAGGCGCTCCTGTCATTGCAGATGGCCCCAGAATCTCCAGTACGCGAAACCATGCCAATCTAACGCGTGCCTCCAACAAGTAAGACAAATTAACCAAAGACATAGCAAGGCTTAGGCAGTAGGTCTATGGGTAACTTTAGGTACATTGCTAATTAATATCTCCAGTAATGACCGAATCAGGGTTTTTTTTTTTTTTTTTTAATTTCTCTATCACTCACCAATAGTAATCACGAGTTGATGCAGGAGCCTTCGCCCATATTAAGCGTTTAACCCGAAAACATTTCCTCACGCAAGCGTGTGTGAAAACTCTTTATTCAAATACCAAAGTTTATACTTCAGGTACACACCGTTTAATCAACTAAGGTGATTCTTCAAGAAAATCATTTTAATTAGTGCTGTAGATATATCAAAATTTTTAATTGATTAACCGTGTTACTTTCGATTAATCGAGATATTATCTGTTAAAAATTAGGTGTAAAGATTATATAAAGTACTTTAATACTCTGTACATTTCATTATTTATGAAACTTTTAAATATTCAGATTCAAAATTAGTGTTTGCATCAAGTGCACATGCTTTATATATTGAATTAGACCTACAGTATTTCTGTAAGTAATTATTTAGTAACGTATTATATCAATATCCACTAAGATTTGTGATACTGACTTGCAGTTGTTTTTATAACGTTTTTCCTTACTTTAACTTTTTAACACAAAACTTTCACTCACTGTCAGGAACTCAGAAACGTTACTGGCTTACTGCAGTTAACAGCAAAGTTACACCACCACCAACCCTGAGAAGAGGGACCAGCTATTGTTTCCATAGCTGCGTAAGCGAAATGTTCGGTTCAAGGTTGTACATCTCAGTTTATGCTAGCAAGCGATAAATAATCAGTTGTATACGATATGTTGTCACACACAAGCTGTAAGCTCTGTCAGCATCTGCATGTAGTTATGTACCTCTTAGAATATTGTGACTCTGTGGGTTCGTAGAATTAAAAGGCCGAGTTGCAGAAATTAAAAATTTCCTTTATTTCCGCAGAGATACACTATTCAATTCTCACGTAACAACATTACATCACATAATAACACAATCTTCCAAGGTCGATGACAATAACAAACCGTGACAGCTGATTACATTAGCTCTCGTTACAACAACACTCTTGTTACACAACTACAACTCTGCTTACTCACGCTGTTTACAACTGTCCTGCTGGCGTGTCACATTCCCTTATATATCACATTCATGATTACCAGACTGTTTTGTCAATCACTAGATGTTTCTGGGAAACAAGGCATCTAATGACGTAATCCGAATATTCTATCACATTCTAGAAGCGTAACTTAATCTATGCCGGCAAGTCCTTTACCTCAGTTATCTTTTGCTTGCCGGCGCTTGTTTACAATAGCCGCGCTATCATTAACTGCTTAGCAAGGCTCATTATTACCATGAAACTTTATCCGCCGACTGTTTTCTTATTTGTGCCGAAACTTTTATGCCTGTTGTCGTGACAATATTACACAACAGAAGTGTTATTTAGACTCTCTCGGGGTTCAGAGTGATTTCTTTTAGCTATCAGGAGTTACATTATCTCAAAGTTCAAAGAACATTACGTGTCTAGTGAAAGCTTGATGCATTGGAAAGGCTGTTTAGGTTGGAAGCAATACATCAAAACCAAGAGGGCCAAATATGGCTAAAAGTTTTTATTAATATTTATTGTAATCAATTAATTTTTATCGACTCCATTAATCTATTAAAGTTTTAATCTTTAATTTTAAATAAAGAATTAATCGATTAATCGTTTCGGTTAATCGATTAAATCACGCAGCACTAATTTTAATCCATCGTAGCTTCACTGGTGATCAGCCGTGTCAAGGTTAAAAATGTCGAGCTTTCGGCCATTCCAAGCTTCATGGCCTTCCCCAGGAACTGAATGAATTGAACATGCTCATTCTTCCATTCAAATTCACTTATTGTATAAAAAGTTATTTTTCACTTTCCCAAACAGACACTCAATGCATTCTTTTTAATAGTATTTATGATTCTTTGTTTCTGCACATGGCACAACAAGCGGTAGACACTAATGATACATGAAAAGAACGACAATTGGGAAAGGAAATTTGGGAACAAAATGTTCCAGGACTGAGTTTAGAGTACCTCCGCCGTATTTGTTGGTTATGCGGACAACGGAAGACCTGGAGAAAATCTCATTCAGGAGCGGGATATGAGCTGCTGACCTTCCATTCATGAGTTCATCTCTTAACGACCCGGACTGCCTGTGAGCTTACTTATATACGTAAACCAGGAGAAGATACTCAAGAAAACTACGCACGCCCAAATTATCATTTTTATAATACATAATATTCACTGCATGGAAGAATTACAAGTTCACTGAGTTACGCAGTTTATATAAATAATTTATTTGTATTACTAACCCAGGGGAAGACAGGTAGTGGTGGTGTGACGTCATGTCTGGGAAATTTGTAATCGAAGTACCCACAAGGTACTTCGTGGTTTGGACTTAGCTAAATTCATAACAGAAAAAAAGTTGTTCGCACACATATGTCCAGGCGAACATACACAATGTCCGTGCGACAAGGAATACAACCTCGGAAATCTGGTTTAGATGACATTCTTGTAAAAACCAGTCAAGTGTTTCTTGTGTGTATATTTGTCCTTCAATAAATCATCACATTGTAAATTTAACAGTTCCATTAGGTACGTGGCAGCTACATTGTTGTCATAGAGTGTGCTGCACCTGACTGAACCCTCAGATTCTGTACTCACAGCGCCATTTATATAGGCAACTTGGTGCTACACGACTCTTGCCTGACATCACACGCACTGCAGGCCTCGCTCCTGGCTGAAATATGTCATAACTCTCGGAGCTGTCTTGCTCTATACTAACCATTTACAAATAATTTTTACTATACCTTGAATTCGTGCGCCATCTACAGAATAACTTACGGGATTCTTCTTCTTGGCCGCAATGGTTCCTTCGGAACAAAACCTGACTCAGGATGTACGAAATGTTTGTAATTCACATTGCTTAATTTTAGATTATGGATAGCAAAAACCTGTAAGTTGTAATACGTAGATAAAGCCTTATGAATGAGATGAATAATTATAATTATTCACAAACAATACTTTAGAAGGTTAGAATCAGAACTGAAAAATTCAATGTGATAGCCGGGATTTGCCACTCTACGCGTGGCTGCTCTACCACTGAGCTACCATGGCAACATGCTGGTATGACATTAATGATAATAAATTTTCCAATTGATTCACATTTTCCAAGAATACCAACGAGGCAATCTGAAGCAAATGTCAGATTAGATATCAGTACTACCACTCGAAGATCTATCCGCTGAGAAATATGAAAGAAAGAAACAAACAAAGAAATCATGAAGGGAAGAAAAAGAAGTAATTTTTATTTTTAAATTTACGTCTTCTAACGTTAACTCATATCGGACGAAGAATGAAAGGGGTGAAATGATACTCCAATGAGCCCAGGATCCATTACTCGACATTCGTCTTTCAGGATAAGAGAAAACTTCTGAAAAACCTTATCCAGATAACACACCTTGACGGAGATTAGAACTTGGAACCTCTTGAACCAGAGGTCAAGCTATCCCACACTACATATGCGGGCACTAAGTACTGAGGCCATCTTTCTCAGCCAATCATGGATATCGTCATTTTCATAGCCCCATTCTTGTGTTTCACAAGTTTATCAGAAAATGTGTGTATCATTGGCATTGTTTGCTGCTATCGCAACTCCAAAAACAGCGAGAACAGTCGAGTACTGACTGTCGCGATGTCACTGATAATCGCCTAGCCGTTGTGTGAGCGACATGGCGAGGTAACGCGCGAGGCTCATATGCCGATGTCTCAGGTTCAATTCTCTTTGGGCTAGCCACTCTGATGGAGATATTCCTGGTTTTTCCCCAGTTGACAGTCGTATGCTAGGGTGATTATATAATATCACTAATGTTTTTGACTCTTCATTTCCTACAAATGACCCCCATCCCTCAATTTCCTTTCATTTATCCTCACCAGGCTTCAAGTTCTCTATAATCAAACCCAATACGACAAAGAATTCCGTATTGAACAGTGATGCCGAAGCTAATGCAAAAAAGGGAAGAGAGATTTGCCTTCATCTATTGTTGCCGAGCTATGATGGATTTGTGGGACCCAAAAACAGACCTCACTAATGCTTGGTCACCTGAGTGAAGGAGAAATGTTTCATGTAGGATACGGAGCAGGTAGTTTAGAGCAACAAGCCGACATCATTAGCTCAAAAGAGAAGAGTTTGATACTAGCTTGATCGTAGACGACAGATGCCAAGGGTCAGTAACAGTCAGATAAAAACAGGTATGCTGCAAATGCCAAAAGACTACACACAACAAGCGGGTTTTGTTATCTCCGACCTTCCCTATCTAGATATAGTCCAGTTATTGCCTTCAGTCCTGGCTTTAATGCTTATATCTTCTTTTACCTGCTTATCATGTTTCAGAGTCGAAGCGAGTAGATATCGAGCGTAGGCGTATAACGGTGTAGTTCACCTTGCGAAAATGGCAAGTCCTGTACTCGAGGCAGGTCTAGGGTAGGAGGGGGGATCCTGCCAGTAGCGTCAGGACGTAATACCTGAAGCCGTTAGGGACCCAGTCTAGTTCAGTTCACTCTTTTCTCGTGAAAGTGTCCACTAAACGATAGCGGCTCTGCCATATTCCTCCCCCTATTTATTGATTCCCATAATCTAGTAGTTAAAGCGTCGCTAAGAAGAAAACTACAAAGAAAATGTTTGGTCATATGCTATTTTGGATAAACGATACATTCCAATTTGTATGCTTGGTGGATTGCAATCCGGATGGTAAAAGTAAACAAATTTGTCGATGTCTATACCCAAATATAACTGAAATTAGAACACCTTCTTCCTCACTCAACATTAATAAGAGGGTCGGCTGATAAGTCCCTGGCCTCAAATAAAAGCCGACCTGCCTACACCACCGTAGATTAGCACAGAGACTCCCCTCCAGCGGGAAGCAGTGAGAACTGGCTCAACGTCGAGCGATTCACAGACCCAGTGTAGTCCTGTAAATATAGAGGAAGTGGGAGAAAGGAGTGCCGTGGTACCGCTACAGCATTCGCCTTTTCCACCAGGGAAATACCAGGAAAAAACTCATGGTCGTAGTAAGCAGTCATCAAGAATTGAACCTGGGACCTCCTGAATGCGAGCCTCAGACGTTACTGAGCAGTAATCTCCGTCGGTGATTTCGAGGTTAACCATTTTCCTATTTCCACTGTTGGTAATACTGGTTAAGTATTTCGTAACACATTTAGTAAGTCTGATCTGACAGTCGAGACAGTGGTAAAGACAGTTTATGCAGCAGAAGTAAGAAAGTAATTATCTTATAATGTTCTATATTTTATTCTAGAAATATTATTAATAAATCCCATTCGGGGTCAGGAGTTACATCAGATAAATTCATAACCTTAAATTATCGGTAATAATAGTAATAATAATAATAATAATAATAATAATAATAATAATAATAATAATAATAATAATAATAATAATAATAATAATAATAATAATAATAATAATAATAATAATAATAATAATAATAATAATAATAATAATAATAATATAATACAATCTACTAACAAAAATATCTGTATGACAAACAACAATACTGAATTACAATAAACACATGTCTTCTCATATAAATGTTTTCATTAACATCTGCTAGCAGAATTTGTACGATATACGAAAGCAATGATTACTAGAAACAACGAAACTCAAAATCTTCGTACAGTTTCTCAGCAAATACCAGAGTGACACTGAAAACATTTCAAATACCATGTTTCTATAAACAAATTAAGTTTGTTTATATTTGACAGCTTCGCTTTAGAATCTTGCGAGTAGATTGCCAAATAGATTGTTCAATTTGCTCTATGGCAGTTTATTAATTATCAGAATTTAAATATTTTGTGTTCAGTCAAACATAAATTTGACTAGAGAATAATTCTGTTGTTTTTTTTTTTTTTTTTTTTTTTTTTTTTTTTTTTTTTTTATTGTTCCACCTTTAACTACTCTGGTGATATCGGCGGCCGTTCTCCTTTGGAACATACTGAAGGTGTTAACTCGTTATCTTTGGGTTTTTTATCATTACATCATGCACACATTCACACTCTCATTCATACTTCCAGACTCTGGGGAAGATGGGGAATTATCTTGGTCGGAGAAAAATCCCCACCCACACCCCCACCGCCGGGAATCGAACCCGGGACCCCCTAGCACGGTAGGAAGGTGCTCTACCGACTGAGCTACGGGGCCAGCCAATTCTGGGTATTCTTTTACTATTTTGAGTACCATTAGCGCCTAAATAATGTGAAGACTGCCCAGAAATGTTTGAAAAACACGCCCTATCGAAGGCAATAAGTTATAATAGCTACAACGAATTAAAAAAAGATCTGGGTTTTCTTAGTGATAAACTTGGCACTCTAGAAATGCTGTTTGTTACTTATGAAAATATTGCTCGCGTTCGACCGATGCATAAAGATCAGCAGACATCTTTTGACTTTATTCGGGAGACATTGTCATTGGTATGAGTCAGATTCAAAACTTTTACATCAATAGTCATAAAAATTCTGCTGTCCACGAGTTCCACTTCCGATCAAACACAACAACAATATTTATAATGCAGAAAGCATCTGGAAAAATTCCGGGCAGCACTTCAAATTTGGTTTGGTATATCGTTATTGTGATGATCCTAAAAAAATGATCGATTGGTTTAAGTAATTTCAGGCATAAAACGTGCGACTAATTGTAATGTTAAATAATAATATTGTTAACTGCAACGCATGGAACTCAACTACAACTGTCTGGATGCCTGAAGGTCAACACATTGGTCTGATCTAGTACCTACCTAGTGAGTTCTTTTTGTTTTCAAAAATTAAATATAAAATGTGTGGTATCTCTTTTTAATCATCAAATGAAGCAGTAGAACATTATCCATCAAGGATCCAGCACCCATATGTGAGATGTGTCAGACAGCTTTAACAACTGTACATATCGTCACTAAATGTGCCAGATACACAAAGTGGCGGACGAAGAACAAGCTTCCAGCTGATGATTCTACTGTACTTAATGATTCTAAAATGATCAGTAACATTCTACAATTTACAAAAGACTCTTCATTATTTCAGTTGTAATATTATTTCATCATTATTGTTCTCAAGATTGTACTGTCGTTAATAGTCCACTTTATTGTAAACCTACCAATGTTATATTGTGTTTATATATTAAACCAGTTATATTCATATAGCTTTATGAATATTGTATCAGGATGTATTATTGTGTTAACATAGATATTATGTAATTACTTTGTGTACAGTCGCAATATGATCATGTACTGTCCAGCAACGCAAAGAAGGTCCCTGAAAGGAATGTGCTGTCTTACACAGTGGGACAAGGACAGCGAATTTGTGTGGCAGAGAACGCTTGCTACACAAGGAGCAGAACCGTTAAAAACATACGCCCTATTCACTCTGTACACTAAAACCCAGAAGATTCATTCACAAAAGTAGAAGCCGTCAGAATGTTTTTGAATGGTCTGTAACTTTACTGATATGGAGTGTCATAAACCTGTCCAGGGAGGATGTGGGAACCTTCGCCAACCATCCCCCTCCCTGCGTCTCATCCCTCGGAGAATTTCTCTCCTGTGGACAGTAGTTAGCGACTATAAACAAGGTTGAAAAAAAAATCCATATCTGTTTTCTCCAATGCCTCGGGAAGAGTGACATCATTGCTTTAAGGACTTTTAAAGTAATTTATTATGTGGGGTTTTATTGATCACCAAATTGAAATTTATTAAGCGTCGAAAGTTGGTAAGAAATTTATTTCTAGGTTCATTATTTTGTTTTAAGTTGATTTAGACGATGATTTCCCAGCCGTACATTGAAGATTCTTATCTCAAGGCGTCATCTCGAACAGATGTCTTTCTCTTCCTCAAGAAATTATTTACAGAAAATAAGTAAATTACTAGATAGCTTTTTCAATATATTAATATTAATTCTTGATCAGTTAACATAAGATGATATGCCACAAATGAAATTAATATCTCTCCAGTGTATTCACTTTTTAAAATTATAAGTAGCAATCTATAAACGTTCAGCCACTCCGAGATCAAACTTGTTCTCTCGCGTCCTTATAGGAAGATTATTGATTTTCCTCCCCATAGCAACCACACGTTGTTTATGACTACATCATTCGTAACAACCTATATATGCATCTTATTTATTTTCACAATTTCATTTGCTAAACTTCATTTAAATACTATAATCCTTTCAAACACTCTTTAATAGTTATTTATGATACAAGTGGGGAAAAGGAGAATTTTATTTTGTGAGCAACGATAGCTTGCCAAACGAGCGAAAGCGAGTGGAACAATTACTAAGAACAGAATAAAATTACTTTGTGCACGAATGTCATATAGTATTTTTTGGAGAGTAGTGAATATTTATAAATACATTGTAGATAAGAAATAGTTTGTTTTACCTATTTCGGAGCTTAACGTACTGCGATGCTCAATTATTACCTTGCTTATCATTCAGTGTCATTCACATATGACGAAACATTCTATATAATATCTTACATAAAGGAGGCAATGAAACTAATAAAACGAAAATAATGTAATAACACATTAATGCATTAATAGGTTAAAATCTTCATAAACAACCTTTTAAATTATTAACGGGTTACAAGTTTCACTAAACCTACTATTCTTTTGAGGGAATTGTGATGTTTATAGTGCAATTACTGCAATTCTACTTATTCATTGTGTAGAGGAACTAGGGATTGAAGTGTTTGAATTTGAAAGAATTTGTGAAGCAATTTTCTTCTTGTTTTTGATGGGATTTTCAACATTGCCTTGGGCAATGGTAGATTATTTTCAACCACCATGGCGTTTAATTGTACTCAAATCTGCACCCGAATCTGCCAGAAGGGGAGCAGAGGTTCTTCTGAAGCGATATCCACTATAAAGAGTAGTGGAAAAATCGTCTTTGCATTCGGAATACTTGCTATTAATGAAGATTGCAGGTCCTGAACATCATCCAGTATTAGCTGGCAGAGCTCTTCTCTGCGGCATGCCCCGAATACACACATAATTAAAACAACCTTTATCATTAAGTAGTTTTGACCTGGTGCTGTGTTAATGAAAATTTCAAATTGTTCCTAAGTTTTCTTTTTCGGAGGGGATTCGGCACTGAGACCAGTCTTGGTCTATTGTACCTTATGCCTCAAGTGGGGCATCCCCGGGAGGAAGTATGAGACAAGAGGAGAAAAAGGGTGACCGTCCCAAGGAGCCACAACAGTGCAGAGGGCAGGGTCCCCACATTTTACGAAATGGAAATCTCCTAGCAGGCCAGGACAACGGACATTTCCCCGTACTGTAGTTCGGAGACGGTCCCAGCAGTCGGAGCGGAGACCGGCAACCGATCTACCGAGGAGGAAGCGGTTGACTCAGAGCATATCATCCTGTCATGCACCGCCGAGACTCCCACCGATACTTCTACCCTGAAAGAGACCACCAGATGAAAGATTATATGGAATGATAATGGAGACAAAATGCAGGGACAGGAAATTGGGGGAATGTAATTAACCTACCCAGCATTCGCCTAGCGACCCGGGAAAACCTTCGAAAAACCCATGGGTCAGGTAAAGCGGCTACGGGAATCGAACCTGGGCCTCCCGAATGCGGGCCACAGACGAAAACGCCTGATCCATACCGCTTGGTTTGTTCCTAAGCTGAAACTTTTGAGTTTTTCATCTTGTAACCTTCGGACATGCGTTTCAAGTATGCTATTAGCTTGTAATATCTACTGATGTCTTGGTTGTTGTTCACACTGAGACAGAGATTTATTACTGAATACTTAGCCCACATAGTTGAAGATAGCCATATTTTGGCCTTTTCCTCAAAGTATGCTAATAGTACATTTTCGGCATAATTACCTTGTATGTCTTTTAAATTGCACCATTGTAGGAATTTCTCGTATAGTATTTCGTATTGCTTTCTTGATTTTCTTGGTAGTAATTGTAATTTTGCTCTGCTCGCTGCTTGTAAAATATGTTCTGGTTCCGCACATTCTGCACCTTCCATATCATCCACCATTTTACAGATCGATTCCGTATCCTACGAACACTGCCTATCTGATTGAGCCATTAGTTACGTTGCACAAGAAACCAACGTTGGCAACATTATATTGTTAAAAAAAGTTTAGCACTACGTGGCAGAATTATCTTCTTTTAACACTACTCAGAGATGTCCAAAGCTGGGCTTTTAACGCCATTTGTCTAAAAATAAATTTAAATTTTAAATAACTCATAAAACAAATAAACAATGTCGATTTTCTCTTTCGAGGCTAAATTCAGAACAACTGTTACAGACAGGTTTCATCGAATGAAAAAGTGTATTGACGTTAAACAGGAAGATTTTGAAAGGAAAGAAAAACAAGTAAAACTACTTAATCCTCTATGGCCCAATGTGACTGTCAAGTAACAACCACTTTGAACGCTCTCTTGTTATCATATGAAGAAAATTTTCCATTGTGGACCTTTGTAACCTGAAAGTCACAACATGAGCGCCTTGTATGTGGCTTGTTTGGCTATTTAGTTCATAACTTACTCAACAGGTTGAAGCTAAAGCAACACTCACAGCCACTTTACACTTTGATGTTACTAGTGGCGCTTTGAACAAATTTATTTTATATATCCCTGCAATATAATTTGAAAGAAAAATAACAGCACCACGGATAAGAGTAAAATTATAGTTTAAAGCACTAAACATCATATAGAACTCTCTTTCGTGTATAAAACATAAATGTTGGAATTATATTTCTGATATACACCATATATTTGATAGCTACACTTCGTGAACATAGTGAACCTTACAAAATCAATTTCCTTTTAGGTCATATATTATGGAACCTCATATTTTTATGGCATGAAGAATAAAAATAATATAACTGCTCGTCCAATAAATGGATATCAGTCACATGACTCAGTTCTTGCATCTGACAGGGATGAAGAAAAGGAGATTCAAGCTATTAGTGCCAACACAATTATACCATAAAATGAGGATGAATCAGCTGATGAGCTATATGTAAATGAAGCAGCATCACTGCCACTCCTGTTCCAAATATAGAAGAAAGAGATGCTATTTCTGAAACAAACTATAATAAAGTGATGTAGAGAACATCAAGAGACCGATTGGCTCAACAAATACTTCCATGGAAAGGACTGTTATTTGCTGATTCTGAATCTGTACAGCCACCTATACACTATTTTGAAAAATTCATTGATGAAAACTGCCTTTTTTCAATTTCTTGTCAAACAAATCTGTACAGTGTTCAAAATAATCCAGTCAACAGTATAAATATTTCTACTGAAGAGATTATACAGTTCATAGGATGTTGTTTTGTTATATCCATATGTCCCAGGTCCAGAATGCATTGTCTTTCTTTTCATAAATGTTGTAATAGCCTATACAGAATTGTAATTTTAGGATTTAGTACATTGTTTGGAAATTCACAGAGAAATGGACAGTAAAAAAGCTAGTTATTGAGTATACCTTGTATTTTGATCATATGTATGTAATGCCTTAAGTAATTTCTGCTATAGCCTTTGTGGCCCATTGTGACTTCAAAGTAACAATATTATTTTTAATTAAAATTACTTTTTTAATTTGACAAATGCTTGTAACTTTCGTAATGCAACCTTAAATAATAATATTGGGGATAAGCATTTTTACCATCTTAAGGGTATGTATGACTGAAATTTCATGAAAATTGTGAAAATAACGACTTTTTTATTTTAATTCCATAAAATAATTTAGACATTCCCGAATGTGAAAAATGCATAATTTGCCTCCGGACGCCATTTTTAAATGCTTATTTAAATGTCGGTGGCCTTTAAACTCTGTCAGAGTCACGCCCTCTTTTGCCTACATCCACATTCTTTGTCTGGTTTCCGTTCTTAAATTTTCAATTCAAGAAAAGAAAAATAAGGCTTTCAGACAAAATAGTTCCTAAAATGTTGCCAATACATCAGAGGCTGGCTTCTACAACATTACTAGAGAGGTGCAAAACAGGAAAAACACAGAATGCCAATGAATCTTTGCATCATGTCATATGGAATAAGTGCCCAAAGGAAGTTTTAATATCAAAACAAAAATTGGATCTTGCTGTTATTAAAAGCATCAGTGAGTTTAACCTGGGTAGTCTTAAGTCATTGGAGCTGCAGAAAAATATCAGAGGTGCAAGTGTAGTAGACTCAGCAAGGAAAACTTCAGTGCAGCGAGATCAGACTCGTATCCTGCAAAGCAAGAAGCGAAGTTGTGCAGAAGAAAAGCAACATCTAAAGAAGAAAAAGGTGGAAAAAGCAGCAAAAGAGGAGAGGAAAAAGAAATCTGAGGGTCTAACCTATCAGCCTGGTGGATTTTAATGTGAGTTATGCAATCAAATCTTTAATCGCTGTTTTCTCAATGATCATATTTTCAGCATTTTTCTTCCTGTAAAATGCTTCTTGCGATGCAGTTTTTGTACTACATTCATGAAATTTCCTACACAGGTTCAGAATATCATGAGGAATGGAAATTGCCCTAGGTTTTACTGTGAAATGTATATAAGCATATATTTTTAATTTTCAAACACAAAACTTACAGTTTTTTAGACAAAAAAGGATATTTGTAAATTAAAAAAATTTGTGACCTAAACTAAAGGAGACACAGAAAAACCCAGAGCAATTTCAAAACGTATGTGTATTATGAACATAGGGTTAAAATATTAGACCAAAATTCAAAATATTTTGTCGCAAGGGACTTTTTAGTGACGTAACAAAAAACATACAAAATTTATCATAATTTCTAAACTGCTGGAGAAAAATGGTTTAAATTTCGGTTGTAACATGTTTACATTATACTACACCTATGGTGTAAATTTGAAAAAGCTAGCATTATTAGTTCAGAATTTGAAACTTTCAGTCATACATACCCTTAATAAACAAATTTGGCTGTAGAGGGTTAAATATTTCAAAACAAGTCTGTTTTTAATTAATTTTTTAAAATGTTTGTATCGCGTACTACTTCGAAGAACTTCTGAAATGACCACATTAAGACATGTGGATTTTCAATGTGTAGTTGAGAAAGCAGTTTGTTTAGCATCGAATATTTCAACAACTTCTTCGTTTTCTGCACTAAAAGGCATTTTGTACAACTGACATTCCAATCAAAAGATCGCATCAGAAGAGGTAAAGTATAAAGCTTTTCTTACCTACAGAATAATTGCAGTCATTTGCAGCAGTTATTTTTTAGAGAAGTAATATCTTTACCTCCCCTCTTGAATTTTTTCTCCTGTTTTCTCTTCCCTACCTGAACATTTTTTTGTTCTAATAAATGGATAGTATTTTATGGGCTAATTTCCAGGTCGTGAGTCTTTAATGGAAAGGCAATACGTGTTGGTTGTACGTGACCAGATGGGCACACCCTCTCCGCCTCGCCGCCGATTTCAATGTTTCCGAACAACTACACTCTCCAGAAAATTTCAAAGCCTCTTGTCCGAGAACAAAGAAAAAACAACACAATGTTGTTCCCAAGTCCAGTACAGGCACCGAACAAGCGGTTCTGTGTTCAAGAAGTTCCCGCTACCAACGCACGTTTTCTCACAGAGTAGGCGTCCACGTTCAATTCTTGGTCAAGTTCTTCCGGAAGTGTCCACATAAAACCTGATTGCCTTATTGCCCAATCTAACAAGAAGATTATAACTCCAGTTCATTGCTTATTTATTTTTTTATAATTTTAATTATTTATTTTATCATGCCGTTTTGACCAAGAACTTCCGTGAAAGTAAAGATAAGGCGATTAATTTTGCTTGATGGATCCGAGGAAACTGCGCGTATCTGTAAATCATAATTTAGAGATAATTGATTCGTTCAAAACCAGTATACAATGTAAAGACTCAAGGAAAGAAAGATAGGGTTATTTTTCATATCTTACAAACATGAAAAAGAAGTTAATCATCTATTAATTGAAATAAATGTATATAAAATATTTTCATGATACATTTAGTTATAGGTATAAAGAGGATATAGAAGGCCTAAGTGATGTTTAAAAGCAGGTCACACTATGTTAGTTTAATTTCCATACTATTTAATGAGTCACAAAAACAAAATTACGCCCTTTTTTTTATCAAGATTTAACATTATGCTCCACAGCACTAGCAATACTACATGCATTGAATACTTAAACTTAACAATTTTACACTAAATATGCAAAGATTAGTTTAGTTATTTACGCTGCACTTTAATTCACTTGCCACGCTGCATTTCACTTGTCCTTTTTATTTAAAATATACGTCTATCTAGATAGATGTTTTTATTTTTCCTTGTTTTAACCCTTTTGTATTATTTTCAATTACTTTTACTGTCTGTTTTCTCTATTTCCCATATATATACATATATATATACACATAAACATCCTGACCAAGGCGGGACTCGAAACCGTGACCCTCTACGCGGCGGAACGCTAAAGACATACGACCAAGGGCCGGCTCTTCGTATATTGGTCATTATTGTCGCGGCGAAAAAGCACGTCAGTTTCGGCGCCGAGAGAGAAGCACGGTTTGTGTAGACAAAAGAGACTGCAGATAAAGACAATAGACGGATAGGTTTCACGTAGATAACGAGCTTGCATAAGCAGATAAACATAGCGCTTGAGATAAGTGACTTACCGAAAAAAAAACTGAGATAAATGTAAATTTCTGGCAATATCTTGATTATTCGGTTTCTTTATTGTTCTGGAAATATCTGGAATTTAGGAATGAGGTATTTAAGGAAGTGCCGTCTCACCAAGAGTTAGTTGTGTAACAAGAGTGTTGTTGTAACGAGAGCTAATGTTGTAAACTCGACGCTGTTTGTTATTGTCATTGACCTTGGAAGACTGTGTTGTATTGGTGATGTAATGTTGTTACGTGAGAATTGAACAGTGTATTCCTAAGGAAATAAAGAACATTTAGAATTTCGGCAAATTGGACTTTAAATTCTACGAACCCACGAAGTCACATTATTATTCTCTAGGCAATAATGATTCTGCAAATCTTTGGTGAAGATGATTGTTGATAAGTCCCTCATTTGTCACTGGCCAGTTGTCTCCGTTCTTCTCTATTTACATAATTAGCTTTGTCCTTTGTAGCTTTATTTTCAGACATTCATATATTATATGGTTCACTGTTGTCCTATTCCGCATATGCAAGATGGATCTTCAATAATGTGGAATCTGTGAAGGTATGCTTTGGTTTTTCCGTGTGGTGTGATATGATAGATGTGAATTCTGGTGTTGCAGATTCATACTTTCAACAACAAAAGGGAAAAGTCAGCCACTTCTTTTGCCAACTTATCTGCCAGTATGTTACCAACATGGGCGTTAACCCAGGAGAACCTAATTTCCAATTTGTTGTGTTCTAGGTTTTGATAGTCTTCAAGATTTTTCTATTAAAGGGTTGTGTTTTGTGTTGTTCTTAATCCTCATTACTTCAGAAATATAAGTGTATTACAAAAGTTTAACCAAGAGCAACGAATATCTCAAAAATTGTTAATACTACAACAATGTATGTTATATACTGCTTTTAAAAAAGTTTTGTGTTTTGCCCTTCCTCTTATCAATTATAAAAAATTATCCAGATTCGTTCGCAATGAAAATGACTTACAAGCTATTCACAGAAATGTTAAAATATAGATTTTATTAGTCAAGGAAATCTCTTATATATTCATACATAGTGTTTTACTAAAATCCGCTGCAGCTATTTTAAAGAAAACTAAAAATAACGCAAAATCTTCCATATAAAGAATAGTTTGGATGGGGAAATGTTATTAAAATTTTAATGTTGTATCTTTGGAATATACTGAGCTTGAACACCAGATTGAATGTTTACCCGACTTTTCATTTTTGTGTTATGCTTCACGTAACACAGACAGAAAGACCTTTTTCTAAAAGATAAGTATCCCGGGACCTCAAAACATGTATTTCTGGTGATATATTGGTATTGAATTTTTGAGTATATGTAATTATTCTCCTACATACTATAAGTAGGTCCTAGAGAAAGCAACAATACCTAATATTTATACGAATTTCTCTATCCATTACCGATTCGTAGGTGTTCCTCCTATATGTATATTAAACCCACGCGGCGCAACAATTACTATTTCCAAACCAAGGCTTGCCGTCCATCCACATCGCCCCCCACCTCTACCCAACGCAGGCATCATGAGTGGGGTGCATTGTGGAAGGTGGGACGTGGTCAGAGATTTGGTATCTACAGGTCGATGTATGCGGTCTTCGCAACTACGGCCGATGTTTTTTAATCAAGTACCTAGCTCATCAATTGGGCCCTCAGAAATGGAAAGAAAATCCCCACGACGGTATCGAGAATCGAAGCGGGTCATCTGTTTGGTAACACCGGCACTACCGCCACGCACATCATATCGCTCTTACAATATTCAGCTAATAGGCTTCTGTTTATCGTGAGCTCATAAGAAAAGAGCTGGCAATCAAAGCAGATCAGCAAAACGTAAACAAAAATAAACATTTCGGGAACCATTAATACTACGAAAAGAATTATCTGGCATAAATTGATTTGAAATAAATAAAGAGGAGGTTCCTTTGCTTCAAACCTGCCTCTGTCGGGATGACTGACGACAGCACGCGGCTTACAGGTATTGGTGACCTATTTGTTTATATGACATTTATCGCTGACCTTGCTTTGAACTCGATTTATCGTACATTGTATATACCGCCTACGGCGCCGAAAGCATTAGCCGATTAGAGTAAAGGGGAAGGCATTGCCACGCGGAGGGATACATCTCAGCGGGGCAAGGTTATATCAAACAAATCTTAAGTGTTTTAGTTAATTGATGGAAATTCATCATTTCTTCGCACTAGACGTACATAGTCTAAGGTTTTTGATAGAGTCAACATGAAAAATTCAATGCCATGGCCGGGATTTGAACCACGGATCTCCTGGTTTCCGTCCAGTCGCTCTAACCCATTGAGCTACAATGGTCAATTTGCCGTCATTACATTAAATTCTCCATTTGACTCGTATATTTCCCCGGTAAACCACCAGGGGCTCTCGCATCCGAGATACACAGTTTTTGGAGATTTACTATCCTAAGTACTTGAGTACCAAGCTTCATCATTTAACTCTTATTATTTTAGTTAATTGATGGAAATTAACCATTTCTTTACACTAGCCGTAGATAGGCTAAGGCTTTTGATAGAGTCAACATGAAAAATTCGGTATATTTCGAATGCGAGAGCCCCTAGTGGTTTACCTGGGAAATAGACGAGTCAAATGGAGAATTTAATGTGACGGCAACTTGGCCATGGTAGCTTGATGGGTTAGAATGACTGCACAGAAGCCAGGAGATCCGTGGTTCAAATCCCGGCCATGGCATTGAATTTTTCATGTAGACTCTGTCTAGCAAATCTTAAGTGTGGTTATAATGTTAAAAAATCTGATGTGCACTTTCACATGTCATTCTCTATTCACTTTTGTTAAACTGTCCTTAAAAACACTTGTCTTGTATTTACATAATATTAGAGACCTTACCCATGGGGTTTTTCGGGGGGTTTCCCGGGTCACCAAGCGAATGCTGGGTAGGATAATTACATCAGCCGAATTTCTTATCCCTCCATTTCATCTCCATTATCATTTCACAGCATCTCTCATTTGGTCGTCTCTTTCAGGGTAGAAGTGTCATCGGGAGTTTCGGCGCTGCATGTCAGAATGATATGCTCTGTGGTAAACACTTCCTCCTTCGGTAAGAGGTTTCCGGTCTCCGAGCCGACCTGGTGGGCTGTTTCCTGACCTTGGCGAGTCTGATGTCGATTGTACTGGCCTGCCACGAAGTTTCTAACTGGTAAATAGTACTGACACTTCCCTCTGCACTGCCGTGACTCCTTGGGTCAGCCGCCCTCTTTCTCCTCTCTCCTCATCCTTCCTCCCGGAGATGCCCCACTTGGGGTATAGGTAAAATAAACCACAGGTTTCGGTGCCGAATCCCCTCCGTAGTAATCCTAATCCTGCTTCATATTAAGATAAACATATGTTCGAGGGATTTGTATATGTTTCCTTATAAGTACAACTCAAAAGGATACAATAGGCTTAAGCAAAGATAAATCTTTTAATACCCGGTCGCTATGTGATAGCTTTGACATGCCATTTATCTTTGCATATCCAGGATATAAAAAGCCAAGCTATTTCCAATTTGAGAAAATATAACTACTGCAACATTAAAAACAAAAAAATAACACGGATCACATCGGAAATTGTTCACTGTACACAAAACATATATTTTATAGAAATGTCTGTTTTAACGAGATCAGCATTTTTTGTGTAGTAAGCTTATGGTTTACCAGTTAGTCGTCCAGATTGAAGAGGTCTTCTGAGGATATTCCCAGGAAATTGAAAATCAATTTAATTTTTTATAAAACATATCTTAAACATGCGATATGTTAATCAAAATCGTAATTAATTTTTGAGAAAATCATTTTTGAAAAAATGTTAGATACATGTGAAACGTAGTTGTTTGTAGTGGGAGGGAACTTTCTTGAGGAACTTCGTGTAGCATCCTTGTTGAACTTAAATTACAAGTTTGGTATTTAACCGACTTTTCGTTTTTGTAATGCTGTTCACAGGCGCGCGTGCGAGGACCTTTTCCTAAAGCAGGTTGTTCTTAGATTCAGGGGTTCTCTAAACATGAGTTTCCGGTGAAATATCATATGAATTTTTGGACAGAACGCAATGCTTCCCCTATTTACTATACAAGCATAGAAGAGAAAAAAATAATAATTTACTGACCAGACCTTTAATGACCGAACCTAAATTTAACCAAATAGTTCAATGCATATAGTAGTAATATCAGTTCAGTTCATAAAAGCAATGTATTGACCATCGCGTCTGGATACTGAAGATCTGGATGTCAGACCTTCGGTCTCAAGCCAGATCAGAGCTAGGCCCTCTACTGGCAGTGGAGTGTTTTGTAAGGAAGGATAAAATACGACAGAAGATGAGGTTGGATTTATATATAAGCGATCTGATGTGTTATTTTATGTATGTACGTATGTATGTATTTATTCACTGCAATTGGGTACTACCCGGTGGCAGAGTTAAGAATACAGATCAAATTACAAATACTAGATTTACCACAATAACACAATAAACAATACAAACATGATATTATTTTACTTTAGTCACTTAAAACATATCTAATTACTTCTCTATTTACATATTATATACCATTATAATTCAAAAGTTAAACTATAAACCATCTAGATTTTTTCTAAATTTCTTCAGCGACAGGGGACAGCCCTGAAAGACTGCTACAGGCAATTCATTCCATTCTTCAATGGTTCTATTGACAAAAGAAAATTTTCCTACATCGGTTCTGTATCTTCTACCCTTAATTTTATACCTATGATCGTTTCGTCCATAATAATCCGGATTATCTAACCTTACACTAACGTCCACCCATGCCTTTACACCCGCATTAGCTTTGAATAATGCTACCAACCTATGTTTTTTACGCCTAATTCTTAATTCCTCCCATTTAGTCTCATCTCCTTTTATAGGCCCAAAATACTTGCCTCTTTTTATGAATTTTATTGCCCTCTTTTGTATTTTTTCTAATGGATCGATTTGGTTAGCTCTATACGGGTCCCAGCATGCTACTCCATATTCCATAAGCGACCGCACTAAGGCCTTGTAGGCAATTTCCCTGGACCTAGCGCTCCCCTTTTTCAATATTCTCATTACGAAATGTAATGCCTTCCACGCATTCCTAGATGTGGAATTTACTTGTTCGTCCCATCCAGCATTACTTGCCAGGTACACTCCCAAGTATTTGCAGCTGTCCACCTGTGGAATTTGCACCCCTCCCATGTGATAGTTAACAATAATTTTGCCCTTAGCTCTACTAAAAACAATGGACTTACTTTTCTTGGTATTAATTCTGTGCCTAGAAGCAGCCTTGAGCGTTTGAGGCGCTCTCCAGGATCGATGTCGTACTCACCTAGACCGCGGATGAGGGAGTTGAAGTTATGGGAGAGGTTTTGATACAAGGAACGTGAAAGTGTATGGATGTAGTCTGTTATTGTAGGGATACGTAAATGTGTGTAGTGTTTAACGCCCGCTTTTACTACATACGGCACCGCAGGCGGTGACACTGATGATACGTGAGATGAAGATGGAGCACCGGTGGAATGAGATGGCGGGGGAAACCGGAGGTCCCGGAGAAAACCCGCCCCAGCACCGTGTTGTCCACCACAAGTCTCACTTTGCGGTCGCCTGGGATCGAACCCGAGCCGCCTTGGTGAGAGCCAAGCGGTCTAACCACTGAGCCACGGTGCGGCCAGGGGATACGTAGGTCTCGTCGGATATCTAGATTAGGGATGTACCAAGGGGAGTCTGTGGCAATGCGGAGGAATCGGGACTGTAGAATTCCAAGGCGGTGTAGGTGAGACTTGGCTGCTACTCCCCATATTTCACTGGCGTATGTGATGGCTGGCCGGAGTACTTGCTTATACAGGAGCAGTTTTGTAGGCAGAGACATCACCGATCGTCGGTTACAGAGAGGGTAGAACATACCCATTCTTTTGCTGACTTTATTACCCACATATATAATGTGGTCTCTCCACGTCAATTTGATGTCGAGTAGAATACCAAGATACTTAACGCAAGTTTTCCAATGAACGTCCTCACCAGCTAAGCGAATTGGTAGCAATGCATTGATAATGCAAGCCTTAATAAGATGATCTTAAATCTGACTTAAGCATGATGCCTAATCGCACTATGCCACGGCGCAGTACATCAACTTTGACTGTCTTGATGTTTTTTTATGATTTATATGATCAATTTCTCATGGCGATCGCAATATCTGTTCACAATTCAAATCCTCATTAATTAATTTTTTACAAAGCGTTATTCAGTTAGGCCATTCCAAGTGTTGGCAGTCTTGTACTTTCTTTGAATTGAAGCGTTATTATTTTATCCATCGCCTGAGTGATCGATAAGATGGCGGGGTAAACAAATATGAATGAAACTGAATTCCAAGAGAGGGATAAATCTCTGAAAGCTGCCGAAAAGGTAACATTGGAATTACTACCGAATGAAGGCAGTGTCGAGGAGCTCTTAAACTCCACACTCTTAACACTCTTTCTCTACAAAATGATGCCCCCCCCCCCCCGAAAGTGTTGATGCCAATTCTTTTCACATCAATTACTTATACACTGTAAAAGGTTGCTGCACGCATTGATCGCTAGTTTGATGCAGCTTATTCTTACGTTGTAAATTTTGAAGCACTGTGGCCTAACCTTAGGGTAGAGCAAGAGTTCCGTCAAAGGGTATGCGTGGATATGTATGGGAGTAAGGATGATTCTAATGACACTGGAATGCAAGTTTCAGACTGGTTTAATAACTGATTCTTTTTATCATCACATCAATCGCGAAGTTTCCGACCAAGGGTTACCAATATGTCACTGCTCGGAGTCAAATGCATATTACGCGATAGCACTTAATTCGTTATTTACGTAGCAACCGATAGATACCTTTTCTCCTCGGTTCTCGTCTGCCTTCCGCGAAGACAGAAGCAGTTGTGTCTTTCTTAATGGACCGCCAGCCCAGTTGTGTGTCTTCCTCACTGCAGCTGCGTGTGGCTTTCACCTCTCGAAGCTTGTCTTTATTCACACCAAAATTCCTTTAGGGACGATTTTGTCCATTGTGATTATTAGTCTCGGTCATGGCATTATTAAGGGTCCGAACAATGCCTTATCAAACGGAATCAAGTGTTATCCACTTAGAATCCCCGCTAAGAGCCCGCTTTCTCCCAGCACTTTGTTAAACTATCCACCCCAACTGCACCTGGTCGCGTTTTAACAAATATACCACGTTCCTTTGAAATCTATTACGATTCTTTATTCATTGCATCCCATAATTTCGGTATCAGTGTATACTTTAGCATATACAGAATGTTACAAAAAGGTACGGCCAAACTTTCAGGAAACATTCCTCACACACAAAGAAAGAAAATATGTTATGTGGACATGTGACCGGAAACGCTAAATTTCCATGTTAGAACTCATTTTAGTATTTCTCTTAAAATGTAAATTGAAATCATTCGTGCAGACAATTGTCAAAATACCCCATTGTGGTTCATGCACGATGGAACTCCTGCACATTTCAGTCGAAGTGTTCGTACGCTTCTCAACAACAGATTCGGTGACCAATAGATTGGTAGAGGCGGACCAATTCCATGGCCTCCACGCTCTCCTGACCTCAACCCTCTTGACTTTCATTTATGGGGGCATTTGAAAGCTCTTGTCTACACAACCCAGGTACCAAATGTAGAGAATCTTCGTGCTCGTATTGTGGACGGCTGTGATACAATACGCCATTCTCCAGGGCTGCATCAGCGCATCAGGGATTCCATGCGACGGAGGATGGATGCATGTAACCTCGCTAACGGAGGACATTTTGAACATTTCCTGTAATAAAGTGTTTGAAGTCACGCTGGTACGTTCTGTTGTCGTGTGTTTCCATTCCATGATTAATGTGACTTGAAGAGAAGTAATAAAATGAGCTCTAACATGGAAATTAAGCGTCTCCGGACACATGTCCGCATAACATATTTTCTTTCTTTGTGTGTGAGGAATGTTTCCTGCAAGTTTGGCCGTACCTTTTTGTAACATCCTGTATATGGTGAATCAACAAAACATCTAACTGCACCTACCTGTTGATCTCGCTCTAAGCACAATTTCTTTTATAAGGGAACTATCGCTCTACTCACACCTATACGCACCTGAAAATGTGATGGTCTAATGCCTGCTGTATATAAACCGTGCACCAAAAACTGAAGCTAACTAGTGCAACTATTATGTGTTTCAAATGAGAAGGTGTTTGTCCTTGAGTGCTAGGTGAGCAACCAATCGTAGTCCTGCCACCGCATTCCCCCAAGTGGTGTGTGACGAGCGGCAAACAAATCAATCTCTAATAAATACTATTCGCACTAAGACAAAAATTCAGATTTTGCCAAAACTGATCCACATGGAAGGAGCGGGTAATGTATTTAACATAACCGTAAAAATCCCATATTTTTAACTTAAATAGTTTTCCTAATACAAATAAATAAAGTAGATACCATTATATTATAACAATGCATTGCGACGTAAGCACTGTAATGAATATCATCATTGGTTGGTATGTATGCGTGAACGTATACTTGAAATTACTCAGAACTGAAACGTAAACATTTGACATGGCATGGTAAAAGAAATATGTACTTTGAATAAGCCAAGGTGTTTGTTAAATTCGATGAGAGGAAACGATACACTTCTTGCTAGTCTGGCAGAGCGTGTCTACTCACGTTATATCTTTGTTTGTGAATGATTCGTAATCTCTATTTACTCTAGAGAGTTCAAAGCAGTATTATTCAGTTATTGTTCCATGAAAAAGTGTATCAGATGGATCAACGAGACGCGATCCACCTGTCCCCCCTTACTACTGCTAGAACAATCCAATAGAGTTAACGTGGGCTCAAATTATGTTGCAAACAGAAATAACATTTTTAAACTGACTGCCGTTGAACGACATATTCAAGAAGAAATTGACAAGGAACACAACAAGACTGGGAAAACTACGTGAGACATCAGATTAACTACAAGAAGACGACTTTTGGAAAGAAATAGCACCTAACGAGATTTTGGAACCTATCATCATAAATTTGCAGTACTCAGACGTTGAAGACAATGACAATGACGAATTATCTCTTAACGTAACATTCACAGCTATACGGATACACCGCTGGTATTTTCATTAGATTAGAAAAAAAAAGTATTTCATAAACTATAATTAACTTTAAACTAAATATTTAAAATATTTGCGTAATATACGAATATTCGTGTTGCAAGTGTGATTTCAACAACTGCATTATTATAAAACTTTGGAAAATTCAGTTTGCGTTCCCTTACATCTAGCGCTAAGAACACTCGCAAGTGTGCGAGAGAGAGGGAAATATAAAAAGAGTGAGGATAACGAGGTGGCAACGGTGAAGGCTCTAACGCATCTGATTCGCTACAGGCGAGAACTCTTCCCATTTGAAACACACAATAATGTGCAACTAAACTGAAGCTTGGAAAGTGCTGCATGTGACCACTTGCAAGTAGCTGCTGGACATCCCTCGTCAACTCTGTCTGGTGTGGGGGATATGCCAAGTGTAAACAGCTGTTCATCAGGGTAAACAATCCCTCCTGCACAATGCTGTTTTATTATGCCTGTATGTTCCTACCTGTTCTGGACTCATTTTCGGATACTTCCAGCTATGCTTCGCGCCCGATTTTTGGCACACAGACCCTACACAGAGCAGAGATCATATCATCGAACTCTCAAGCGAATACAGATGTGAGCACAGCGATAGTTCCCTTATTAGTTGCATATAGGTCTGAATTCAACAGAACATTGTCCATTTAATTATTTTACAAATTGCAGGCTGTCAAAGATAACATACACCGCACATTTGATGTTGCCATAGTATTGCTACTCGCAAAATAAAACTCCACTTTTAACACCTCTATCATAAACTACAGTTCTGTGCATTTATATATTTTAGGCTATAGTACGGGTCTATAGCCTCCAAAGAAATGTCTTCAAATTGAATAATAAGAAATAGCAAGTGGTGAATAATAATAATAATAATAATAATAATAATAATAATAATAATAATAATAATAATAATAATAATAATAATAATAATAATAATAATAATAATAATAATAATAATAATAATAATAATAATAATAATAATAATAATAATAATAATAATAATAATAATAATAATAATAATAATAATAATAATAATAATAATAATAGTAGTAGTAGTAGTAGTAATAGTAATAATATTAATAAATACTTAAGTACTTAGAGATGCTGTTAGTTTCTAAAGCCTGTGAACCATCCATCCAGGCTTTTTACAACTCTTTTCTTATAGGATAAACATGTCAACAAGCTACGTCACCTTGCCATTATAGCGCATGCGCAGAGGTGAGTGGCAACCTAATTGAGGGATTAAAATCGTGATTTAAACTAAATTTTCCAATACGAGTAAATAAATTCCCGATTATTCTCATTCGTTCTCCTCATTTACAAACATTTTTTTTAAATTTACGTCCTCCAACGTTAAGTAATATCGGACGATGAATGGAATGGGTGAAATGATGCTCAAATGAGCTCAGGGTCCATAGAGCTTAGAGTTACCCGACATTCGTCTTTCAGAATAAGGGAAAAACCTGGAAAAAACTTACCCAGGTAACTCACCCTGACCGAGATTCGAACTCGGGACCTCTTGAACGTGAGGCAGACACTCGACCACCACGCTACCGAGGCGGGCTTTACAAACATAGTTTATTACGCTTGTGTATTATTTGTACTAATTAAAATTTGATACAATTGGTACATTTTAATTTTGTTGAACAAATTATTAAATCAGTTAAAAATTAAAGTATAAAAATTTAGTTTGTTTGTTAGCTTCTACTTTAACTTTCCTAATTGTTAAACTATCTGGTGTTAGTGGATTCTTGTTTCTCTATCCCTTTTAAGGTTGGGTCTGAGGAACCAAAGCTTTGGGTCCGATAGAGAACCAAGTTGGGTGATCAGCCCAATGCCTGCTGTGAAGGTGAAGGAAGTGGATGAGGGCGAGATAGATGATACGAAAGATGATGGGGCATTTGGTTGAATGCTGACGGGGAAACCCGGAGGACCCGGAGAAAATCCGTCCCAGCACCATGCAGTCCACCACAAATCCCACTTTACTGCCGCCTGGGATCGAACCCGGGCCGCCTTGGTGAGAGCCAAGTGGTGTAACCACTCAGCCATGGTACGGCCTTATTTGTTAGCGAGGCTGTCAATTGGCAGGATCACATCAGCCCCACCGGTGTGCCTGAATGTCGTCCCGCAGGAGTTATTTTAAATGCCATAACAGATATTGAAATAGGTTTGTCGCTTTTAAGCTGTTGGTCTGCGCGGGTTTGAAACCACGACTTAGGGATCAGTAGGCCAGCGCCTAACCAACTGAGCCACCCAGATCACTTGAAAAGCTACCCACTACCTATGCTACATAGTAATGCAAAAACGTAACCCATGATGTAACAGCCCCAAGCGGGCCTGAGCATACCAACCCAACTGCCGGCCTCACGCCCACTTACGCACGGCAGAGGTGGGCGATCATCCAACCGATACGGGGAGGAGATGTGGTCAGCATCTCGGCATTCCCCAGCCGGAATATTGATTTTCATGACCAGGACCGCTTACCTATCATAAGCTCCTCACTTTCCTCACGATGCTGAGTGGGCACCGGTCCTATACCCGGGGCCTAAAATCCGCACCACATGGGTGGGATCGAACCCGGGCCGCTTTCCGTGGCCAGGAATCAAGGTATGCTGCCCTAGCCCACTACGCCACGGCACAAGACCCCTAGCACCATGTGGTTCACCATAAATCTCACTGTGCGGTCGCCTGTGATCGAACCCGGAACGTGCTTGGTGAGAGCCAAGCGGTCTAACCACTCAGCCATGGTGCGGCCTTATTTGTTAGCGAGGATGTCAACTGGCAGGACCATATCAGCACCGCCGGTAAGCCTGAATTTCATCCCGCAGGAATTATTTTAAATGCCACAAAAGCTGATATGGGGCTGTTGCTTTTAAGCTGTCGGTCTGTGCTGGGTTTGAAAGCGCGACTCTGAGATCAGTAGGCCAGCGCCTAACCAACTGAGCCACCCAGACCACTTGAAAAGCTACCCACTACCGAATATGCATATCCTACATGGTAATGCACAAAAGAAAAAAGGACCTTATTACAGAATATAAAACACTTGTTAGTGGAATTTAAATGTTGTTTCATAATCTCATAATAACATTTATTATCTTATTGTTGTTTTATCTCATCTCTATGTTTACTGTTTAAATTCATAGTGCTATAGTCAAAGAATCGAAATAAACTGTACACAATGTTTTGTTCTAATTACAAAATAAGGATTTAAAGACATGAAAGTAAATATTAGAAACATATATCATTAATGCTGAAGGGTAGTTTATTAATCTGCTAAGTAGCCAATATCTATTTAAAACAAGTGTAACTTAATTCTTACATAATACAGTTTGCATATAGTCCTGCGAGTTTCTATTTACATATTTTCGTAGCAATTAGTGGCAGTGAAATAGCTTGTGTTATAAGCCCATCTCACAGCGACAAATTACTGTGTACCTATACAGTGATATATCTGGAGGTGCTATTCGATGATGACCTTGGCAGGAAGGAGGAAGGGCAATGTTCACTATCCACTGACCCATCCCACCTTCTCCTCCAAGCTTCAAGCTATGTAAGTACTTCCAGGCATGATACTATATACGTACTCTTATGTTGCCAGAAGTATCTCTTTAGTGGTGCACCGCAAGACATAATACACAAAATTATATTATAAATGTTCCATTCCATAAAATGGAAACCAGTCAAATAACTTGGTTTTTAAATTTAATATATACACGTAATATTTAAAATTAAAAAATAAGAAATATATTCCAGATCTTCTCGGGAAGCAAACCACGTGAAAAGACGATTTGAAATCGACGTTTCGGGAGCGTGCATCTCTCCCATCATTGGGATATTTAAAGAAATGTTATAACCACAAATGAAACACTGGATATAACACAAATATCTACAAAGACAAAACACTATCAATATTCGCATTACTGAACAAAAGACTGTTTCAGTAAATTAAATACCAGGCCAGGAGATGGCGTGAATGTAGAAAATTAATTTCGTCAAAGAAACGTAACTACTTAACTTGATCAAGCTGTATAGATCTGTACTTCTTAAGTCGACGAATTTCCACTTTTAAGGCCGGTTTCCAAGAGGAGCTGGACTGAAATCCAGCATTCAGATTAAGCGTGCTCTTCTCGGAGGAAATGGCCAAAGCCTCCTTAACTCTCCGCTTCCAGTAACTGTTGCATATTGCCAAGATGGTCGTCTCCCGAAAGTTGGATCTACAGTCGTTATCAAAACAATGCTCTGCCAGTCCAGAATTCTCAGGTTGTATTAAACGAGTGCCGTTCATGTTCGTTTATTCTAGTAGCGATGGTCCTTCCGGTTTGTCCTATACACGTTGTCCCACATTCACGGGGAATGCGGTACACTCCCGGAACTTGGAAGTCCAGTTTGTCTTTCGCTGGTGTCAACAGATGTTTAATTTTCGGAGGTGACTTGTGGATGGTTCGATGTTGTATTTGGCGAGAATTCTGCTGATTCTGCCGGATAGGTTGCCGGTAAACGGGATGCAGGCAAAATGTTTTATACATTATAATTAGGGAGGGATCCTCGATACTTCTGATACCTGGATACTGACGATACCTGCATGGTATCGACGTCAAACGATGCTTCAGAAAATTCGTGTGCCAAGGCGCTGAAAATGTTACAGAGGGCTTACGGTGAATCGACTTTATCAAAAACACGTAAATATGAGTGGTGCAGTGAATTCAAAAGTGGTCGACATGTGGTGGAAGATTTGCCTCGCCCTGTCGGTCATCAACAGTTTCAACTGAACTGAACATCGCTGAAGTGAAGGAAATAGGTCTGAAAATGTTCATATAGGTCTAACAGAGATTGTCGCTGAACTTTCTCTGTCCCAGTTTAAACGATTGTTTGGGCATGCCACATGTTGCCGCTCGATTAGTTCCGAAAGACTTGAACAAATTCAATCGCATAAGGATCGCTGAAGACACGCTAGAACAAGCCATCTCCGACCACACATTCATGAAACGCATTGTAACTGTGATGAAACGTGGGCTTACGAGTTTGACACGCAAACCAGACAACAAGCTTGCGAGTGGCGCCTTCCAACTGATTCGAGACCCAAAAGGGTACATCAAACTCAACGAAAACTGAAAGTCATGTTGGCAGTTGTTTTAAGATTACCGTGGTGTTGTGCACTCGGAATTCTTACCGAAGGTCAGACGGTAAATAAATTATAATGTAATAATATTATTTGAGCGCTATGCGGCATTTGAGAGAAAAAATACGACGAAAAATACCAGATTTGTGGAAAGACAGCTCATAGATTCTGCATCACGATAACGCCCCAGCTCATAAGCCTATCATTGTGAACGAATTTCTGGTCAAAACTCAATAAATCTCATCGAACAACCAGTGTATTTACCTGATCTGGCTCCAGCCGACTTCTTTCTCTTTCCAAAACTCAAGTTACTACGCGAGGCATCCGTTTTCAATCGATAGAAGACAAAGTAGAATTCATTGTAAAATCGCAACACACCTTTGAGATGAACTAACAAAATGGCATCTTGTAAATAAACTAGATGACAGATGACAATCAAACTCCGCATGGGTATAGAGGACAACAACAGCGACAACAATAAATTCGAATATCCTCTTATATGAGAATTTTATATGATCCGGTCGGTACTTTCTTGACACAGTCGTATGCAAATACATAGTAGTTATGCTTAAAAATAAGATATACAAAAACATTGTGAACAGGCAGCTTATGGCGAGCTTAATTTCGGAGGAACTCGCCAATTCCTATTGTTAATTAAGTTTTGTTATTTCACTTATTCGAACATCATTCAAGTAAATACTCTCTTATTTAGTTTTAATTCCAAAAAATTAAAAATCTCCATTTCAAGGATAACAGGATTTTAAAGATAAACATTACGCTAAACTGAAAACGACCTGAAGCTTTCCTGGCGACGAATATGCTCCCTATCTTCTCGGGCAGCAAGCCAGGTGAAAAGACGATTAGAGATCGACGTTTCGGGAGTGTACATCTCTCCCATCATCAGGATATTTATTAAATGTTATAACCACAAATGAATCACTGGTTGTGACACAAATATAAACAAAGACAAAACACTATCAAAATTCGCATTATTGAACAAACGACTGTTTTCAGTAAATTAAGTGCCAGGTCAGGAGATGGCGTAAGTATATAGGACAGACGATCCGAGCCCCAAAGATCCCTGGCTGGTGGTTCCGAAATGGTCCCAGCAGAGGAGCGGAGACCGGCAACCGACCTACCGGAAGAGGAAGTAGTTTTTCTCAGAGCATATCATCCTGCCATGCACCGCCGAGACACCCACCGACACTTATACCCTGAAAGAGACCACCAGATGAGAGATAATGTGAAATGATAATGGAGAGGAAATAGAGGGACAGAAAATTCGGCGGATGTAATTAACCTACCCAGCGTTCGCCTAGCGACCCGAGAAAACCCCGAAAAAACTCATGGGTCAGGTAGGTCAGTCACGGGAATCTAACCCGGGCCTCCCAAATGCGGGCCACAGACGAAACCGCCTGAGCCATCTCACTCGATGATATAGCTCCTAACATTTTTTTTTAAACATCCTCCAACGTAAGGCTATCGAACGATGAATGAAATGGGTGAAATGATGCTCAAATGAGCCCAGGATCTATTGAGCTTAGAGTTACCCGATTAATTTTCCAGGATAAGGGGAAAAAGTCCTTATCAGATAACTCACCCTGGCCGAGATTCGAACACATGACCTCTTGATTGTGAAACAGACACTTCTAGCATTGATAATTTACATTCTGTGTGTGGTCACTGTAGCCCAGAGTTGCCCTGAATTGCGCGTAACCTTGACACCACTAACTTAAACCTACTGTATTCACTTGTTCCCAATCTACCGACAAGGAAGTATGTAATAAAATAATAAGTTCTACTGTCTGTCTTCATTAAAATGAAGTAAATACAGGACTAAGCATTTTAAGCAGAACATGTTTTTCCTATTTAACAAATTGTTTAAAATGGCAAGGATTTATAAAAAAAAATGTGGCTCTAGATACATTCTTATTTAAATAGGTTCGGCTTTTCTGTTTTGGGTTATGCTGTTTTCACACATATACACAAGGTGGACCATCTGCTAAAACTCTCTTTTGTCACAATCACGTGATTATCTTATCGTTTAATTTCATACATGTAAGTACTTAATTTTTTATGTACTTTACGTTACTCATCGTAAATGGTGGCAGAAATGGTACCAATACGTGACAGACAAGAGCATATAAAAGTCAACTGTTTTGTGCATTATGTATATGCCTGCCTTAATATTACGTATTCCTTGCATGAACCAGAATAAGATTTAGATTTATTTGTACAGTTTCAGTTACAGTATCATTACAATAACTTTAACATCGAACATGCACTTATACATACTGTACAAATGCATGAAATTGCTGACCCAAGATTTACTCGCTGACTCAGATCCTCTGGCCATAAGTCTTTTGTTTTCCTGAGCAGCTTGGTGTCATTTCTTCTTGACCTTCGCTTCTTTCACTCAATCCACTTTTCTCTTAACTTATATAAGAATGTTCCTATACATCTATTCTTCTTTTCACCCATCCCCGTTAACATGCGTAACGACATCCCCTCTTTGATGAACCAGAATAAACAAAATTACGAAAATTGAAAACATATTGCTAAAAATATTACAAATTCCAAAATTTGAAATTGGAGTGGCCAATGCAACAGAAAATATAACTTAATTTGTCAAAAATTTATATTTCAAAGAGTCTAAATTTTTCATTTCTTAAGTTTTTTCTATTATTATAAGATATTTATATTACACTTCATCATATAAAAGGCAACTTTAGAACCTATTCACAGAAAATTTACAGATAATTTCAGGAGAAATGTTAGTATCTGTTACACATATATATTAATCCAAACTGACAGGAGAAATTTAGAGGGGAAAAAATAATGGAAATGTTGCCATGTAAAGATAGTTGAAATTACGGGAAAGTTTTTTAAAATCATCTGTCCTGAAATGGTACCCGAAAAGAAACTGAAAACTTATATTCAATAGGATTTTACTTTTTTGAGTTATGCTGTTCGTACACACACACACACGCGCGCGCGCGCGCGCGCGCGCATAAAATTTTGAGAACCAACACTTCAAAATGTGACTTTCTGTTGAAATTTAGATATCAAAATTATAGGTATAATGCAATACCTCATCTACCCATCTAGCCTTATCCTGTTGATTAAAAGTGCATATTTTCTCTCTAATTTCTGATGGCGTAATGTTTCGAAATCAGAAATTACTTTTTATGAGATCTATTAGAAATCAGTTATGTGGTTTCCTGTTATGTTTAATTGGGGTCACCAATTGTGGAAGTCTAGCGTTTATTTTAAGATCAAAATCACAACATATATTGTGTTGTTAATTCACTATTTATTCCATATTTGAAATACAACAGTTATAACAAAAGAAAGTCGTCATAACAACTTTTATGTATCTCCAAGTTGACCAACCTAAGAACAATTGCCTCAGCACTCATACCAAAAACGAAAAACTGCAAATTTCTTATACACAAAATATTTTGGTGTTCTGTATGCGTATTGCATATTATAGATGAAATTTGATGCAACTGACAGAACAAATTGTCTCATTAAAATCATTCCAAAGCTCTGAACTTACTACTACAAACACTAACATCATTCGTTTTTTTTAAAAAAAAGTGTTTCATTTACATGTATTAAAGTTTTATCCATCTCCAAACAAGAATATTTTAATGAGAACATTAGGTAATACCTTTCCCAGCTGTTTGCATGCCATTAAAGTAAGTCAGACTTTGAAACAGTAAAAGAGCTAGATTAACTACACAATAATTAACATCCGTGGTATGATACATCTTTTCAAAACATTTTGTAATACGAGCGATTTTTTAGATACTACCCAGCCACAATTTGACTGATTACTTTTTGCATTACCACTAAGTCAATGTTTCCTATTGAATTATGGAACGAAGATATAGACAATACCTTTAACTGCAGGATAAATCCTCTTGCTGTACTTGCGGGTTAACGAGACCGCATTCCGTTATTGATAACATTAGGAGAAAAAAGACACTTGAACTTGCCGGTTGATCTAACATGTATCGCGCCGGTACGAAACTGTGATATGTTCACCGAAGTTTGGTTGGTGTTCGCTAGCAAAACCTGCAGTTGTAGATAGCAGCACACTCACAGTACAGAGGAGATAGCTCTCGCTTTGCTGGTTTCAGATGAATGCTCCGCAAAGATAATTTTACTCATGAATGAACAACTGAACACAGCCGTGCTTCAAATGTTTCTGCTGGAGCATGTCATATTCTCTGTGGCGGTTCTTATTATACTATTTATATTGCTTTCTTAGCCTTCAGTGTTAGGAAAACTACAACTAACCGAAATACTTCTGATTTCAGTTTTGGATAAATAACTGCTATTAATGAGCGTAATGCTTGCCTTGAAGCAAAAGATCGTATTACAAGTGCTCACTTTATACATCTTAACTTTTTTTTTTCACTCCACGACAAACCATATTATGAAACTATAACAGCGAATATAGAATAGAATGTGACATCCTAATTACTTTTTCCCAAAGGGTTATGTTAATAATAGCACCAGAATATGTTGCTTGTTATTGCGTTTTATGAAACGTATTACATAACCAAAATTTAAAAACACTTTCCCGCATATTCCTGTGTTTACAAAATTTGTATAGCATGAATGTTTAAGAAAGTGCACAATATATATTGTAAATGGTGGTTGAACAGATTGTATTCTGAATCTTTTATTCTCGTGTTTTAGTTTTCATGGTAAACTACGAGTAATATGTCATTCAGTCGCACGACAAGCCTAAGGAAAAGACACACATTTGTGCACTGTAAAACCTTTTGTTACGTTTTAGTTCATATTATCTATAGGCGTTTTCAAACTAGTATACGCCAATTGCGTTGCGCAGAAAGAGTAAGGAAGATGGAGAGTGTAAAAGGAGAAATTGCGTAACCGAAAACACGCTAGCGAAGCTGCGGGTTCTGCTAATAATGAAATAAATATTATCGTACTTCCTACTCCTAGTGCCAAATAAAATCGTTATGTTTGAGTCGCCAAATACTATCTTATTAACCTCAATGCATTTGGCTCTTAAAATGCACTTCTTAAGTATATCATACATCCTATCTTCTTAATATACGCCGAAGTCCTGTAAATTGAAACTGAGCTTTTATTTATGCACGCTCTTTTAACTGCCGTGCTTCTTAGCATCCCATTCAATATTGCGCGTGATAGACCCACTTAATTTTACTCAGAGGCCTCTTTATTAGAATTGTGCCATGCACAATGTTCATGCGTCGTACACAATGGACTGGGCATCCATTCAAAGCTAAATGTCGTGAGTTCGAATCTCGGCGACTGCAGTCAAATGTGCCTTTGCTAAAGGACGGGGAGGGCCCAAGAAAAATAATTATGGATTTTATCGTATGGAAACATTTAAGTCCTTGGTTCATGCGATTCCTGTACCTGATAATTGGCATTTTGAGAGAAAGTATTCAAACTGATTAGACAAAATACGAAACATACCAGAAATTTTCAACAGAGTACGCCAGAGCATGGAACGCAGGCTTACTGCATGTATCGACTCATGAGGAAGCCACTTCGAGCAATTTTTGTAGCTTTCGATTTTGTGTTGTAACTATGAAATAATTGATTTTCAGACCCATGTACATATTAACTTTTTTTTTTTTTTTTTTTTTTTTTTTTTTTATTGTTTTGATGTCAGAAACACGTCCCCCAAATACACACGTAGCTAATACAGATATGATGTTACAAATTATTTATTTTCTGAGTTTAGTATTTAGTATGCACACCTTCAACTTTGATTAGCGATTGATTCGCTTGGGCATCCCTTCAATCAGTGTGGCCGCGCCGTGGCTTAGTGGTTAGACCGCTTGGCTCTCACCAAGGCGAACCGGGTTCGATCCCAGGCGACCACAAAGTGAGATTTGTGGTGGACAACACGGCGCTGAGGCGGGTTTTCTCCGGGACCTCCGGCTTCCCCCGCCATCTCATTCCACCGGTGCTTCATCTCATGTACCATCAGTGTCACCGCCTGCGGTGCCGTATGTAGTAAAAGCGGGCGTTAAACACTACACATTTCAATCAATGTTTTACACTGATCTTTTATTTCATCGTCATAAAACCAGATTTGCATCAGCTTTTCAATTAAGACAGTCTTTGTTGTTATTTTTTTTCCTTTAACTATTGTGGTAGCAACCGGGTTTTCAGTACATTCATGAATTGTTCTCGTCTCATATTTCCTTCTACAATGTATAGCCGTAAGCCCGCCTCGGTAGCGTAGATGGTAGCGTGTCTGCCTCACGTTCAAGAGGTCCCGAGTTCGAATCTCGGTCAGGGTGAGTCACCTGGATAAGGTTTTTCCGGGGGTTTCCCTTATCCTTAAAGACGAATGTCGGGTAACTCTAAGCTCATTTCACCCATTCCATTCATCGTCCGATATGACAACGTTGGAGGACGTAAATTACAAAACAAAACAAAAATTTATAGCCGTCCACATTCATGTCAAGAATAGGACCATGTACTGATGCAGGATGTTTTACTGCTCATTTTACACAGTCTGGTTTGAAGGCTTCCTTTAGTCCATCCGCCTTGCATTTAGTCCATCATTAAACAGGCATCTTCTCACACTTCTTGCTTATAAAAAATAATCCAGGTTCCTCTAATCTCTTGCATAATTCCTTGCTGGTACTTTACGATTTGTTTGTGATAAATGTTTCAGTTCTCGTACACCCTTGGTGATAAATTCCTCTTTCGTCCACATTTTCCTTTTCGTTGTCGTGGCTTAGTTTTTCCAAAATCTTCATCTTCCGTTATTCTACTTATGGACTCCCGGACATTTTCAATCTACACGCTAATTCAGGTTGTGTGTAACGCTTTTCAGCAAGCAGAACTCTTACCAGCCAAACTATTTTCCCCCATTTATACCCCGCCTTTAAATGAAAGATCCAATGTTCTCCCCACCAACTTACAAAGCTTTAGTTCATAGTATTTCCATTTACAATTACATTAAAATCAAAGGCAATGCTTGCCAGTACCTACACAATAATCAATACCAACAATATGTAACACCAATTATTGATATAAAGTTAAATGCATGAAAGCAAAACGCGGCAAATAAGCAGAAAACTGTAATGAAAAACAATTGAGTAATATGTCATACCTTTATCTTGCACTGTTGCCAACTAGGAATTCAAAAAATACTCTATTAATAATCAAAATGTACCAGCTATAAACCTCATTTAAAAGGAATATAAGATAAGAGGTTTTAGATGGGATTATTTTACAATAAGAGTAAAATAAGGTTTGAAAATGCTTTTACTCTAATAATTTGATGTCTGTATATGACACCAATAAAGTTAAATCCTGTATATTGGCTGCTGAAACGGACGACGTAAAGGGTAGAGACGCGCTGAGTTCTCAGTTTACATACTTGAGTACCCAGCTGGGAGGCGCTCGTGATAAACTGCCCAAACCGCCAGAGTATGGTTCAAAGATTTCCACTAGAATGAACCTGGAAAAGCTCTACTAGGCAGTGGAGGTTGAAAGGTCACCCTTTAATGCAACCGAGAAGTTCCAAATCACAAGCCTTGGCAATATCTGCCCACCTTCGACCAACATGAAAGGAGATAAAATGTGAAGAAAAGCGGGAGAGAAGAGCCATGGTACGAGACATGCCACTCCAGCACTCTCCTTGCCGATCAGAAAACCACGGAAAACCCCATGGTCAGAGTGGGTTCCACAAGGGAGCTTCGCAGGTTACCGCGGAGGTTTGCGCTCGGTTTGCAGGCTATTATGGCACTGTAAAACTCATCTACTTTCATTTCAAAAACTACTAAAACTATAAAGAGATTTACAAAGCCCTACACTTCAATTCAAGACACATTGGATTATAAAAGAAATGCTTGAGAAGAAGGCTTCGACTTTTGGGTGAAAATGTCATAGAGTTTTTATTTTTTTTTTTTTCATTTACGTCCTCCAATGTAAATTCGGGCGATGAATGAAATGTTCAAATGAACCCGAGGTCCATAAAGCTTAGAGTTATCCGACATTCACCTCTCAGAATAAAAGAAGACCCCGGAAAAATACCTTATCGAAATAACTCACCTGACCAAACTTCGAACTCGGAACCTCTTGAACTTGAGGCAAACATGTTATACTCCTCCACAGGAGAGAAAGTCCCCGGGGCCGAGACGCAGGGGGGTTGGCGAAGGTTCCCACACACTCCCTGGACAGGTTTATGACACCCCATGTCAGTACAGATACAGACCATTCAAAAACATTCTGACGGCTTCTACTTTTGTGAATGAATCTTCTCGGTTTTAGTGTACAGAGTGAACAGGGCGCATGTTTTCTTAACGGTTCTGCTCCTTGTGTAGCATGCGTTTTCTTCCACACACATTTGCTGTCCTTGTCCCACTGTGTAACATGCACATTCCTTTCAGGAACCTTCTTTGCGTTGCTGGACTATACCATCTATGCTACACAGGCGGGCATATCATGGAGTAGAAAATAGTTGTTACTAACATGTAAAAATATGAGAAATGCTGTGGATATTTCATTCTAACCAATGCGAGCATGTGTCTGTAGATGGGGCCACATTTTAAAATTAATACACAAGAGAATCAAATATGTTGACACACCTATATGTGTGCAATACCAATGTCAAAATATTTTAGTAACCCTCATATAAGAATGTTTTTCTTTATTACCTTTGTATTTACGGTATAATCAACTTCATTTAGGGAGCATGATAGATACAAAGAGTGAAAATTGCTATTATTAACTAGCGAATCAATAGATTTTAATAATTGAGAATTGAGAATAAATATTACAAACAAATTTCAGGACTAGCTATGGGAAGCCCGCTATCACCATTTTTGGCCAATCTATACATGAGCTTTTTCGAAACACATATTACTAAAGCCTTCCCTCATATGTTTAAAACATGGTGCAGATACGTAGACGACATCTTTGCAATAGTGCTCTACAAACTAATAGATGATGCTTTGAAACTACTCAACCTGCAAGAACCCAGCATACAATTCACAGTAGAAACTGAAGAGGACTGTACTCTACCTTTTTTAGACCTTAAAATCAAAAAAGGCAATGAAAAACTAGAACAACCGATGCATAAAAGATGTACAAAAAACCATCATTAATAGTAAAATTTTAACAACTACAGAACAAAAAAACTATCAAACCAGACAACCCTACCCTTACAAGAATATATGGTTTGCCTAAAATACACAAACCCAACATACCCATGAGACCCATTGTAAATAATATAAACACTCCTACTTACCTTCTGGCAAAATGGCTAACCAAAAAATTTCAGTCCTTTCCACAATTCCATACTCTGAGTATAAAAAACTCTTTAGACCTGGTAGAAAAAATTCAAAATCTTAAACTAAAACCTCATGACACTTTAGTATCCTTTGATGTCCGCTCCCTCTTCCCTAGCATTCCATTAGACAAACTTTTGATTCAACTGAAAAAATGGCTAAATTCTATAAACCTGGATGCCAATGCAATAGAAGAATATGTGGCAATGACTGAATTATGTATACATCAAAATTATTTTGTCTTCGATGGAAAATATTACAAACAAATTTCAGGACTAGCTATGGGAAGCCCGCTATCACCATTTTTGGCCAATCTATACATGAGCTTTTTCGAAACACATATTACTAAAGCCTTCCCTCATATGTTTAAAACATGGTACAGATACGTAGACGACATCTTTGCAATAGTGCCCTACAAACTAATAGATGATGCTTTGAAACTACTCAACCTGCAAGAACCCAGCATACAATTCACAGTAGAAACTGAAGAGGACTGTACTCTACCTTTTTTAGACCTTAAAATCAAAAAAGGCAATGAAAAACTAGAATTTGGCATTCATAGAAAAGCAACACACACAGATAATTACATCAAAGCAAATAGTTTCAACCCAATTCCACACAAACATGCAACCATCAACAGTCTGACACACAGATTAGTAAATCTACCTCTCAGCCAGCAAGAATATCAAAACGAATACCATCAAATCTTAAAAACTGCAATTAAAAATGGATATGGAAAAAACCTTGTAGATAAAAAACTAAAATTATTCAAACTTCAAAAGAAATTAAAACAGATCACAGCTCTCACACCAATAAAACAAGAAACTAGATTTGCTAAATTTACTTACCACCCCTGGGCCACAAAAAAGTTCCAAAAAATATTCAAGAAATACAATATAACATTGGCACCAAAAAACAATTACAACATTAAAAACCTACTTCACAGTAATAATACTGATAAGATAAAACCAGAGGAAAAGTCAGGCATTTACAAAATTAAGTGTAAAGACTGTGAAAAAATTTACATAGGAAGGACAAAAAGGAACATAGGCACTAGAAAGAAAGAACACTTCAGGCACTTAAGATACAAAAATATTGATAAGTCCGCAATAGCAGCTCATTTCTGGTCTGAAAATCATGAAATTGAAGATAGCACAGAATTACTAAAATACGTACAAAAACATAGTGAACTCGTCATATGGGAGAGGATATATATAGAAAAACATAAAAACCAACTAATGAACTTTGAAATCCCGCTAGAAGAGAATCCCACATTTCAGTTCATCACGAAATCAACAGATGGCAGCAACAACCCCAGAATTACCCACACCGCTGGATCTAGCGTCAGTCGCACAAGAGCCGTAGATGCAAACGAAGATTTGCGAAACATGTCCTCAAAATAGGTACGAAAGTGAAGCAGATGTGTAAAAAATGCGACTCATCTAAAATTTAATAATTGAGAAGATTGTTTTTCTTGATAGTCACAGACTATATGTCCTTTCCAAGATGATTTAAGTTGTAGACGTGGGAGTGCAAAACTTTCATATTTACTAGCTTCATGTCTATTTCATTGTATATGTTAAGAATTTCTATATTAGGTAAAAACGTATATCTGTACATTTTTAGATATCCACTGGACCAAAGAGAAGACATGAGTGTTTCAAATTTCACCTATTATAATTATCTAACTAGTTAATTGACCATTCCATTGATTGCATCACCACCAGGAGTGCTTGTAGAGTATGCAGAATTTTCAAAAGTTGAAAGGTTATCGAGGGTTGGGGAGAGATGGAAGAGATTAAGGAAGTTGGACATCCTGCCGACATTTCATATTCCTTTGGATAAATAAATATATATCAGAGGAATCGTCATCCATTATTAGAAACAGCTAGTGCTGTACAAAACTACAATAACTATACAGAATAGAAGGAATGATTCACCATAAAAACCACTGCACAAAGAAAAGGGACGGACAAGTGAATTAGCTACACAAATAAGCAAAATGTCTCTGTATGCAATACATGTTATTTGACTTTACTTCTGGGGAGGTACAGAATTTCACAGTTCTATAGTTCTATGCACTGTTTTTCATAAAGATTTATATAACAATTATGCTATAAATTTGGAAGATGTCAGTTACTCCAATATATATACATTACTTGATATTTGTTAGTCTCACAAAAACTTGAGCATGGCTGAACCGATTAGCCACATTTTGGTTTTGAAATATTTGTGTAAGTCCAAGGAAGGTTTAAAAGGTGAGAAAAGATAACCTGATAATGGACCAGGTTATTAACGAAATTAAAAGTACGCACGCTAACTTTTACGGAACACATGCACCTTCTTTTATTTTCGACAAACAAAAGCTTTACAAAGTAGAAAGATATTCCATTCCTTGCCAAACTCTTCAAAGCCACTTACCATATTTTATTAAATACCTAACGTTTATAATTTCTTATAAAGACTGAAATTGTTTTATGTAGCATGATATACGTTTCGAAGATTAGACACAAAATTAATTTTTGAACGCACTATAACACTATAAATATTTGACCACATACAATTGTCAAATATTGGTGAATCTTTGGATACCTTACTTTTCTACTATGATAAGGAGAAGACAACCTGACTTAGGTCGTAGGAGTCAGTCAAATGTGTGATGAGCTACGTCACGTGCTGACCGCACTAATGAGCAGCTAGAATTGCCTGGCTTCCCACCTCATACTTTAAAATTAAAAGTAGGATCAATTATGATCATGCTGCACAACATTAAGCAACCACGACTGTGCAATGGAACAAGACTGGGATTAATAACGTCATCGAGGCAAGAATCATCAAGGGAAAGAACAAAGGAGAGGATATCTTGATCTCGCTTACTCTGATGATTCCAACGGATTTAGCTTTTGATTTAAAGCATCTACAATTTCCCATGCATTTGGCCTTTGCGATGACCTTAAATAAATTGCAAGGGCCGTCGTTGGAAATTTATCAAATCAACTTGAAGTTTCCCTGTTTCTCTCATGGACATTTATACATCACGTGTTCGCACATCGGAAAACCATCATCTTAATATATTTAGGCACCACAAAAGAGGACAAAAATATTATCAGAAAACTTTAAATTGATCAACTTTATTGTAATTGTAATGTATTTGAACTTCACCCCCAATTGCAGAATAAATAACTAACTAATCCAAATTTGTTTTATTTATATAGATACGTTCAGACAACTGTTATTGGCAGTACGAAGTTTGCCGGGTCAGCTAGTTTCCTTATATAATTGGGCTTTGTGCAACCTGCAGTTATAAAAACATCGGCCCCAATTCCCATATAGGATTAACAAAATAATGTGCATGATTTGATGCTTCAGACATGTTTGGCACAGCTTTACCAATTCTTTCTAAATTAACTATGTATGTCAAAACCCATGAACCTTCCCTCATCCAGCAAAGCGTAACTTTTGTGATCACATGGTATTTCGAATATGCAACATGTTCAGTACAGTAAACATATAAAAATATTTGTAACATAAATTGGGATTCCATTTTATAAGAATCCTTAAAGATCTAGTAGTACAATTTCTTCTTATCACACAAGCTGAAATTCTTTCCGTTATTACAATAAATATGTATTGAATCAGAAAATATAACTACCTATACTATACACCGAATATAGTCCTTTTTTTTATTATTTATGTCCTCCAATGTTAAGTCATATTGAACCACAAATGAAATGGATGATATGCTCAAATGAGCCCAGGGTCCACAGAACTTAGAGTTACTCGACATTCGTCTTTCAGGAAAAGGGAAAACCCTGGAAAAAGCCATATCCAGGTAACTCATCCTGCCGAGATTCGAACTCAGGACCTCTTGAACGTGAGGCAGACAAGCTACCATATACGCTACTAAGGTGAGCAATCAATTCCATATTTTACACTATAAACTGTCACAAAAATAGGAAACATATATCCTGTAGCAATAGAATACAAATATGATGAACATTTTATGCAAGGAAGTTGAAATTACAATTCCTATTACCCAATGCTGAATGTTGACATCCATTTATTATTCATTGGTTGCTAGAGGTCCCTATGGAGCAATCAAATTTTAAATCAGCAAGCTGTCCATTTTGTTGTAGCTCAGTGAAATGGGCCTATGGTTGTAATAAAGAGTAAACACCAGATAAATGCTAGCCTATCACACGGGCCACGCCGTGGCTCAGTGGTTAGACTGCTTGGCTCTCACCAAGGCAGCCCAGGTTCGATCCCAGGTGACCGCAAAGTGAGATTTGTGGTGGACAACACGGCATTGGGGCGGGTTTTCTCCGGGACCTCCGGTTTCCCCCACCATCTCATTCCACCGGTGCTCCATCTTCATCTCATGCATCATCAGTGTCACCACCTGCGGTGCCGTATGTAGTAAAAGCGGGCGTTAAACACTACACATTTCATTGCATAGCCTATCACAGCACTGTATACCAATCAGCATTATTAAATTTTGTATATAATGTTAAGTTACAATATAACACAACTGAATTTAATGCTTTATCATATCTGTGGTGAAAATCTGTAACATTTGAATCTTTCCAAGTAAAAATTCCTCTTTTGACATGAAGCCGTAAAAAGGTACATTTTGATGGTAAACCATAAAAGCTGGTATGCATGTAAGTATGCACTAAAATTATCTACTGCTTCCCTAACTAAAACAGTTAGGGATCCTAATGTTTAAAACTTTGCACATATGTGCATTAATGTTAGCATGAACAATTAAAGCTCCACAGCTCAGTTGGTAGATCACCTACCTACTGTGCAAGGGGGTCATAGGTTCAATTCCCTACCAGGAATGGGAGTTTTTCTCTAGTCAAAGAGTATTCCATATCTTCTCCAGAGCCTGGAAGTAGGAATGAGAGTGTTAAGTATGTGTGACATATGTACACAAATCCCTAAAGACTCAAAACCCATTGTACACAAGTTGATACCACTGTCTAATGTTCCAAAGATAAAAGTCAGCCAATATGACCTAAGTTAAATGTGGGTATAAATGCAATAATATATATGTAACTACGATAAGAAAGCCCAAATTGGGCCTGAGCCTACTAACCTGACTGCCACCTCACGTTCACATGTGCAGAGCTGGGTGCTCAACTAATACGGGGGGAGATGTCCAGCTTGGTACCTTCAGCTGGAAAGGGATTTTCTTGAAAATCTTTGTGTCCCATCCATAGAATATGCTGAACTTAAATATCAAGTTTGATTTTAAATCAATCAGACACGCACAAAGGTAGAGGCATCTGCATGCACACAAGTATGCTTACAGATATTTTTCTAAAAACATTTTTTGGGTTCAGGAGGCCTCAAAGCATAACAGCATTGAAATCCCGGCATCATATTTTTAGGTGGAATACAATACTACCATTTTCTATTATACATAATAAAGTAAAAGCAGGAATATTGATTTTCTTCTACATGCAAAATCTAAGTACTTTGAAAATTCAAACCAATGACAAACAGTTAATACTGCAGAAAACATTATTTGATGTAAATAGTATCCTTCAACAGGATTTATAGGGAAATGTCAACTGCAAATAGAATAACACATTCTCAGTTTATCTTCCTCAGATGTACAAAGGGATCCCGATACAAGGCTTCACAATTTCATCACAGTTGCCATCTGTATATTGTTGGGCATGTATATTAAGCGATGGTTTTGATGTGGATGCTTGACATTACATTGAACAGTGTGCAATATACACTAAAGGACTGGACTGGACTATGCTATGGAGGGGATTTGGCACAGATGTTCAAACTTGTCTATTGTATAGTTGTCTACTGTACCTTTGTCTCCAAGTGGAGCACCCCTGGCAGGAAGGATAAGGCGAGAGGAGATAGAGTGGCCATCCCAAGAAGCCATGATAGTGCAGAGGGCAGGGTTCCTACACTTTACCAGTTGGAAACTTCCCAGCAGGCCAGGACAACGGACATCCCACCCTACTGTGGTCTGGAAATGGCCCCACCAGACCGGGTTCGGAGACTGGACACCATCCTACTGGAGGAGGAAGTTTTACCAAGACCATATCATTCTACTATGCAATACTGAGACACACGCCAACACTGCTACACTGGAAGAGACCACCAGATTTGAGATGATATGAAATGATAATGGAGATGAAATTGAGGGACAGGAAATTCTGGGGATGTAATTAACCTACCTGGCATTCACCTGGCGATCTGGGAAAAACCCCAAAATAAGCAAAGTGTCAGGTAAGTTGGCCTACTGGGAATAGAACCCAGACCTCCCAAATGTGGGCCACAGATGAAACCCCTGAGCCATCCTGCTTGGCAATATACAGTAATACTTGAGAATATTTTGATTTCCTCTGTGAGGTTGAATTATGCAGATGGAATAGTCAAATTTGTACTATAAGATAATAATTGTGCCCATACATACTGAAAGATTTCAAAATGGATCTTAGAAAGGCAGGGTATCAGAGTGATTGACTGGCTTCCCAGTTCACCAGATTTGAACTCTAAAGAAAATGAGTGTGCTGACGTGAAAAGGGAACTATGCTCAAAATGCAGATCTGTAAAGGACAAAAGATGGCTTATGGACACAAATTCAAGCCTGGGATATACAGTGCCTTATTTTTCAATGTTGGCCAACCGGCCGACCTTCTGTGACGGAAGCGTGCCTTCTGCTCCAGTCTAACCACCCAACAGCTGGCTGGCTGGCCACCAGTGAAAAATAATTCACTGTAGTTTCTCTTCCATGTTATTACAGTGATTTAACTCTTTCACAGTATGGATGTCATATGCTGTCCATGTTTAAAGGCAGGGAACTGATATCGTATATAGATGTCCTGTGCATACATGTATTCAATGCTTATTTAATGCCAATTATTTTAATCTTTTTCTTTTACAATAAATTTAAATAAATTCTATAAGAGATAAAAGCTTATCTTTAAAGGTTACTTTTTGAATAATACATCTCAAAACAAACCCACAAGGATACATCTTCATATTCAGAGTACATTATACTGTTTTCCTTGCAAACTCCTTTTTTGTGTGGTACACAAGACATTTTCAAAATGGGTACAACTTTTTGTGCTGTGGGAGGTGTTCTTTAAGGAAACGGTTTTCCTCAAGTATGGGGATCCTAGGGCGGTGAATTATGTATGAATGCTCAATTAGGCTGCATATGATTGATATGTGGAAATCAGGTATGTCATTGTCTTGTGTAAGTTTAGAGCTTTCCGAATTATTAAACAATTGTATATCTTAATCTCCAGCTTGTGTAAAAATATTTTTTATACCATATAACCATTTTTCGAAGAGGGATATGCTTGTAACACCTGATCTACCATGGCCACACCACCTATATTTGACCTGTTATTTCTCCAAAAATGGAATAGTTAGACCAGTACATGTCTAATATAGATTTACAAATTACATGCACACTATCTACTTCCGAATTCTCCTCTTAGGGCCTCAAATGCCTAGGTCAGGTCTTCCTTCAACCTATTTGTTTCCGTAACAGTGAGAGACACTAAGTCAACAGGGGAAAAAAAAAAAAAAAAAAAAAAAAAAAAAGTCAATTGGTTGGCTGTCATAAGTCAGCTGTACACCAAAGGCCATGCTTGTGAAACTATGTATATTTGTATCCGAGTTATTTTGACCACCCCACAATGTTGATTCTTCACGAACATCTGAAGGAAGAGTGATTCTTTTCCTTGTTGCTGCCTACATTCTTAGCACCTCCCTCAAAATTTCAATATACAAATCACTGTCAAACAGAAAAAGTCCTCCACATTTTCTGAAGTGATATCAGAAGCCTGTGCACATCCTAAACAAGCTGATTTATTTACTACATAACTAGGATAAGCCATGGTTAACACTGAAATATAACAATTTCAAACATGCTGTTCAATTAACTCCCAAAAGCTAAAAGAAATCACTCTGAACTGCAAGAGTATAAATAAATTGAGAGAAAACAACAGCTGCATAAGATTACCATCAACTTTGAAATACTCTTTACAGCGCATGTGTGACAAAACATATACAATGATTTTCACGTGGTAGCACAAACTGAACCATAAAACCTTGAACCACAGAACACTTTGTATATGCAGCTAATGCATACATATCGTTCGAATGCACACAAAAAAAAATGACTCGCAAATTAGATGCATTTGACACAAAGAGTGGCTTTTGCTACACTGAAACAAAATAGTGAAATTTCAACAATTTGTGAATATAGTCTCCACTTTAATAGCATTCTTGTATACTGCTTTTAATGGCTTTAAACCAGTTTTTGTTTCGCTAAAATAACTCAATAAATGCAGATGATAAAAATATGTACTTATGAATTATATTTACAGCAATTAACAATTTAAATGTCTTGTGCTGTTTATTTGGTATCCATTCCCAGCCATGCAGAATTTAAATAGCCATTGTTGAAGCGTTTAATTACATCTATGCCATGAAAATTGAAGTCAGTTATACACATTGATTCCAATATTAATTTTGTTTATTTTCTGTTTTTTAATTTTAGAAGATAACAGTTTACATCTGTTAGTTTCTTTAGTTATTTAGAACAAGTGTTTTAGGAGAATTATATTTTTGTGTACATAGATACACCTACAACTTCAAATGAAAGTTATGCTAATGCAGTATTCTGTTCTATACATCTAGGCATAAATAAACATTAAAAAACACAACTACTGCAACATTTAAATGCGAGCTTATAAGCACAAGTAAGGCCTTTTTAATCTCTTAGCCATCATAATGTTGTACTGTGTTGTTTCCAATAGCTTATAGGACAACCACTGCATTCACAGGCATAGACCATACAATTTCTTCATATGCATTGTGAATATGGTTGGTTGCTAATGCTCATGGAGTTGGAAAATTTCCATTTTCTTTCTGGCCTCCCAATAACATGTGACTAGTTGTGCTGTTAGTTCTCCATGTTTTTGTCAGGGCACTACATTGGAGCAGATGATCTCCGTCCATCAATGAGTTTGGGTCCCTACACAGTGTGCAGGTCGGGGATTCAAAAATATTAATCCTGTATAGATGAGCGGCCAAACAGTCGTGGCCAGTAATCAGTTGGAAGATGGCAACAGTACTGCTTCTTGGGTAGTCTGGGATGGGATTTTTACTTCCTTGTAGAATTTTCCATTACTTGTTGGTACTTTTTTCTTTGCATTCTTCTTTCCAGAATAAGTTGATTCTATTGTTTATATGTAAATTTGATGTGTGGAATGAGGTTTTTTGTTGGCAGCTTTGTTTTATTTGTGTTCCTTTTTTTGTCAAGGAATCTGCTATTTCACTGCCTGTAATTCCACAGGGGGATGGAATCCACTGGAAGTGTATTTCTTTTTTTTAGACCTTGTAGTATTCGTAATGGACTGTAAATTTCAAGTATTCTATTGTTGTTTGGGCACATTGAGGATAGGGCTTGAAGTGCAGATTTAGAATCGCTTAGAATCACTGCTTTAGAGAAAGAGTTCACATGGTTGAAGAGCTGTTTCAGCGAGGTGTTGATTGCTTCTAATTCTCCATCATAGTGGGTTGCTAGTGTGCCCAAACAGATGTAAAAATTGAATATTTTACTATGTATTCCTGCTCCAGCATTACTTTCTTTGTCAAATAGGGAGCCGTCTGTGTACATGTGTAGCCATGAATCTTTTGGATAATAAGTTTCAATTGTTTCTAGAGCTAGCATTTTAAGTGTTTCTGCACCTACATCCCTTTTTGACTCTATATTTTGCAGAAGGTTTACTCTGCTATTTATTTTAGGTTGTGATAAAGGGCAGATTGGAAGTGAGAGATGTTCAATTTTGTTTGTGTCTTCAAGGTTGTATTTTCTTTGTAGGTTATAGGCTTTCTGCATAAATCCTTCTTGTGTTTTTAAGGTCCTTTCTCTGCTTTTGTAGTTCTTCCAGTGAGTATTAAAGGGGAACCTTTGTAGTTTTTCATTTAGGAGGAGATTCTGTTTTTCCATTTCATATTTAATTGGCAAGTTATTTGTAGCCATTTGCATTGCAGTAATTGGTGTTGATTTGACTGCTCCCATTATTAGTCTGAGTGCTTGGTTCTGTAATGTTTCAAGTTGTGCTAGTTTGCTTTGACTTGCCGTAAGTATCACCTCGCTTCCATAGAGGAGTGCTGGTTTGATGTAACTTTTATAGGTGGTGTTGAGTGTATTGACAGAGGACCCCCATTTGCATTGTGAATATAACCCTGTTATAAAGATACACAGTACATGTAGTCTGAGGATGACTCACTTATTCTATCCATGACTATGCTTATATATTATACTATACAAAGGACAGTTATTTATAATAACTGAGTTGTTCCAGTAGCATACATCCTTATTCTTTTCATCCATTTTTAAAAGTTACAACAACAAAAGACAGAACATAAATTCTAATTGTAATGCATATATATTATTGTTGGTATTTTATGATTCCCACAGGAATGGAAAAACATAGGAATGAAGGAAGAGGGGAAGGAATGAAAAACTAGATTTTATCAGTGGTAGCTTGTGCCGGAAAATAACAGCGAGCTGTGGGAAAAAGTCCATGCAACTCACCTTGTTTCGAAAAATGAAGTCCATGCGCTAATGTCTCTTCATGGTATAAACAGAATTTCTAGTTCCTTTCGCTTTTTGCTCAATTTTTAAATTGGGTATTGATTGCCCTAACATTTTCATACTAACCCTTTCTTTTCATTATTTATTGGTTAAAGTTTTCGTAATATTAAATTACTTATACACTGAATAAAGTGAATTTATAACACGTTTCACACTCACACACAAAATAAACTGATATAGCCACTAAATAACGTTACACAAAGAAATACTTGGATACAATGCGAGCATGTGAACCACATTCACTTGTTATGAGGGATTCTCATGGTCACAGGAATGGAGTATCGTGCCAACATAATAGGTGCATCACAAACAATCTGCCCTGCGATTTAATAACCATTAGGTATTGGATCTGTTTACATAAGTAGAATGGAATTAAGTTTCTAGAACTAAAATATAAAGCAATGATAGATTGTTAAATTATTTTCAATGCATATTCAAGTTCTACAGCTATATAAGTGTTGGTGGCCCTGCTTCCCATGCAGCAAATGATCACCATGCAACACCCAGATACAGCACGCATTTGTGCGAAAATCTAGGGAACTCAGGACATCGGGGAGATAAGAGGGGAAGGTTGTACGCATGTGCAATAAGTGATTACCGAGCTTGCTGGCTCTCAGCACATTGATGTCACGGATGCATTCCATTAGTTATGCAGATGTTTTCCATGCATCAAGAGTTCATTATTGGTCGTACTCGACTTCCTATACTTGTAATAATGCATTGTTACTTATGTGGTCTTTTAAAATTTATACAATGTTATTTATAAAACAGAAAAGAGCATGCTGCAGCACTGCAGCATATAAGGATGAGCCCCCCCTCCCCCTGGGTTTTATGTGGAAGAATGTGTTTCTTAGGTGACTCAACCCCCAACTTGCATCACTCTGCTTCAGTCTGTTACATAAATAACTGTTGTATTTTACATCAGGTGAAAGTAGCTCAAAGAGCAGAAAAAAATTTCAGCTACAGCACCTTTAGCAGGTCAATAATATTTGGAAACTATCTTGTCTAACTGGGACACAGCTAAAATGTATTACTTTGAATGGTTAACAAAGTTCTCCACATGTACTTTTCGTACTCAATAGATAAGTGGGAAATGTAAATAATTAAACCTAAAGGGGATTGCAAACACTGTCTAAATATACTTAATGAAGGTAAAAGAGTTTTCCTGAAAGCAAAATATGGAAATGAGTAATAGCTTGAATAGTGGTAGTTCCCTACTGAGATATTTTACAAACATTTTAGAAATGTAATGCAAACAAATAGCTTAATATAGAAGAAATTACATAGACTAGTATCCATTACACACCATTTATACTATTAATTGGCAGTTAAACATCTCATTTTAAACTTGGTGTTAACTCCTACTTCATAGTTGATGTAGGTGTCAGAAGCTATCTTATGGTGGTTCCAGGAACTTGCTGAAAAATATCTTTTGGTGGAATTTCAAAATTTAGATTTGCTCCCAAGTGATCACCTTCTGTTGATCTGTTAATTATTTTGAGAATATAGGAGTGGAACATATGATTTTTCTGTTTATATTTTTACCTGAGTGTTCTTGGGCTATTAATGTTGTTTTTCCTATGTAGATCTGTTCAGGTGTTGTATTTGGTTTTATATATGGCTTAACCTTTGAATACATAAAATATGAAGCTATTAACAGTGAAGCAAACAAATATATACAATTATACAAATAGTTATATTTGTATAATACTTACTGCTTCACTGTAACTAGCTTCATTTTCTATGTAAATATATACAAATTATTATATTTGTATTAACTTTTGAATTCCACCAAAAGATATTTTTAGTATGTAGAACCACCACAAGAGAGCTATAATTCAGCTACATCAACAATAAATCAGGAGTTGAGCACAGGTTAAAAATGGGCTAAAGTGAACCTTGAAACATCTTCCAAGTTAAATGAAAAACTATTTGTAGTCAGTTTTGAACACTCCATCTTCGAATATTGAGGTTGAAAGTACAAGCGACAACTTCCAAAACTAGTCTCTCAAAAAATAAAAATGTAGGTGACAAAGTGTTAAAAACTAACCACATATAGTTTTTTTTTTCAATTAATTTGGACATGTTACTAAATTCTTCTAAATATACATAATCTTCCAAGTTGTTAGTGTGAGTGGTATATAATGGACCCAACTTACTTAAATTCTTCCTAAAATACTAAATTACACCATGTCTTTAATCTACTGCGAAAAGAAATGCATTATAAATATCTACCATTTCCCAATGATAAGGGATTTGAACTTTGCACAAAAGTGAATCAAGAAGATATTGATTGACACACAGTGTGTCAATATCTTCTTGATTCACTTTTGTGCTAAGTTGTGCTTCAGTGTCTGTATGCTTCTTTGAATTTTATACTTTGAATTTGAACTTTTTTTTTTTTTTTTTTTTTTTTTTGAAGGGGAGACTTGAACTTAATACCCTTTAACTGGTAGGTAATATTGGACAATGAATAAACAAAATGATTAAAATATGCTCAGGTGGGTCCGGGTCCCTAGAGCTTAGTTACCGGACTTCGTCTTCTTAGGCTAAGGGAAAACCCTGGAAGAAAACCTTATCTGAGTAACTCATGCCAGCCAAGGTTTATACTCTGTACCTTTTCAATGTAAGGTGGACATCATATAGTTGGGCAGATGAGGTATGATGTACAAAATATATTTGCAACTTTCAAAATAATCCAACTGGCAGATGAAAATATGCAAATATATTTTCATAATGATATGTCAGCATGTTATGTCAGTTTTATTTCATTTTCCCCACATAAAGGGCTTATTAATATCTAACTTAAACGTTTACTTACTTTAGAAATTGGTACCTAAAGAATCTGTATAACTTTCTTTGTTTTCTGGTGTAAGGTTGAAACATTAAAAATTCAGTACATGTATAAAATAAAAAGACACTTTATTAAACTTATATTCTAGGAGTAGACACATAATAAACAGAAAAGTTCTTTTCACAGACACATTGGAGGAAATTAAGTCTTTTCTAAGAAATGACTTGAAATGGCTCACTCATTTTTAAAGCTAGGGACTGGAACAATGTTCTTACCCTTTTTTTTTTTAAATATGTTTGTTTTGTTTCGTTTTCTTTCACTTCCTTTTTGTGACTTTGTCTTAAAGTCTGTATACATTGTAGAACCTAATACTGTTTATTACTATCACCAAACAAGTTTACAGTTACACTGCCACTTTTGACTCTGTACACTTGCACTGTGAAGGTTACTATTAATGAACCACAAAATCTTAAATAAACAATTCATCTTCGTAAATTATTAATAAAGTTAGATAAGTCATATTCCTCTTCATATTGCTTATCTTCCCAAAGATCTGGCAAGTTATCCAAGACAGTCTTCATGGTCAACGTTGCTCCACTAGAGGAGGCCATATTATTTCTAGTTTTTACTGCATCTTTTTTATCGTCCAACGAAAATAGATCAAGCAACTGAAAATAATTATTAAAAAGTTAAAAATAATTTACAAAGTAATGTGTCAACAACCTAGCTACAAAAAACTAAAAATTGTGTTAAACAGCAGGTGTCAGAAGTTTCAAGCAATTAACACCACATTATTTACCTTCCTACCTAAGGGCAAACAAGTGTGAAAATTGCTAGTTTCATATATACAATTGACTGCAAATTGCCACTGAGACTTGTCGAGTCAAAACCTAATAATTGCACAGTGCTTGCAAATGATAGTTTACATACCTGGTCTGTTCCCATGGTCTCCATACTAGCATTTTCACTGCTTATCACAGTATTGGCTGTTAAGAGTTTGAATTTCTGCAACCTGTAATACAAATTAAATTATTTAAGCTTTAACATCAAATATTAATACAGCTGGTATTCACAGTAAACTTCCTAAACCTCCATTTAAATGGTATAAATGAAAATTTTTTACCCTCCCACAAAAACGACATTATAATTTTAGTAGTTACTCTTTTGGAACACTTAAGTGTAAATTTCATTAAATTATGCTGGAACTAATATCAATATCCTTTATGTTTTTATATCTGCTATTAAGTAGTATCTAATGATTGCCAATGGCATTGATTTCCTGTTTCAGAACAAATAATCGAGGAGGAAATGCCAGACACAGTCAACTTACAACAAAGAAACAATGAGGCCAAAAAAAAAAAAGTCACATGGTGAAGATACTTAATGACATTTTTCTCAGTGCATTCAGGATGTTCAAGTTTTGGGGCAAATAATAATTTTAGACCAGGGAGAGAAAGAAAAGAAGAGGAAAAAAGGAAAACCCACATTGAGGCACAATACTAACAGCTAACAAACCTTTTACCTGTATTCAAAGGCACAGTTTGAAATAAATGAAGGTTGGCTAGTCCTCCTAGCTGCAATTAATACATATGGAGAAGACATGTCTTGTGAAATTTGTTCTAAATCAACAAAGGTTGGTAAAACTGGTTAAGAGTAAATTCAACTGAATAGAGTTATATAAAATGATAATTTTGATCCCCTGTCCACTATTTCCAGTTTTAATTCATACTATACATAATTGTTAAATGAATAAATTTAATTAAATGCATGCTACAAACCCCATTATTTTTTCTTCTAATGTTCCTCTTGTGATCAGCCTGTAGACATTGACTACTTTCTTTTGGCCTATGCGATGAGCTCGGTCCATTGCCTGTAGATCCTTCATTGGATTCCAGTCATGTTCCACAAATATCACCTAAAATCATGCAGTAAAAATTTAATCAAACTGTCATCAGTCTCAGAGTCCATTTCTATTAATTAAATTATTAGACTGGATGATCTATTAATTAAATAAGTAAAATTCAGTTACATTAGTCATAGCCAAAGCTATCCATTGTGTTACAGTAGGTCTACCTCATAATCAAACTGCTAAAATATAGTACATTAAATATTTTAAGCTTTATGTCATTTGAGCTATTTTTAATTCTATTTTGTAATACCTGGTTAATGCACCATTCTTATGGATTTGCAATAGTAAAGCTATCTTTAGTTTAACACTAGAAGGACCGGCGAGTATGGTCTACCGAGAAGGACCAACCCATCATTTTGACAGGTGCAGTTTTATTTGCCCTTTTTAAAATAGTAAACAAATTTGAATGCATACCAGTTTACTTAATATTATTTATACAGTTTACCAGTCTATAATTTTACTTTTGTCTGAAGAATTACATTGTAAAATGAACATTTTAAGCCTTAAAATCAATCCAAATATATAGGATAACCAAATGTGAAATAGACAACTTCCTTTAGCAAACACATGTGTTTCAACATAAAATGTTGAATACCACAGTATGAAAAAACACTTACAAACCTCTTTTCGCTTGTTCAGATCCACCTGCAGCATCGTAGCACCTAACACAGGTGTATTTAGCATTGCCTAAATCCATACATCATTGCCTGTATCCATAAACATACTTGCTGCACTTGCTACATAAATGCTTGTTTCTATTGTTCCCTCTACATCTGCCAAATGTTGCTCTGCTGAGCTACTGTTAGGAACTGCATTTTGTACCCTTGTGGATTTATATGCTGAAGGCAACTTTTCTGCTAAGTTGTATATGAACTGACGTTTGCTTACTTTTTCACCTGTTACTTCCTTATAGAGTACCCATGCATTAATAGATGCCGAGGCCAACACATTGAAATAAACATGCATAGGCCACCTTCTACATCCATATTTCACTGTGTACAGTCGAGCCATTTGATCGACGACATCAATGCCGTACTGTGTGTTATTGTAGTATGCCACTGATTCTGGTAGCTTTTTAGGACGTTGATAAATTTATAGTAACTATGTCATGCATTGAACTCAAAAGAAGCACATTTCTGTTCTTTCTCTCCTGATAGCATGTCAGTTATGTCACCTGACTTATAAAGTATAGTTGTGTGCAAAGGTGCTGTAGTACATTTTGCTGATGGAGGGATTTCCCTTATACATTTCTTTACTGTGCCCACAGTGCTTGTACTTTTAGCTTCAAACTTTCTGCAAGGCATTTGGTTGTGGAAAACTTGTCATATGTAATATTTCTTCCTGCAAAAACAAAGGGCTTATAAGATGCATTACAACATGCTCTGCAAGAGGAACACCTGTGTGGCGCTGATCGTGTTTGTGCAGGTGAGGAAATCTATTCACCAGATACATTGAATTTGCATCAACTGCAAGCCAAAACTTTATTTCAAATTTGGCAGGTTTATTGCTCATATATTGAATGAAAGATCATCTAGCCTTGCAAGGAAACAGTTGCTCATCCACAGTGATAATTTTACTTGGAATGTAACACTGCAAGGAATTGGCAATAAAAGGATTCCATACAGGAGTAACAGCTGCAAAGTGATCTGTACTTAGTCTTTGAGAACGTGTGTCCTTGTCATCAAATTGCATAAACCACAAAATGTCAGTGAATTTGTTTCTACTTTTTGTGTTCCTGAAAAATTGTGTTCCCCAGGTATTCGACCACAACAACTTCAACGGAAAGTTTTTTGACCCAACACCTCGTAAATACATAAGTGATAGCACGAATTACGTGGGCAATAAAGATTTCTTACTCATTGACAAAAGGTCTGTAGAGTGCCATAAACCAATCAGGAAGGAAAACAACAGATGTGGACAGATCCGAAGGCTATTGTTCACACTTCCGTACCCGTCAAAATGACGGGTGGCGGTTCTTCTAGTAGGAGTTGTTTGTACCAGTTTTTAGAAAGGTCCAAAATGCTTAATTCTTTAGGGACGTGTTTGTCATAAGTATTTATTAAAAGTCACAGAACATGGGAAGTGTAGAAAAAAACATAAGCAGAAATAAGTTTCCCAAAGTAGCGCATCCATCAAAATGATGGTTTTGATATGAAAATATGTACGCTTTGTACATTTTATACACACAAGGGTGCACTAGGTCTTTCATTCTGTCTAGCAGAGGAGTGTAATAACTACGTCATGTTCCACTACAAACCAAAGTTAAGAGAAAGTGGTTCAAAACTCTGCAACAACATGGAATTGCCCCATACAGGTCTGGTACAGCATCATCATATTACCCAGTAGCTGATGAGAACAAATTTCTTTAAACATTTTTCAATTTATTTTCTAATATTTAAAAATGAAGACAAGTGTACTTAAGTGTGACTACTTCAATATTCCAACCTCCTATAATTTAGCTCCATTTTATCAATTATATTCCCATTTTTTAGTTCTTAACTGCTCTAGTCCATTTTTACTTTGTTTAATCTGTCTCATTTTATTTCCCATTTCCCCTACCTTCTCTTGATCCTATTCAATTTTCCTGTTTTAATACAAATCAAATATTCAAGCTCCCTACACAAATATTTTTTACATTTAAACACATTAACGACAGTCCTCCTAAGCACTTTTCAATGGTTTCCCTCCCTCCAAAATTTATCATAAGAAACCACAGAATTCTCTCTCCACAACCCATTATTATTCTGGACACAATGTCTAAAACCTGCTCAAATATCTTGCCTATCTATGACAAACTTATCTCCAAAATCCTACTCTATTTTGCTCTGCAAATTTCCACAGCTTCACTATTCCAATTTCTTGTAAGATTTCAGAGGTCCGGTGCTACAGGGTCAACTCTACGGTGCATCTGCACCTTTCAAAAGCAGTTCAATGCCGTGTGAATGCCACAGGGCAACATGGCACTACAAACTGGCTGCGATCACTCAATACGACTGAAGATTGGGGCAGCCAGGCTCCTCCCCCACCAGGCTTCTCAGCGATGAGACTTGCTAGCTCGGCCAGCTCCTTGCTACCAAAAAAACAGACCCCTGCAGTCACCACAGAAATGACAAAAATGGAGGATCTCTAACAGATTCTAGCTTTGGAAACACCATCACTGATCTACGGGATAAAGTTTTAAACCATTATAAAAAAGCATATTATAAAAATATACAAAAAACTAGTTTTCCAGTAATTTTCTCCTGAAACACGAATACTACCAAGCAGCCAACAAACACTATTACACGTATTTAATTTAATGTATTAGGATTATAAAATAATGTGATACAGTTACGATATTTAAGAAATTGTTTTGAAGCACAGCTGTCAATATATATTGGAACTTCTTGCTTTTGTTGTTTTTGTTTCCACTTAATGAAGATAAAAAGGGAATAGGGGTAAGTTTTTGAGAAAGGTTCGAAGATGGCAAGAAGTTGTTAAATTGTGTGCCATAGTGGACAGTGATAATGTTTAATTATTTTGTCTTATTGCATTGAAAAATAATGCGTAATGCTTTGTTTTTGTCCATGTGGCATAGACCGAATTTTGTTTTGCCATAAAGATAAAAAGTTGTACATTAAAAAAATATAAAATAAAACAAGATGCTTTACAGTAATGTGATTGATAGAATGCATTGGATTTGATATGAAGACAAGATTTGCTTTGTAATGTAATGTTTGGAGGTAACATTTAAATAATGTGTGCTGAATCATTTCTCTCATTTATTTACATGCACTGATATATACTTACTTACATACCCCTGTGGCTGCCATTTAGTATTTTGTTACCTTCTGATTTTTCTGCAAGGTGCTGGTTTTAAGTATATTCAATTATAAAAAAAGAAAAGAAAAAAAGTTTCATTGTAGGATTGTCTTAATTTTATGGCCTGTGTCACTTTTGAGTTTACTGTTCTAATGGGGGGAACTGAGGAAAAGCATGACGGATAGTTCTCTTTAATTCCCCTCAGGGTGCAAGTTGTTCTTTTGTTAAGGCTGCCGCATAAAATGTGAATGTTAGCCAGCAGTTGGTAACGTGATGCCTCCTGCTGGAGAAAAAGTAAAGGTTAGAGACTTGTCCCGTTATATTGTGTCCAGTGGGGGACTGCATGACAAAACGGCTACATATTATAAAATATACAGAGCAAGGTTGATTTTCCCTATTACATAAAAAAAAAAGAAAAAAAAAATTACAAAATTACAAATAATCAACTCTTATTTTTCATTACTTCTATTTGTAATCTCATATACTCTTTAAAAGCACGGTGATTTATTAATTTCAAAATTCTGTACCAGTTTTTCTAATAATAATAATTCTTTAATTACTATTAAAAGTTACTATTTAGTAATAATAGTAATAATAATAGTAATTACTATTATTAATTACTGTTAATAATTAACTAAAATTTTTAATAATGATTCCTTAATATACAGTGTCACAAACACATCAGATCAGACCAATTTTAATTAAAATTGGATCTATTTAAGCATACGAGGGGCACTATTTATATTTTGAACCTAATAATTACAACAAAATAATTTCTGATTGAAAACGGCTTTATTGTTTTTCAAAATATTCTCGTTTATGATCAATGCACTTTTGCATCCATTTGAACCACTTGTTAAAGCATTTATTCCAGTCTTGTTGAGACAACTCCAAAACATGGTTTTTGAAGGCATCAATGGTTTCTTCTGCCGATAAAAATTGTTGTTTACACAATTTATTCTTGATGTTCGGGAACAAAAAGGAGTCTCTGGGTGCCAAATCAGGACTGTATGACGGATGACACATCAATTCTGTTTATTTTATTTTATTTTTTCAAAATGCTCTGTTGATAGACAAGATGTGTATGCACTCACACTGTCTTGATGAAGAAAGATCCTACAGTTCTTGTTGGTTTTCCTTACTTCATCGAAGACTTCCGACAAACAACTGGTGTACCATTCGGCATTGATCGTTTTACGTTTCTCTAAAGACAGTGTTGCCACAATGCCAGTTTTGCTGAAAAAGTAGGCAACCATTTGCTTCGAAGTGCTTCGAGTGTGAACAACTTTTGTTGGATTTGATTCATCTTGTAACACCCATACAGTCGACTGCTGTTTACGTTCTGGCTCAAATGCATAGATCCATGATTCGTCACCTGTTACAATCTTATATACATCTTTTGAGACACCGCCATTGTATTTCTTGAGCATTTTTGTACACCAATTGACAAGAGCATCTTTTTGAGACTGCGTACAAGTATGTGGGATCTAACAAGAGCAAACCTTTTTCACTGCTAAATAATCATGCAATAATTTATATATGCTGGTGGAATTAATGCCTAGAGCTGCCTCTATCTTCCAATATGTCACGTGATATTCTTGCATTATTAGTTTTTGCACAGCTCAATGTTTTCTGGTACAACTGATTTTGGACAACCTTTGCTAACTTCATCAATGAGCAAATGGCGGCCCCGATTAAATTCATTATATCAGCGTTTCACACTGGCAAAGGATGGAGCTTCATTGCCAAATGTGGAAATTAGTTGATCAATGCATTCTTGTCTTGATAATCCACGTCAAAAGTTGTAATAAATCATTGCATGAACATTTTCACAAGTTAATTCCATGTTTGTGTTGAGAAACAATTTTCAAGTTATAGAGATTTAACTGTATTGGAACACCACAGTGAAGCGAAATAATTATTAATTTATAGATGAGTCGTATTTATTACACATCTGCTTCACTTACTTCAAGTTAATGAAAACAAAACAAAAGAAGCTGAAGTAGATTATGGTCAACAATGTCACTTTCCACTGGAAACCTCAGATGGCACCTACAACATCCAGGGTTGCCATGGCTCAAAATATAATGTCCCTCGTATTTTCAAACCATTATTTGGAAGAAAAGCTTTACAATGGAGAATCGAGGCCACATAGTGAATTTTTAAATACCACCAATTGATTCTACAAATACATTAGATTTACCTGATTTTCTAATTGGAAATATTAAACAGTTACTCTCAAAAAAACCTCAGTATGAAATCTACAGAAATAAAAGGTAAGAAGAATGTATGATGCTACCAATTTTCTATGATTGTAAAGATAAGTGAAGCTACAAACTTATAATACTTACAGTATCAGCTCCTGTAAGATTCAGTCCCAGACCTCCAACTTGTGTAGTGAGCAACAGAACGTCTATTGAAGGATCACTATTAAACCTTGTGACAACAGAGTGCCTCAGTCCTGGTGGAATGCTTCCATCTAATCGTAGATATGTTACATTTGGCATGTTATTCCTACAATATATAAATAGAAAAATAAGATCCAAGAAGTTTTAACTCTCTTTTAACATCATAAAAATATTAAGCTTAACCATCAATTCATTATGATTTAATTTTACCCAGTACATAGATAATAACTTGCAAACCTGATCAGTTTTCATGCAAAATTAGCACAACCATATACCTGAGATAATGTAAATGATAAAACTATGTTAGTAAACTAAACTTTTATAATCACAAAATACATGAAGTGGACAAAGCAGCAGCATACTAAGCTGGATGGCTCAGGGAGTATTCTTTGTGGCCCACAATCTTAAGGTCGCAGTTTGATTCTTGTGGCTGACCTTCCTGAACTTGGGTTTTTATTTGGGGTTTTCCCAGGTCACCAGGTGATCACTGGGAAGCATATTTACCTAACCCTGCTTCACTTCCTTTCATTTTATTCTCTCAATCCAATCTTTCCACCAAGGGTGATTTGGTAGTAGTGCCTTCATGTATAGACTGCCTTAAAAAGCAGAAGTACGATTTTTAATTATCTGTATACTTCTAATGCGGTCAGCCTTAGTATTCTTCAAGATGCAGTGAAATGTCTTGCCTATCAACAGAAACCACTGAAGATGAAGATGGAAGGCACTGCAAGTTCTTAGTTTGAATCTAATACGTTACTCTTCTATGAATCCATGTCATTTTGAATAAGGCATGAAATTACATACTATTTCTCCACAATGACCCTGGATTTTAGTGGGAGTGTTGTAGGAGAAATCTGTGCTAGGCTAGGTCCTGCCTTGCTTATCGTTGGCACTGCAGGACATTCATAGTACCAATCGTATGAACACAAAGACTAATAATGCTATATTAAGAAATGACAGATAACCCACTTATCAATAAGTATAAAAGAAGGCAGTGTAAAAATTAGAGGAAAAATCCTTTTTTATATGCATTCATCATTTACTCTTGTTTATATTAAAATTAAATTAATTGTTTTTTTAAGGTTACCTACATTGCACAACAGATTATTACAAGAAAAGTTTGCTTCTTCTAGGAAAACTAAAAGCTTATGTATATATGGATACTACGATGTGATATTTTCTTTTATAACATGAATAAAGTAAGTTTTTCACTAAGTAGCTAATTTTCTAATTATCATTAACGGCATGGTAAAACTGAAATACATGGTAAGACCTGCTCTTAATCTGCAAATAAATATATAACCAGAAAACAGTGATGGTTAATTAGAAATAAATAAATGAACATTTACATGAAAGTGGATATGAAGTAAAATGTGCTTTATACTGCTTTCAATGTGTTTTCTTTAGTGGCGATAACCACTAGTCAGAAAAAAAGTATGGATGATTTAGTTCACATGTGTAGAAACATTAAGGTACCTATGCGAGTACCTTAAATTTATATGTTGTTAGGTAATAAATTTGTTAGTTTTATAGTAATTTAATATTTACTTGAGGCAAAATTTGGCTAAACTTCTGAGTCTGACACATGACTAGTTCCACGTTGTCATTATAGGCAGTGCTTAATGCCAGTTGATGTGCAGTAAAAATAGTCATTACTATGAGTAGTGTACATGTTGATCATATAATTGAGCATCAGTTCAACCACTTTGTTCACATGTCCTACCCGTTTGTTAAAGCACATTAACCATTTAAAAACAACATATGTAATACTGGCACTACCAGTGCAATCTTGCTTCAGCCACTTCCTCCCCAAAAGGCAGCAAATTTGGATAAAGCTTATGTAACATGATTAAGGCCAATATCAACAAAACATTCCTCTGTCTATTACTTTTTCTTCTCTTTTTTGTTTTCAAATGAATGTTCTTCACAATCTGGAGAGATAAAAATAGAACTATGAGCATTTATGTTCCTTCTTCCTTAGAAGAAATGTTTTAACTTCTCACAAAAATTCAAAGCTGGAATTCATTGGAAATGCATGTTAAAAGGCTCCTGGAATATATATTATTCTAGATAGAAGATATAGCAGAGTAAAGTAGAAAAGAAAGAAGGTGAAAACAGGGTCTGGTGTCAGAAAGTGATTTTACTAATGGAAAAATTATCATTTTCTACGAGTTCTTGAAGAAAAAACCAAGGAAGATGCAGAAGTGTTTTAAAAAGAAAGCAATACTGAAACCTGATGTGAAATGAGAAACAATGAATTTGACATAGGGATGGGGAATTGAGCATGTGAAGTAAATAAAACCATTGAAGCTATTTCATTAAAAAACTGGGACTACAATGGTGTGTTCAGCAAAGAAATAGAAATGACTAGGATGATGAATGAAAAGAAATTGCTATTGAAGATATCGAGATTTAACTGTATTGGAACACCACAGTGAAGCGAAATAATTATTAATTTTTAGATGAGTCGTATTTATTACACATCTGCTTCACTTTCGTACCTATTTTGAGGACATGTTTTGCAAATCATCGTTAGCATCTTCGGCTCTTATGCGACTAAAGCTTGATCCAGTGGTGTGGGCAGTGGTGATGGCAGCAGCAGCCCCAGAATTACCCACACCACTGGATCAAGCTTTAGTCGCATAAGAGCCGAAGATGCAAACGATGATTTGCGAAACATGTCCTCAAAATAGGTACGAAAGTGAAGCAGATGTGTAATAAATACGACTCATCTAAAAATTAATGCTATTGAAGAGTTGCACATATAGTGAATAGGAAAAAAGATACGTAGATGAGGAAAAAACAGATGATAGCAAACTTGACATGGAGGGAGAAAGAAAAAGTAAAGGTGAAGCAGATGATGAAAAGAAGAAAAACTGAAAAAGAAGTGTGGAGGAGGCTGGATATGAAGTGAAGAAGCTGTCTTTGAAGAGGAAAATAACACCTCAATCTTAATGGGTAAGGACTATAATACAATGAAGCACAACATTAATATAACTTTGAGTCAAACTAGTACTCTGTGTTCCATATTAGCTAGTGTTTACCTAGAACGCATTTCATTATGACCTTCTTAGCATCCTTAGCTGATGTCGACATTGAATTTTGATTTGAACTCCTTGGAGGTGACTGGGCATCTCTGTTGGTATTTTGATGAACTTGAACTTCAGGTTCTCTTCGTATTTCTTTATGAATATCTTTTCCCATGTGGTTAATGCAGTTGGATCCTGAACACTTTTTAATAAATGGATTTCTTGTACTATAACATTATTCTCATTCCAAAAATGGTACACTACCGCCAATTTGTCTATATCTTTGTTCTTGATGTTCCTAAAATGTTATTTAAGTGTAATGTTCAAATTCATTTTTGTTTTGCCAATTTCAAAGTTGCAATTTATCCAGTACACACCTGAGTTTTTGTCTTGTGGGTTTCTCTTTTGTATCATGTGATTTTAAAAGGTGTTGTACACTGAATTTGTTTTGTGGGGCCAAAGTAATGTGTTCTTTAAAGAATTTTTGGTAAAGGTATGTAACTCTGGGATGGTATGTAAATTTTCTGTATGAAGTTTTATTACTGATTGCGGAAAGAGTAGTTATTTGTCTTGTATCTCTGTTGTCTTTTGAATTTATCAATTTTCTTTTCTACCAATTCAGCACTGAATCTATTGTATTCTGTGCTGTAAATGTAGCTCACCCGACAAAAACTTAGTCACCCTGGACAACTTAACATTAATAACGCATAATACCACCTCTGGACCTGATAACTGCCTGGATTTGGTTAGGAAGTGAGTCCACAAGGATCTGCAAGTATGGCACATCCAGCTGACACCACTCACATATGAATTGCCTGCGCAAATCCACCAAATTGTGGGGATGCTGATTTCGGCGTTTCACCTGCTGTTCCAACATATTCCACAAATTTTTGATTGGGTTCAAGTTGAGTGAATTTGCAGGCCAATCAAGATGTGATAAGGTGCATGTGTGTTCCACAAACCAGTCCAACACTCTTCTAGCCCAAAGAACCCTGTAGTTGTCATCTTGAAATATAGGGGAGGCAACAGCAGAATCATCATGGAAATATTGACTAAATGGTAACATCTACTCATTTAGAATATTCAAATGAACATGCTGGTTCATCTTATTGGTCACCTGATGGAGAGGGCCCAATGCATAATAAGAAAAACACCCCCAAAACATTACTGACCCATCTCCGGCTTGCTGTGTACAATCCGAATGAAATGATTAATGCAGCAGTGCACCCGACATGCATTATTTGAATAGAGACAAAATGTGATTTATTGGAACACATAACATTCTGCCAATCACCTACTGTCCATGTTTGGTAATTTTTAGCCCACTGAAGTTGCAGTTTTAAGTCTCTTTGCAACCAGGGGCCTTCTTCTAGGTGTCCAACACCAAATGTTCATGGAATATAGTTACCATTGCAATGTCCCTCCTAACAGGTCGGGATGGACCTGCATTTATGGGCTGGAATAATTCTGGTTGGGTTTGGAAGTGATTTGCGTTTACTAGCTGTGAAACTTGTCTCCAGACTCTCTCAGTAATTATAACTTTCCTATCAAAATTCCAACGTTGTGTTTCGTGGACACGTGTGTTTCACCACTGTGTGTAGATCCGTTGGACAGTCTGTTCAACACGCCAACAAATCCAGACGCTTCACCCATCATATGGCTATGGACACGGCCAAAAACAATTGCCCATTTTGCCACTCTGTCATGTCTTTACATTTTGCCATATTGCATTATATTGAATGTTGGACACACCACACCTCATAGTTTGCTATGACCCTCTGATCAGGTAGCAACAGGGCTAGCAGTGATGTGACCACAGCACCATCTGTCGAGTCCTAAAGATTCATCACTGATTTCTACATGGGGTGACTAATTTTTTGTCCAGTGAGCTTATATCAAAGAGTATAATCATAACTACTTCAACTGTCAACTATACTGAAATTTCAGATTAACAGTAAACATATCCTGGAAAAGTCCTTTGTGTTGTTAATCTACTCAGTTTTTACTCTTAAATATATGTTTGCTTCATTCTACTTACTTGAATAGATCATTCTCCAATATATCAAGCATGGCTTTCAGCTGGCAGAAGATGAGCGCTCTATGCTGATTTATTACTATTTCACCATTCTGACCAGCAGGTGGGAGTCCTATGCCACAGTCTTGTAGTAGTTGTCTGAAATAATTTAGTTAGCAATTAAATTACATTTTATATATATTTTCTACATCCAGGGTCCTCAAATACTTCTAATTTCTCTCATACAACAGTATTGTTATACTATTCTCTACTAGAAACTGTTGCTTCTTACTTGAGAGCTGGTAGTTTGGCTGCATGCTGTATATCAGCCATGCTGCTGTTTTCCTGCTTCAGATGTGCTGCAATTCTTTCATATTCTGGATGCCGTGGTGTAAGAACCAGTTTAGGGTGGTTGCATACATTTTGCAAGTATCGCAGTGCCTGTAAATAAATCACAGCATTAAGCAATTTATTTTTATAATATAAACTAAATAAGCAGTAGCTCATTTTCTGACATTTAAATTGACTTTTCCACACATAGATATATAGCTCAATTGATATTTAACAGTCATCTAGAAGAAAATGTCAGAATATAATTAGGGTCATGATTAAAAACAGCAACTCAACTTCTTAATAAACTCATAGAAGGTCATCTAAAGGATTCCTTTAAGAAAGAGTTAACACACTTTGAAACATAGTTTACCAATAAGAAATTAATTTCAATAATGAAGCATTTACCTCCATAGATTTTCAAATATCATGTAAATGATACATGGTTCATACTTTGGATAAAAAAAATGTAATATTGAGAAAACTTAGAAAAAGATTTACTAAACAAACATGTTCCTTGTATACAGTAATTTAAGCAGCTTGATTGCTCACTTATACTTCAAGCATTTGCTTCTCATTTTAAATTCCAAATGTAACTCTTAATTGTGGCAGTGGTCTTTGAGGACACACAAAGGCTTGGTTAATTGCACCCTGACATCAAAATTAAATATTTTCACTAAAAGAATGTCAGATAAAAGCAGAACATAACAAATAGAGAAGGTAAATATCCAAAATGAATAAATTCTGTTATGGAATAAACAAAACAATGTTGCTATTGAAACTGTGGAACATGCAGCATGTAATTCATCTGCCAGTATATTCATTAGCAGGCAAGTTGGTCTTCGTGGCTCAGACTGTTAGGCTCTAATCTCCTGATACCAAGGTTACGGCTTCAAACCATACTTCAATAGATTTACTATAACATAAAAGAAATCTAATGGGAAAAATTCCAGCACATTGGCAGTACTAATATGAGCCAGAAAACTGACAGTGTTACAAATGACAGGCAAACTCAAAAGAAGTGAAGCCAATAATCAACATTAGAATAAGACATACTGAACCATTAAAAATCTTTACAATGATTGCAAATTGGTATGAAATCCATATATTGGAAGTTGGTGAATAAAATGGGAGTGCCTGATATGTTATCCATCTAAAACATCTCTTTAGAACAGGAATCTTGCAAAGTGGTAACCCAAACAATAACTTCTTGAAGTTCATTCCACCAAGGGGAAAGAACAGCCTAATGTAAAACACTCCAAACTGAAGGAATTGTACAGAGTTAAAAAAACAGAAAGCATCAGAACCCTATCCCTAGCATGTTTCATGACAAGGCATCCTCATGACAACACTTAGGAAAGCAAGTAGGTGGCCACAGAATGTAGAAATAGTAAGTGCATTACGCTAAACATTCTGAAGTATTCTCATATATTTGATATCTTACTTCCAAAAACATAAGAAATTTGTAACTACTAAAAAACTAGACACCAAAATTTGAGCACTGTCAGAAAAAAAACTACAACTCTAATGAACAATAACAAAACATACTTTATTCCCTGGTCATCTATCAAACTTTTAACATGAAAAAAACTGCACTCCCCAGTACCCAAACGTACCTTGAACTATGAAAAGAGGAATGAATGCCAGAGTATGGTTAATTGATTCAGGCATAAACCCAAATTATAATTTTATCTTGGTAAATGATAACAAAAGAAAATGTCTTCCCTTCTAAAAAATATAATAAGCACAAAAAAGAAGAAAAAATAACTCTGGAAAGGTAGACACAGACTGAAAATTCAATGCCATAGCCAAGATTTGAATGGATCGGTCTCCATTTGGTTGCTCTAATCACCGATTTCAAAGGCAATACGCCAGTATGACAAATTCTCCAACTAATACTTTTCTCTCATACACAAGATAATGTACCTTAATTGACTTATTATGCTGTAAGTACTTTGAAGTCCCAGACTTCATAGTTTAGACCACTGCTAGGTCAATTAATGGAAATTAATTGTACTTTCACTTTAGCCGTGTATAGGACAATGTTTGAAAAGGAAGAGTCAGACTGAAAAATTCAATACCATAACCAGGATTTGAATCAAGGATCTTCACCTTTCTGCATTGTTGTCCAACCCAACTGATTTAACTTGGTAACATGCTAGCTCCACATTAAATTCTCAAAATAATTCACACTGTTCCCAGTAAACATGACATTTTCAAATTAATTTTGGAACACATTCCAATGGCGACTTACAATATCATAAATACTTCCCTGGTTTCATAGTTAACCACTATTAGATCAATCAATTGCAAATTCATCACTTCATAATTGTAATTCAATTACAAATTACCTATTCACTCTTGGCTCAACATGCCTGAATCCATCAAGATGGTAAAAAGTAGTTAAAAGGAGAAAAGGCTCAACTTTCCAATATGTGATGCAAAGGTTTATAGTAAGTCCAACGTCAGTAACATTTTCTTTCAAAGGCACCTTCACTTCTTTTGGCATAATGTGCATTTAGAATTATTTATTTGGATCATTTCCTGTTGGAAAATTTTTTATTGGCATAATTTTTATAATTATTTATTTACTTAATGTATTTGATATTTATTTGTACATAAGAAAATAATTTACAAATATGTTACAGAATACCTTTTCGTTTACATACTATCCTTCCCTAACCTATGTACAAGAATTGAGTGACTACCTTCTTTCTCCCCTCAGCCAGCTTGGCATAACAGCCTTATGCTTCACTGAGGGGTTACCTGTGTCCCTTCCTCCCCGCTTTTTCCTTCTCCCTTTCATAACCTTTGCTTCTAACTATCCTCAACCATCTATCTTTCATTTTACCAAGAAATCTTCCTACATTTTTATTCCTATTCCGTTGCTTCCCTGTCAGCATTCTTATTGTTACAATTTTGCCTTCAACTTCCTCCCATTTTTCTCCCATGCCTCCTTCCTCCACTTCTCAATTCCTTCACATCTTACTACGTAATGCTCTATACTTTCTTCCCCCCACATAATTCACATATTCCTACCTCACTCCACCTTAATCCTTTCATAAATATTGCACCTGTTCTTATCCATGCTAATCCCTCCCTTTCAGTCCTACTACAGTTGTCTATATAACCTCTTAGCCCCTTTCCAAAATCCTGTAAAACTTCAATGAATACTTAATGTACATGTAGACATGTAGTCTATTAAAGACTGCAGGGCAGCCAAATCTTTCATCTTGCATCATTCAAAGCAATGCTGCCAATACTATTTTGTAACTAAATTACACCAACTATATAGTTATTGTCCCTAAATTATGTTTAATAGCTATGTACACTAAACACCAACTTGTTAACACAACTATGCTTAGCTTGAACTGTAATTAATCTATTCATTACACTGCAGGACAGGCCTATCAGGTCTTCCATTAGTTTCCGAAAAGGATCTGCCAATGGTTTTTGCAGTCAGCATGCCACAAAATACTAAAAAATGTATTGATGTATTATCACCGATCGCATTGTTTCGTTAGAGCTGCGACAAGCCAGTGCCGGTCACGCATGGGCAAGAAAGAAAGAGACAGATAGTGGTGCGCGCGCTGGACGTTTGTCGAGAGAAAGAGACAGATGTCTGGATAGTTCTTCTTTCCCTTGCCACTGTGAAAGGCCTTGAAACGTCGGCAGCTTTCTAGAACAATGATTGGAGGTATAAAAGCCTGCAAGTGTTACAGTTGTTAGTGAGTTAGTAATTCAGTGTGCAGCTGTGTAGTAATTGTGAGTGAAGTGTACCGCAGTGAATTCTTTCCTTTGTTTATGTGTGGCAGTGGAATGAAATGACCTTAAAGATTGTGTTTGTGTATGTCACATCATTTTTACTGCTGTATGGGTTGTACAAAGCGTCTTTTTACTGAAATACAGAGCATCTTAAATTTCTGCAAACAGAACTTTTAATTCCATGAACCCACAAAGTCACAGTATGCATCTAGAAGTTCCCTCTATTATGAGGTAAACCAACATATCCATCTTAATAATAAGACCATACATTTCTTGAAGTTTCATTATCACCAAGAATAGATAAACTTCACTCCTTGAACTACAATAAATTTTCCCTTAACTGTGACTGTAGAACAATAAAATCTGAAGAAGGCACTGTCAACACTTTTCAAAATGTGACCACCTGCTAAATGAGAATACACAATTGTTGAGATGTATGGAGATTTTTTTAGATGTTGGCTGATGTTATAAAAAATGAAGTACCTCTTGGCTGCTATGTGAAAGCAATAGGGCTTAGTTGTTTCCGTCTGCTTGCACATGTACACTGATGAATTTGGACTTAGAAAATTTCTTGTATCCCTTGCAGCACTTGTTTAAAAGTATTTTTTGAGAAAATAAATAGGAACAACAAGGGTTGAACATGTGCACAAGGAGATGAGAATGGAATGCCAGTAGTAAACTATACAGAACCGCTGCCACTTCCGACAAAACCAAGAAGGCTCAATGTACCTGGAAGATATGTGTATTGCCTTGCATGGAGCTGGGAGTACTTCCATGGGCCAGAGATTCCTGCAGGGATTGGTGAGCCTGAGAGCGTGCAAAGTCTTCATAAAGTTGCTCCTGAAGTGGACTTAACTCACAGTAGTAATCTTGAGTTATTTTTGGTGGCAGATCTTGAAGAACATCTTCCTTCATTCTACGAAGCAGGAATGGTAATACTTGTCTATGTAATGCCTCCATGGCAAGGGCTCCTGAAAGTAAATATCATTTATAGCAAACACTAAAAATTACCAAAAAATAGCAATTTTAATTTATGTATAAATTTTATAAACTATATATATTATCTTTGTAGGCACAAAACTTATATTTTAAATATATTTTTAAAACAATGTGTCTGCCATTTTAGTGAAATCTGCAACACTAACTCCTACATGCTTTGGAGTAGAGAAGAGAACTTAGCCCACCTCTTATAAGAAGATTTTCTCTATAAATTGGTATTACTGTTAAGTGTGAGCGTCTGTGTGGTCAAGCCAAACTGTTTCTTTCTTTGTATAAGTATGCAAGTTTGTTTTTTTCCATTTTTATTTTGAATAGGAATAGCTTTGCTTGTAAGGCATACAATATTGTTTTTTCTCTGTATTGAAGATGGCTAAATTAAATTTTGGGATGATAGCAACATCTAGGGGTCTTTTTGGACTTAATTTAGTCCTTTATTTATTTATTTTTATAAAAAAGGGTCAGTTGCTTAAGTGCTGGCATACAGAGGTCACAGGTTCAAGGCAGCTCAAATCAATGATTTTATATGTGCTTAAAAGCGACATTCCAACTGCAGTAGAATTATTGGCATATAAAAACATCTGTGGGACAAAATTCCAGCACACTAGTGGTGCTGATATCCTTAACAATAAACAAGCATCATTATTAAACAAAATATTTGCTTTGGAAATCAACCTTCATTATGTTATTGAGCTTGTATGATATGGTTGTTTCATTTTAAGTGTTTATTTTACTGTCAAGGTTTTCAAAAATGCTTATACTTTGTACTACGAATGGATGGAGGCTACAGATGTGACTTTCTTAATGTGAATTAATTGAACTGCAATTAAAAGATAATGCACATATATTACTACAAACAATATATTAGAATAATTAATTTATAGATGAGTCGTATTTATTACAAATCAGCTTTACTTACGTACCTATTTTGAGGACATGTTTCACAAATCATTGTTTGCATCTTCGGCTCTTATGCGGCTAAAGCTTGATCCAGTGGTGTGGGTAATTCTGGAGTTGCTGCTGAAGAATTACCCACACCACTGGATCAAGCTTTAGTCGCATAAGAGCCGAAGATGCAAACAATGATTTACGAAACATGTCCTCAAAATAGGTATGTAAGTGAAGCCGATGTGTAATAAATACGACTCATCTATAAATTAATAATTATTTCGCTTCACTGTGGTGTTTCAATACAGTTAAATCTCAAAATATATTAGAAATTTCTGGTTTGCAATCTGAGAGTGTAGGATGAAACCAGCTTCTTCTTGTGTACCCATTGGCGTCCCTAAAAGAAAAACACTTCAGCAGTGTAAAATTAGCTGAAACATGGAAGCAGAGCTCTCGAAACTGGTCAAACATATAAGATATTCAAGTAACATGAGTGTTCCAAATTCCAAATAAATTTGCCTATAAAGTTAAAATGGTACTTTCTATTTATAAAGGAAATAATAATTGATTGTTCTAACATATATGAAATTTAAGTAAGCAAACTTTGAAACATACAATTATTGCCAAAATCTGTCAATGGCTAAAATTAGCCACTATCATATATATGACATAATACAGTTGCATTTGAACTGCAACTGAATTGAAGTGGTCCTCTGAAGTAAACAAGGTATACTGCAAACAAAAGTTTAATACACCTTTCCCATTTTGAAACTGAAGTTTAAAATTTCAATGGGATGTGGTGAGATTCCAAGTTGAGAAGAAAAATTTGGTTCCATTAATTTTAAAAAGTGAATGATACAGACATTTTTATTCTTTATTCTGATTGAAGCCAAAGATTGTTTGATACTTCAGAATAATTTTGTGATTATAAAATTTTGTTGAGTAATTTTGCCTCATCTAGCCTACGCCTAAATATGAGTATTATTCTTCCATAGTCATTGGCTGAATTAAGTGGATTTCTATGGCATAATTTAAGATAAATTATTAATTTAATTCTTCTTTCACCTATATTTATAAAGTAAATATACAATATTCACACATTTAAAAATACCTTTCTGGTTCTTTCACCAGCACTTATAAAATACATATTGTACCTTTAGCATCTTTTCACAGGAGGACTAGATTATTGATTTTTCATTGCTGTAATGACCAATGACTATATGAATTTTTTTTTAACATTCGTAACCTTTACTATCATGTGTCTTTCTTTCACTCGCAGATTCATCACCTTGTTCACATCACAAAGATTTTAACATTTTATAGCAATTTCTTTCTAAGCATTTTAATGTAAATTTAAAATAATATATGTATAAATAATAATAATAATAATAATAATAATAATAATAATAATAATAATAATAATAATAATAATAATAATAATAATAATAATAATAATAATAATAATAATAATGTTTTGGGGCTTAAATAAAAATAACTGTTTACAAAAAAGCTCTCCAACTTACAGAGCATATGTTGTAATTACATCATAACATTCAATCTATGCTTGCAATCAACTATATGAAAAAAACAGTTTAGATCGCTGTAAACAAGTATTATGTGCATGTTTTACTCACCTGCCTCCTGTTCCTTAGGAGAGCTCTTTGGATCCCGACTAGCCAAAATTGGTTTACTATATCGAGCAGTAAACTGTTTCTCTGTGCCTAAAAAGCCTGGCATGAGAAAATCAAAGAGAGACCACAATTCCAATACATTGTTCTGTATTGGAGTTCCAGAGAGAATTAAACGATGATTGGCCATTAACTGCTTTATTGCTTTTGAAGACTGCAAAACAAAGGCATTAAAAGTTAGTTTAACTCCCACTTTCAATGAAAAACATCTAACTGAAAATGAAATGCTGTCTGCATTTTAAATATTCATAAAGAATATGAATATTCATAAATGCCCCCACATATAATTTGGCCAAATGGTTACTAAATAAATTAAATAGTTTCCCAAAATTCAAAAGTGCAAATTTAAAAAACTCTTTAGATTTAGTAGGAAAAATCAAAGATATAAATTTGGACAAAAATGACAGACTGGTTTCATTGATGTCACATCTTTATTTCCAAGCATATCAACAGAAAAATTACAGACTGTATTAAAAAAATGGCTAACTACAATAGAAATGGAAGCAATAGAAGCAGAAGAATACATTTCTCTAACAAAAATATGCATTGAACAAAACTTCTTGAGCTTTAATGAAAAACACTACAAGCAGAAATCATGGTTATCAATGGGCAATCCACTTTCACCTTTTTTGGCTAACTTATTTCTGAGTGCATTTGAAACACAAATTAAAAAGTCCTTCCCATTGATCTTCAAAGTTTGGTATAGATATGTTGACGACATCTTTGCAATTGTACCGAATAAACATTTAGAACATGCATTAAAATTACTCAATCTGCAAGAAAGGACTATAAAATTCACTATAGAAAAGGAAATCAATGGACAACTCTCTTTCTTGGATCTAAATATCATCAGGAATGACACAAAAATAACATTTGGAATTTACAGGAAACCAACACATTCAGAAAATTACATAAAAAATAATAGCCACAACCCAATTACACATAAACATGCAATAATAAACAGCCTTACACACAGACTAGTCAACACCCAAAAACATTTGATACATTTAAAAAGATCTTCAAGGAACAAAATATCACCTTGGCACCCACTAATAGACACTTAATTTTAAAATTGCTAAATTCAAAAACAAAAGATGAAGTTAACAGATCCGGAATATACCAAATAAAGTTGTAAGAATTGTGAAAAATGCTACATAGGTCAAACTAAAAGAAATCTAAAAACCGGAGTCAAAGAGCACTTTAGAAACATCAGATTGAAACAAGAAGATAAGTCAGCAGTAGCATTTCATTTTTGGAATGAAAATCATGACATTGATCCAAATCCAAAATTCTTAAAAAGAGTGATAAACCAAAATAAATTTACAACATGGGAGAACATATTCATATGGGAAAATAAGGATCGCGTAATGAACTTTGAAATCCCACCAGTACACCAGTAGATAATTTGACAAAGAAGTTCATAGTTACACCACCAGAGAGAGAGCAGACTACAACAGATGCCAGTTGGAAAGAGATTGAAAATGGAGGCAATTGCCTTTGAAACTAGTCTCCCATTAATATAAAAAAGTAAGTGACGGGTATCAATAAACCAACTACAAATAGTTTTTGAGATTCATAAAGAATATTTATCTTTACCTTAACATTAAAAATTATTCTATACTTTATTAACACTAACAAGTAAATCCCAGCTGTAATGGACTTAGCACTACTTCAAATTATGAATAGCACTTATGCTTACCTTTGTCTTTCCATTTTTTATTACATGGCCTTCATCCAAAATGCAATAATTCCACTTTATGGACCTAAAGAAATCTATGTCTTTTCTTACAATATCATAAGAGGCCACAATCAAATTATGAAATTTTACCATATGACGCAGCCTGGAAATAAAGCATTAAGATAAATGTGAGGTTGAAATATTTATGTTCATTGGTATGATATACTTAAAATATAAATTTCCAAATAAATTTGTTCATAATTCCAAATTAAGATCAGTATAACAGATATAATAAAAATACCCAACCATGCAAGAGATTATCAAAAGTAATAGGATTGATTTTATTCCATTTGAATAACCATGTATAAACTTAATATGCTTTTAGAGCCTAGCTGTGACCTATGCATCAATCTCTTGAAATTACATGTAATTTGAACCACAGAGTCCATTCATGAGTCTTTGCCTTAATGACTGGCTACTGTGATGAATACTTAATGATGTACTCAGTAAATCAAGTATGTACATAGGATTACAACAGTGCATAGCAATCAGCCTTTTTGTTCTTTAGAAGAAAATTGGGAACAAATACCCTGCAAATGATACGCAATAATAACTTATGGAGAACATATGATTTTGACTGGTACAAAAACTTAAAAATTCAGGTAAACATACATGCCATTAACATATTTTTTAACCATTCCAGAAGAAAACTGTTGAAAAAATGATACAATTTTATATAATATATAGACTAATGCCTGATTTCACCAACAGATGTTAAGACTTAACACGAGTTTATCAACAGTTAAAACAAAAGTTGCATTTCACCAAGTGTTAGCTCAACACTCGTGTTAAATCTCTTGTTCAACTAACAAGTTAAATTTCTGTTAAGTCCTTAACAATTGTAAATAGTCAAGATGGTAGGCATGAACGCAGCTGTTGATGTCGATTTGCTATATTTAAGACCATCTAAATGGCATTCGTAATTGAGTACAGCCTATGAGGAGAAATGATTTTGAGGAGCTGTCAGAAGCAAATTTTCTACAGAGGTGTAGACTGTCGAAACAAGTTGCTATGAAGGTTACTGCGGAAGTACAAGAGAGGTTAGAACATGCATAGAAAGGAATATGCCGATCTCACCTTTGCTTCAAGTATTAATAACTTTGCAATTTTTTAATCCACTGAATTATGTGGATAATACACTGTCCACCTCCCATCTTGAAACGTTCAAGTCACTTGTCCTTCTTCCCTCCTCGTTTCAAATTTGCGTAGTAGTGACAAAGTTGTTTGATGCTTGTAGTAGTGACACATGCATTTGAATTAAATTTGTTTCCAATACTTTTCCACGTGATATCTTTCTCTTTTACATTCACCGCATCCATCTTCCTATTTTCCACGATATCCTTACACCTCATCATGAATTCAATTAACAATTCTTTCTCCATCAATGAGAAATTTGTCTCACGGTTTTTGTTTATGATTTTGGTTACTTGCCATTTTTTCAGCTGTGTGCAGACAAAAATGAAAACAAAAGTGCATCGCAGTACGTTCAGAAAATATGACTCATCCATAGCCTTCTATAGCTGTAATATTTACAGGTCTGTTGGCAGTAACACGTGTTTGTTGACATTTTCAGAAAACAGGTTGGTGAAATGCAAGATATTTAACAGTAGTGTTAGCACTGTAACAATTGTTACGTTACATTTGTTAATGTTGATTTTAACATCTGTTGGTGAAATCGGGCATAAGACAAAAGAACATATGCACAATGGAATAATATAGTAGGCATCAAAGTTATGGGATACATTCCCTATTCTCCAGATACAGATCATGTTGAACAATGACCTCAACCCAGAAAACAATTAACAAACCTTCTATGAATTTAAGACTTATGTTATTTGATGCAATATGCTATGTGAATTGTCTGTCCCTGAGTACAGTTTATTGTCATACAGATATTAGTGTGATATGTTAACTTTGCAATTGCAAACAGTTGTGAATACATGAAGGAAGAGGCCCAACACAAGGATTGGTACACAGATTCTAAAAAAATTTCAAACATAGCAAGATCTGCATAATTTTGCAAGTGTGCAAACATAAAGAGGAGACAGCATCATTTGGGGCTCCAAGGAAAAAACCTAAGTGACGAAGGATGGGAGAAAGAGGAAGACAATGGGATAGAAAAAAGTGATAAGGATAATGACATTAATGGTGATTCAAAAAAGATGTACCAGGTATAACAGATTTAAAATGGGTAAATTACTTAAAGGTTTCACTCACTGCAAATTGAAATTATTGCAATTATGATATTTCTTAGCGACTGTACGAATTCTCTGTATAGAGAAATGAGAAATAAAGATGCCAGTGATACTTGAGAGGATGACTTCATCAGAATAACATATTGCTGCTACAGAAGGAAGCAAAGTGACTTGCTTCCGAGTTTTCATTTAAATATTTCCATATTCAAGAATGATTGTGCAAGCTTTACTGTTAGTTTTATATCTTATCAAGTTATTACAAATGGAAATGTGTAGTGTTGAATGCCCGCTTTTACTATATGTGGCACCACAGGCAGTGACACATGATACATTAAATGAAGATGGAGCAATGGTGGAATGAGATGGTGGTGGAAATCGGGGATCCCGAAGAAAACCCACTCAAGCACTGTGTTATCCACCGCAAATCTCACTTTGTGGTTGCCTGGGATCTCACCCAGGCTGTCTAGGTGAGAGCCAAGCAGTCTAACAACTCAGCCACGGTGCAGCCCTATTACAATTGGAAAAAAAACTATGTGCATACTATGAAAGGTGGTGTCAAAATTGAACAGTTTTTCCTTCACATTTCTTTATGAATATCTTTTCCCACGTGGTTAATGCAATTGGACCCTGAACACTTTTCAGTAAGTGGATTTCTTGTTCTATATTGTGATTATCATTTCAAAAATGGTATGCTATCGACGATTTGTCTATTTCTTTGTTCTTTTTGTTCCTAAAATGTTCTTTAAGCCTAATGTTCAAATTTCTTTTAGTTTTTCCAATGTTAAAATTGTCACAGCCTTTGCAGTTTATCTAGTAGACACCTGAGTCTTTGTCTGTAGGTATCTCCTGTGTATTATGTGATTTCAAAAGGTATTGTACACTGAATTTGTTCTGTGGGGCCAAAATAATGTTGTATTCTTTGAGGACATTTTGGAAAAGCTCTGGTACGGTATGTAAATTTTCTGCATGAAGTTTTATTACTGTATCTCTGTGGTCTTTTGAATTTATCAATTTTCTTTTTGACCAATTCAGCACTGAATCCATTGTATTCTGCAATGTGAATTATATGATTGTACTCTTTGATATATTCCATCCTGTTTAGGGTGACATTAAACAGCATGCTTGTATTGTCTTGGGTTATAATCATCTGATTTTATGAAATTTTCTGTGCGTGTCTCTTTCTTATATATGCCAAATTAAAAAGTGTATTTATTCAGTTCTATTCAAACACCCCAAAGCAAAATTAAGAGAAAAATAATATTTTATGTGTGCATTACCTCAAAAGAAAAAAATCAAACATGAAACTTTTATGCTTCAAACAATAAGTTATACATGGAACACATCGAAATGTCACTTAAAGAAAATATATAATGTATTTAAACAAAAGCAAGCAAGAATTACATAGGAAATAGAAGATCTTCTGAACATTTTGAAATAGAAAATTTCTAGTATGTAAACAACTTAAGATAATGAGCTTAATTATCTGAAGAGGATCTGAAATCTAGGCAGTCCATGTTGCATACTTTTATTTACCAATCTGGAAAGTGACTATCCCATCATATTTACATTGCCAGAGTATGAAATATACAATCAGTGACAGTTTACTCATACAATTTCAAGAGTCAGTTAAACAACATATTTTGCACAGCTAAAATATGCTTATCTTCAGGTGAGAAGGTAGAGCAGAGTGGGTACGGGAATAAAAATTCCCAGCACAAGTTCAAGGGTCTGATACAACAGGAGCTTAAGAATATGATGTGCTTAGATCAGTGATGTATAGCAGCTGCTGCAGTTATGACGTAAGAACCAGTCAAGACAATCAGAGCAGTGATCACAAGAAGTGTAGTGGAGACTTATTGCTGCGAACTCGGCAGGGTGCAGTGGTGGTTAGTGCAGCTGTATAATGGGACTGGTTAACTTGAATATTGATAGTATATTGAAGTGCGAGAATTAACCATGGTTGAATTTCAAGAGTGTAGCAGTGAAAGAACATCTACTCCGTTGTCTTTTCCAACGGTATGGGAAAACTTGTTTTTATTTGTGGAGTATGGAAGAATGGCAAAGTCTGTGGCAAGGTTCTTCAGCATATAAAGAAGTTCAATATACAACGCCATTATTCTGCATGTCATGCTAATGATTGTAGCAGATATGTGGGAGAAGATCGGAAAGTAATAGTGCGGCAATTGAAACATAAATTAACTGAAAGTGAGGAACATTCTGTCAGTGAGTCACTGCTATCTTCTCAACATTTGGCTCATTATGCAGAGACGGCAGAGTACAGAGCGCAGCTGCTCTGAGGAATGATGTAATAGAGCACGAAACACGCACATCACTGGCTTAGATGGCAAAACATCAGATTTCTATAGAAAATTGCACATTACTGGCTTAGATAATAAATATCAGATTTCTATAGAAAAATTGCATGACTTTGGTTTTTAAAACATCTTAGTAGTGGTCATTGAGAATATTTTCAATTGACATTTAATTTGAAAATTACATAATAAACAAGAGCTGTTATTCCATACACATAGCTTCCTAAAGTTATGCCAGAGAGCCACATTCTTTAAGATAAAATTAACCTCTTTGTATGATTTGTCACCTAGTATTCAACTTATTTTCTACTTTAACTAAATTTTATATTCCATGTTCAGCACTATGCTACATACTTCTCTCTTTCTGCAGGTGGTCCAATGTATTGCAATGGGAATAAATAGTCCTTTGACAGGAATTTCCTCACTTCATATACCCAATGACCTGTTAGGGTCGGTGGGCAGATAACCAATGATGGAAGTGGACAGCAATCTGGGGCTCTTGTTTTCTGTTTAAAGAAAATTAAAATAAATACTGCTTTAGAGCATAATAAACCAAAACATTAAGAATAATTTCAACAAAAATACAGTACATACCTCGTATTTCATTTGGCGATAAAAATGATCACCAGCAAGAATGCAAATGGATTGCAAAGTCTTTCCCAAGCCCATGTCATCACAGAGAATTCCATGTAGCTTATACTTATTTAAAAAGGCCAACCAATTAACACCTGCCTGTAAAGTAACAAATCAAAACATACAAATGTCACCTTACATAACTTTTCCCCATGTTTCTGCTACATTAAGATTGTCTGTTTACACACAGCAACCTCCAATCTGCAGAGTGCAATCAACAGATGGTTTGTACTCAAAGTTTTAGGTGCTGAGGGTGTTTATACATCATCTATGGTACTGCAATACTATTGATTACTAGGGAAAGGATTTTTAGGTAAATAGTTTTTTATGTAATTACATATTTTGCACAACTTAGATATTAGTACATATTTTATGAATTTTACCAATATACTATACCAAACTTTGTTTCTTCTTTTATTTTGTGTGGCAAACAACATGTCTTTGCTTTTGAGAAGAAGTACTGTGCAATCTTTTACTTACTCTGTAACCTTAGATTAGATTACATGTTGTCTACAGCTCACTACAATATAAACATATATGTAACTTGCAAGAAAGAAGTTTCTTGCAGGATGTACTTGAACTCAACATGATTACTCGTTTGACTTATTCTTGTTCCTTCAGTTCAGTTCATAAGTGCCGGGCAATACTTAATATTCATGTTGAGTGATTTGTGTATATACCAAAATGCTGAGGTAGTGTTAAGTTTTTGGTTGCAGAGGTAGGTTAAAGAATTCTCAGATACATTCAAAACAGATGGAAAAATTCTAACAGCTGATCAATGCTCCCAAGTAACGCAGCATTTATCCAGCAACAACATGTCTTGGCGGCTTCATGTTGTTCTATGAAGCAGGTGCTTTTAAGTGAAGTAGGACCCTCCAGCTCATATTCCGGAACTTCCAAGTGTGGTAAATTTTATTAAAATTTATGTCAAACTTTTGTTTTGGCGGATATTCCTTTGCATAAAGTGAACAATCCAGAGGTTTAAGTTTTTCTTGTGAACTTTGATCCTCCAAATTAATCTACTTTAAGGGAATACTATCTTCCAAAATAGCACAAAACGTTCCAAAAAATCTGGGCTCTGTGAGAAAAAGGGAAAATATGGATGTACATTGATGTAACTGAAGACTCAACAGGAAGAAAAGTGGGAAATGTAATGGTCAGGGTTCTTAAAACTGACGACACAATTTCTAATTGTGCATTTTTACTAGCTTGCAAAGAATGTCGGCAGCAAATCACAATGTTGCTAGCCCTTTTCAATGAAAGTATGCACATATTATTGCCAAGTGGTGTTAAATACGATAATATCTTATTTTCCTGACCGATGCAGTATCTTACATGAAGAAAGCAGAAGTACTTAGCATCAGCTATCCCAAAATGATGCATGTGACTTGCATTGTACATGCATTATTACATATAGTATGCAAAACTGTTTGGTCACTGTATCCCAATATGAACAAATTGGTATCAAAAGAAAGAAGGTGTTTGTTGAAACCTCCAAGAGAGTTCATCTCTTTAGAAACAAAAACTCCAATGTTCCATTACCACCAACACCAACTGCTACTTGCTGGAACACTTGGCTTTTAGCAGTGGTGTACTGTGCGGAACATTTTGATAGCTTTAAAACGGTTCCTTTCTTGGAAGTGTTGAAAACAGTGTTGTTATAATAAATGAAATTTAAAGGGAGTCAAAAATGACACTAAAGTAAGTGTTGTTTAGTGTCATTAATCGACTCCCTTTAAATTTCATTTAAAACGGTTGTTGATGGACTGGACAAAAATGATACTTCATCTATAGAAATTGTTCAAAATTTGCAAGAAACAGTTCAAACCTACTAGCAATTAGTCATAATACCACGTTATACAAACATTCCTTTACTTATAGTGGTACCCAAGTGTACAATAAGTTACCTCTTTATTTAAAACAGATTGACAACCAAAAGAATTTAAATTGAAACTGCATACATTTTTAAGTGAAGCATGTTTTTATTTAGTTATATTATTAAGTTAAGTTAGTTATATTATTATATTTTGGCATTTACTCTTATACATGTTTTTTGTAATTTCTGTATTTAAATTCTGTACTTACATTTTTTGTAAATATTTTTGTTCGACGTGTCCACAATCTTGTATGGAGATTTAAAGGATGAATAAATTGAATTGAATTGCTATATAATAGTTGTTTAAGAAATGACATGGCTCATATTACTGCTAATTTGTTTCTTATGCAATCCCATTAAAAGAACTACAAGCAACAACTTGATAGAAAGTGTTAAAGAAATCATTAATATACAAATGAAAATCAACTCGCTCGAAGGCTTAAAATCGCAAACTTTAAAAAAGAACTATGATACAATGAAGCACGTCCTTAAACAACGGAATACTGTTTGGCTATCAAGCCCATTTAAAAAAGAAATTCAAATCACTGTTTGAAAAAATTACAGGATTTCAAATTATGAGAGAAGTTGCCCAAGTTCTAGAAGGCTATCAAGTAGAGATTGAGAGTTGAAGTACTAGTGACATGCCTCTCATGAAAATTGCAAGAGTGACATTATGTGACGTAAAACAATCATTCTCCAAATACTGAGCAGAGATATGTGAAATCAGCAGAGATCTCAAATGGACAATTTAGCAAAGGCAAGTGTTGCGCACTGTAACTCCAAACAATTTCCAACAATTGACATGTGATTCCAATAATACTCCATCAATGGTGAGCTATCAAAGCAATTCTTAACATTTTAACAAATATTTTCTTGCATATTTTAATGCATAAAAAATATATAAATTTTACTTTTTTAGCATCTAAATATCTGTTACCTACTAATTACATATGTAATGATAAATATTAAGTGTAGAAGAAATGATCCTTGTATATACTTATTACTCAGTGATATGGTATTTGAATGTGTTTTATTATTCAAGTTACATAATTTATAGAGCTTAATATTTGTTTATGTATTTGCGTCAAGGAAAATATGTCATAAAAATAGTCAAGAGAAACAATACTCAAAATTCACCTAACCATAAAATTAAGCATGGATTGCGAGGGTACTGTAAGAATTTCTATCAAAGTGAAAACTTAAATTTAAATATTAACATCAATAAGATGATATAGCAGGCAAAAGGTACTTATTGACATGTGAACTGTTGTTTATTATGCACAACAATTTTTTTTTTCAGAAACTCATCATCTAATATACTGCCACTTACCTTTGTGCATTGTCAGAATATTCTGGACTTATTGCAAACCAACTCATTAACAAGTCAGCAGAAACAAGGTTATTTGAAATTTAAATGCAACTACAGTAAATTTGAGGCCCTTAGAATAGCAAAGGCATATGCACCAAAAGCTAGTTTTGAGAAAAATGCAGTTGAAGTTTTGCTGAGCAGTTTAGGTAAAAATAATCTACTAAGAAGTATTCAGAAATGAATCTGATGCATTAATAGTGCAAATGATGAGTGTAACGGCTATTTGAGATATATTTAGGGATGCATAAAGTAAGCATTCATGTGTGTTCTGGCAAAACTGCAATCAATGTTACTGCAAATATTTTTTCTACTTGCAATAAATAAGAAAATGAATATAAAGAAATAAATGATGAAATAATATAAACTTTAGCTCACCAAAGATGAATAAGTGCAGGAACCATGAGTTTGTTAATAATTTAAAGTATTGTCATCCACTGATGCCTCTTGTTCTCCCTCTGGTGTGCAATTCATATTTTCTTAAATTAACTTTAAAGAGAGTCGATTAAAGACACTAAACAACACTTACTTTTAAATTTTTCCGGAACATGTTTCTGAGGCTTTGCCTCTATCATCAGCCGGCTCTCGACTAGATGATAGTCTAGATGATGATAGAGGCAAAACCTCAGAAACATGTTCCGGAAAAATTTAAAAGTAAGTGATGTTTAGTGTCTTTAATCGACTCTCTTTAAAGTTAATTTATCATAACAACACTGTTTTCAACACTTCCAAGAAAGGAATTGTCATATTTTCTTGTTCAGCGAAAATAGTATTGAAGTATGCATGATGACTTGTTGGAATGTAAGGAAGAAATGAACGAAGATCTGCCATTTTGCTGGAGAAATAAGTACAGGGTTATTGTACTTATTGAATAGATACTACCGAAAGGTTGAATTTACGATCATAGGTCTTCATTCGTCCCTTTTGTAGATTTACCTGGTAAGGTTCACCTCTGTAAGTAAACTTAATTCCAAATCCCATTTTGCAGTTACTGAAGAAAACAAAAATTCTTACCTCTGAAAACTTAGCGCCCAGAACTTACCGCTTTGTTAGATGAAGTTGCAAAACTTCTATGTTTTGAAGCTGCTCTCGGTTTACCATGATGACGTCAAAAGGGTTCTTCTTTCTGCAAATCCTTATTTGTTGATCATAGTGTTACCCAAGCGGCAAGCCCTACGATGGCGATCAATAAATGAAGGCTGGTGGAGGGAGGGGAGACCGCAGGGGTAGCTGAGTCTTCGTTTCCCCCTCCTCCTGCCGCCCGAAGGTGGGCGAAGCATCGAGAATGCTTTCCCCCTCCATAAAAGGAATTCTTGAGAAACTTCGGGCCGCCGATCAATACAGGAGAGGCGACTGGGAGTTGAGTTGAGTGAGTTGTGGCGAGCAGTAGTGTAAGGAGCGCTCAGTGTACATGGACAGACGAATTACAAAATTCTATGTAATTGTGGCATTGTAATATGGTGGAAATAAAGAACATTTTTGAGTGGTGTAATTGGACTTTTTATTTCACGAACCCACAAAGTCACAACTGGCGTCAGGAGTGGGATAACGGCCATGGAATCGGTACTGGAAAAGATTTTACACAAAATGGAAGAAATGAAGGCCCAAATAACAGCGAAGACGGAAGCGGCAAATAACAACCTGGCCGCAGAGCTGAAACAAATAAGGACAGCTAACGATAACCTTACCAAGAAGATGGAAGCCACAAACAACAGCCTGACCGCGAAGATGACCGACGGCGCGTCAACGTTTGAGGGCTTCCGCCGCCAATTCGACGCAGTGGCCAAGCACAACAAATGGTCACCAGAGGAGGAGGCCACACAGTTAATAGCCAGCCTCCACGGTCGGGCCGCGGAAGTCCTGAACGCGATACAGACAACGGTGGCGCTCAAGGACATCTGAGAGGCCCTGAAGAATCGTTTTGGAAACCACCGCTTAGCCGCAGCGTACCGCAGCAAGCTAAAGGCAAGGTCACAGCAGCCAGGGGAGACGCTGCAGGAGTTCGCCTTGGCAGTTGAACTGGCTAGCAAGGCCCTAGTCGACCTCCCACCAGAGTTCGTATCCCGGTAAGCTGCCTACACATTCGTTGACGGGGTACGGGACACGGAGATTCGTCAGCGCCTAATGCTCGGCGATTATAAAACAATCCACGAGGCGCTAACGGCAGCATTAAGGATGGAGGCGGCCAAGGTAACAGCTATCCTCGAGAACGAGGAGCGTGCGCTACGCCGGAGACAGAAGACCAGCCGAGGGACGCCGGCGAACACCTAGTGGCCTGTGTTGGGGGTGTGGACAGCCCGGGCACCTAGAGAGAGACTGCCGACACCAGGAAGGGCAGCCGGAAGAACGAGTAAGGCCAGGTGTGGAGTGGGGCACGTCGGCGCCATTACCACCATCCCCTCGAGTGACACTGCGCCGTCAGCCGGCGTATGGATAACAGCCTCATCGCGGACGGTGGGTGAGAGGGAAGCCGTGCCGCGTGCTGGTGGACACTGGGGCAGCCGTGACCATCATCAGACCTGACGTGGCGAAGGGTTTGCCGACGAGGAAGCCGAGACGACCATACCAGCTTGTGACGGCATCGGGCGACACCTTGCCTGTGAAGGAGGCCCTGCTAAAGTTGACCTTGGGAAGGAGAACCGTACGATTGTGGGTGTTCGTCGCGAAGGTGGCTGAGGAGGTGATTCTGGGACTGGATGCCCTCAGGAGCCACGAGGCGACGGTCGACGTCAGCAGGAAGGTCCTGTGGCTCAACGGAGAAGAGGTTATACTCCGTCAACCCAAAGAGCGCCTTGGAATCTGCAGGGTCGTCTTGAAAGAAGACGTAGTTGTTCCCGCGAGGAGCGAGGTGGTGGTGACGGCGCGACTGGAAGGCCAGAGAACCGGGAACATGATGCTGGACCAGAAGACGCCTGTACACGGACTGTGTGTAGCCAGGGCATTGCTGCCGTGCCGAGAGGAGGTGCCAGTGAGACTGCTAAATCCAGCGGACACCGATCACGACGTCCAGGCCGGGACGGAGTTGGGAACGTGCGAGCCCGTGGTGAGAGTAACAGCAATCGACAAGACACAAGAGCCGGTGCCGACGCAACACCTGGGGCCCCGGCTAGAAGGCTTACTGGAGAGGGCGGCCGACCACCTGACCACAGAACAGCTGGAGAAAGTTCGACAACTGCTGAGACGGTATCAGCGCGTCTTCAGCCAAGGTGATGGTGACTACGGCCGCACGGACAAAGTGCTTCACCGCATCGACACCGGGGATGCCCGGCCTATTCGGCAACCACATAGACGCGTTCCGCTGGCGAAGCAAGGGGCGGTACGAGACATGCTGGAGGACATGAGATCCAGGGGGGGGGGGTGATTGAAGAGTCTGACAGACCTTGGTGTTCCCCTGTAGTCTTGGTGACGAAGAAGAACGGCGAGCTACGCTTCTGCGTGGACTACAGGAAGCTGAACGCTGTCACCTGGAAGGACTGCTTCCCCTTACCCCGGATTGACGACACACTGGACACACTAGCTGGTGCGCAGTGGTTCTCGACCCTGGACCTGAAGTCGGGCTACTGGCAGGTAGCTCTAGATCCGAGGGACAAGGAGAAGACCGCATTCTCGACAGGCCAAGGGTTCTGGCAGTTCACAGTTATGCCCTTTGGCCTCTGTAACGCACCAGCTACCTTCCAACTCCTCATGGAGTCAGTGATGAGAGGACTGACTTACGACGCCTGCCTGCTATACCTGGAAGACATCATCATCGTCGGTAAAACTTTTGAAGATCATCTCGAGAATCTGAGTAAGGTGCTACAGAGATTGCAAGCGACCAACTTGAAGCTGAACGCGAAGAAGTGCCAGCTCTTCCGCAAGGAAGTGAACTACTTGGGCCACATAGTCTCAGCAACCGGAGTGGCCACAGACCCGGAGAAGACACAGGCTGTGAAAGGTTGGCCTTGCCCAAAGGATAAGAAAGAGTAGCGCAGTTTCCTGGGGCTGTGCAGTTATTACCGACGCTTCATAAATGGGTTCTCTAACATCGCCAAACCCCTCACCCGCCTGACAGAGGAACACCGGCCTTATGTGTGGATGGAGGATGCCGAAGACGCTTTCCAGCACCTGAAGATGACCCTGTGCAGCACTCCAATTTTGGGATTTCCACAACCAGGTGGCGCCTTCATTGTGGACACCGACGCCAGCGACCATTGCATTGGAGGCGTCCTATCGCAGATCCAGGACAGCCATGAGCGGGTGATAGCCTACTACAGCAAGACGCTATCCAAGGCAGACAAGAACTACTGCGTCACCCGAAGAGAATTATTGGCGGTAGTAAAGACCTTGGAGCACTTCCACAAGTACCTGTACGGTCAGCCATTCCATCTGAGGACTGACCATTCCGCCCTAACATGGCTATTGAGCTTTAAGAACCTGGAAGGCCAGACAGCACGTTGGGTTCAGAGGCTGCAGGAGTACGACTTCACCTCAAAACATCGCAGAGGGAAGAGCCACGGTAACGCGGACGCTATGTCCCGAAGACCCTGTCCAGAAGAGTGCGGCCAATGCACAAGTGTGCAGGAGAAGGAGCGTGCCGCAGCAGTTCGAGTAGTCACGGCAGTGCCTGCGGATGGCTGGGATAGCGCAGGCCTGAGGAGGGAGCAGCTGGCGGACGCAGACTTGGGGCCACTCTTGAGGGAAGTGGAGGCAGGGACGAGACCAACCTGGGCGGACATCGCACCGAGGAGCGCCACCAACAAGTCTTACTGGGCCCAATGGGACCCGTTGAAAACCAGAGAGGGCGTGCTGTTCCGGGTATGGGAATCACCCGATGGGAAGACGCAGAGAGAACAGTTGGTACTTCCCCGGAGTAAGGTCCCGGAAGTCTTGGAAGAAGTGCACACCGGTACTTCAGGAGGACATCTGGGAGCGAACCGGACGATTGACAAACTACGGCAGCGCTACTACTGGCTGAGGCTCCGAGCAGACGCTGACAGGTGGTGCCGTCAGTGTCACGTGTGTGCGGCGAGTCGCGGCCCCCAGACTAGGAGCCGGGGTCGCATGCAGCAGTACAACACCGGGGCGCCATTCGAAAGGATCGCCATTGACATTGCTGGACCGTTCCCAGTTTCCGACCGAGGCAACAAGTACCTAATGGTGATCGTGGGCTACTTCACCAAGTGGCTGGAGGTGTATGCCATCCCAAACCAAGAGGTAAAGACAATCACAGACTGCCTCGTGGAGCAAGTGTTCTATCGATTTGGGGTGCCGTTAGAGCTACACAGTGACCAGGGCACCAATTTTGAGTCCAACCTAATGAAGGAGGCACTACAAAGGCTTGGGGTTAACAAGACCCGCACAACACCTCTACATTCCCAGTCGGATGGCATGGTCGAAAGGTACATCAAGACCTTAGAGGAACACTTGAGGAAGGTCGTGGCCAGCCATCAGCGAGACTGGGACGTCAAGGCGCCACTGTTCTTGCTGGCCTACCGCTCGTCAACACACGACACCACGGGGATGATGCCAGCCAGCTTAATGTTCGGCCGAGAGTTACGCCTCCCCTGTGACCTGGCTTTTGGAAGCCTTCCGGGGGTGAAACAGCCAGCGACCGAGTATGTGGAGAACCTGGTGGACCACCTCCACGACATGCACGAGATGGCTCGCCAAAACATCCAGAAGGCGAGTGACCGGCATGAAAACACGATACGACAGGCAACCCAACAGCCAAGGGTTCCAGCAAGGTGACCTGGTCTGATTGTACCGCCCGACCCGGACCAAGGGACGCTGCCCGAAGCTTCAGCAGCCATGGCAAGGACCGTACCGTGTGGTGAAGAGGATTAACGACGTGGTCTACCACATCCAGAAGGTGCCCCAAGGAAAGATGTTGGTGGTACACCTGGATCGCCTGGCCCGCTACGATGGCGCTGTTCGGGACGACCAGCCTTGAGGAGGGAACAGTGTTACGCAAGCGGCAAGCCCTACGATGGCGATCAATAAATGAAGGCCGGTGGAGGGAGGGGAGACCGCAGGGGTAGCTGAGTCTTCGTTTCCCCCTCCTCCTGCCGCCCGAAGGTGGGTGAAGCATCGAGAATGCTTTCCCCCTCCATAAAAGGAATTCTCGAGAAACTTCGGGCCGCCGATCATTACAGGAGAGGCGACTGAGAGTTGAGTTGAGTTGAGTGAGTCGTGGCGAGCAGTAGTGTAAGGAGTGCCCAGTGTACGTGGACAGATGAATTACGAAATTCTATGTAATTGTGGCATTGTAACAAGGTGGAAATAAAGAACATTTTTGAGTGGTGTAATTGGACTTTTTATTTCACGAACCCACAAAGTCACAATATTGAATTCCAGTAAACACTTCTCTTTTCCTAAGATACAGTTCTATATTCCCAAAATCACAATCACAGGGAAGATGGGAATGGCCGGGAACCATGAAGATATGTTGACTTTTTGAAAAACGGTCTGCATGGATGTATCTGAGACAGGTCAAAACCATGTTTAAGTTTTTATTCTGTCCACTGCAATTATCACTGAAAATGCACTATGTCTTCACTTCTGGTAGTATCTTAGTTTCAATATAGTGCATGATGCAGCTTGAAATTTCAACAGAGCCTTGTTTTCCAGTATTTTCATCCCAAAGATATATAGAAGATGTTCTGTTCTTCACATTGTGGATATCCAGATTGTAAGTCTTAACAGTTACAGTTAAGTAATGCTTTAAAATTGTTAAGGAATTTACGAGGGATATCCAGATTGTAAGTCTTAACAGTTACAGTTAAGTAATGCTTTAAAATTGTTAAGGAATTTACGAGGGTTAAAGGACAGAAAATAAACAGTACCCTCTTTGAGTGATTTGTTGTCAGTGCTGTTAAACACAAGCTGCCAGCATAGTGGCCGGTTACCCGGCTGGCATCCTAGCTCATACGCCTTTGCTATTTTTGAGATTCAACCGCAGCACGTAAGTTCGAACATCATGCTGTATTCAAATGGAGATAGCATTCACTTAAAAGCGTATTGACCATCCATACTTGCAAGCATGAAAGAGTATGCTTCACACTACATGTTGCAAGAACATGCATACGCCCCTGCTATTCTAAACACCTCATATATATTTATATTGGATAGATCTCTTTGCCCTAATTGTCAATATACCTTGTAGAAATTAGAATCTTATTGCTAATCGCCAACCTTTTAAAAATTGCTGCATACAGAAGCAAAAGGAGTTTAATGTAATCTCAATACTTTTTATCATATTGTATTGTTCTGCAAAGATCAGAAAAAAACAACTATAATAAATAGGCAATTCAGTTAGCAACAAGAAAGTAAATTCTACAAATATATGTATCATTTAAATCACTTGTCCACTTTAAGGTAAATGAAGCCTTATGGATACCAAATTATATAAATAATATTTTGTAATCTCACAGCATTAAATCAACACATACAGTGCATTGGAAATGAATTGTTCTTTCAGATTTCAGCCATATTTTTGAATAACATTGGAAAGGTAGAATGAAACTGAAAAATTCAATGCCATAGCCAGGATTTGACCCATAAATCCGTGGTCTCCATCCAGTTGCTCTGGGTTCAAATCCTGGCTAAGGTATTGAATTTTTCAGTCTCATTCTACCTTTACACGTGCAGAGCATATGGGGCATTTAGAACACAAAAGGGAAAATTCAACATATATGTACAAATAATTATGGACTTTTTCCTCTCAAAACCAATATATAATTCAAGAATTTTCCAACATTTGCATTCTAAATTTTGTCTATTTTTCCAGGGATTCAAAATTTCTAATGAAGAACTACAACATTTCATCTGGAAAGGCAGGGACATATAATTCAAGAATTTTCCAACATTAGCATTCTAAATTTTGTCAATATTTTCAGGGATTCAAAATTTCTAATTAAGAACTACAACAATTCATCTGGAAAGGCAGGGAGACACACCAACCACCAAATGATTCAGTGCAAAAATAGCTTATTTTTTCATTTGTATTAGTGGAGCAAGTGTAAGGAACGGAGTGCATTTAAAAATAGCAAATGCAAAATGGTAGAACACTTCAAGTTCTAACTTCACTCTTATAACCATTCAACTACTAATCTTTCCTTGACTTTCTTCAACAATCTTTATGAGAAATATGAAAGGAAAGTAAATTAAAAAAAACTCCACTAAAATTGTTTTATAAGTACTGCCTTTAGCTGATTTTGTCCTTCATATTTTCACTCCCTCCCGAGTTGTTCTATTTTGGATCTTATGTTTAGTTTTCCAGTAATAAATTATATTCCCACCTGCTGATATGATCGCAGTTGTGCTTGAATGGGAACTGGAACTTCATAATCTTCTATCATTTTAGGATTAAAGAGCTGCTCCAAGAATTTACGTTCGGAGATCTTCTGATGGGCTAGTTCTGGTGTGAGATTTGGTGGATCTGGTACACCTCCATCAAGAGGCATTAACTGAATCAGAGTTGCAAAACAATGTGTTGCCAGCAAACGTACTGGTTGGTTCTGATCACTCATACGTCCTAAAAAGAAAAATTTCCAATTAGCAGCTGTCAGTCAGTATATAAATTCCTAGTATATATACATACAGTAAAACCTGCCTAAAAAGGACCCCTTATTTGCTGCAAACCTGGAAAAATGGAAAATAAATTACAGAATGGAGCTATTTCCCATGTAAAATTAAATGGGAATATTGAAAAACCCCACATGTCCATTTTTTTTTTTTTTTTTTTTTTTTTTACAAAATTGAGTTTTCTATGACATTGTACTTTAAACATATAGGCTGATCATAATGTACAGAAATCCCTTATGTCCTGACATTTTCTTTGTTCTGTGCATAACTCCACCAAACCGTGTAAGTTAGGCTTATGTGTAGTGTTTAACGCCCGCTTTTACTACATATGGCACCACAGGCGATGACACTGATGATACATGAGATGAAGATGGAGCACCGGTGGAATGAGATGGCGGGGAAACCGGAGATCCCGGAGAAAACCTGCCCCAGCGCCGTGTTGTCCACCACAAATCTCACTTTGCGGTCGCCTGGGATCGAACCCAGGCCGCCTAGGTGAGAGCCAAGCGGTCTAACCACTGAGCCACGGCGCGGCCAAGTCAGGCTTAGCAAGATACTGTGCCTATAAATGGGCAGAAAATGCAAGACCTAAGATGATTTGTGTCATTCTTACCAAAAGATGAGATCATTCAGAGCTTCTACGACGACATATTCAATTGGCCAACATGTGTCAAAGAATGAACCTTGTGTAGAATATAATACCAAGAGTTCTCTTTGGCATAATTTGTTTCATTTTATACTTGTCAGCAATAAAGTGTGGGTTAAGTAATAATTTATGCATATTTATTACAAAATATTGAGAAAGCCCACATGATAACTAAATAAATTTTAATATAACTTCAATAAAATGGATCAAGAATGTCTACAGTGAAATGGCATGCTTCCCTCTAGATTCATTTCAACGAAAAATAAGGACAAAAAACTGACTTTAAGCATAATTTTAAGACCTGGAATGTTTTTTGTATCTTCCGAAAAATTTAGTTTTTTGGACATGTGGGGTTTCTCAATATTCCAATTCAATTGTACTCTAAACCAGAAAACTGTCTACCCCGGAAACTGAATTATATTTTGGGAACCATTTGCGTAAATAACCTGATGAAAATGGATTACTTTATGTGTAATGGGTTATAATGTACATATTTTAGGTGACGACCCAGTGGCCGTGGATAAGGCACTGCGGTTTGTTTTTAAAATCGGTTTTAATAAACAAGTCTGACTTGTATTTTATATTTATTAATTTTAGAGCTAATAAATTATTAGGACTGGGATGAGTTTTTATGTACTTTTAATAGTTGTGTGTTTTTATTTTATTTTACCTTTTTAGCTTGATTAGTGTAGCTTTTAGGTTTTAATGTTGACTTCGGGCCCAAATGACCTTGTTGTCGACGGGCCCTAAAACACCACACACTCACTCACTGTACATATTTTAAAAAGTACAATAATTTTGAGGGCAACTGTGCTTGCACCGAAGTTCCATGAACCATAGAGTCATGAACTATAATCCTTGGAGGAAAAGGGAAAACAAACCATTAGCTCTGTCAAGTCTCTTCCTACACATATGGTAAGGGTACAACTGATTTGCAGTGTGTTCATTCTCAGTTTCCTTGTTGCAAGTGATCAAGTACGAGTGGAAGAAAACTGTGAACTTTGGTGATTTTTAAAAATATAGATTATGTACACAAATTTCGTAAAATTAGTTCTAAACATAAGCCATTATCACTGGAGCAAAAAATTAGGTAATTGGAGAACTCAAAAAGAACAAATGTACAGCTAAAGAATTAGGTGTTGTTTAAAGTGGGGAAAACTCAGATTTATGAAATTTTGAAAAACTAAAAATTAAAGACAAGTGGTTAAAGGGAACAGCAAGGCATGTGAAAGCATTACAAAATCTACAGAGTATGACAAGCTAAATCGTACTGTGTTCGAGAGGTTTGTTATTGTGCACACTAAAGGAATTCCCATTTCTGGACCACTGCTTCAGACTCAAGCTTTAGAGACAGCAAGAAAATTAGCCAAAGACCATTTCAGAGCTTCCAATGGATGTCTCAAGAGTTTCAAACATCATCATAACATTGTTTTGAATGCTGTGTGTGGTGAAGCCAGCATATGATGTTGATATGCAGACAGTTGCAGATTACAATTATTGTATGCAAGTTGAAAATATAGTACATAATACATATCAGCCTATTATTCTTTGCACTTCATTCTATATTATTCCCTCACTGTAAACTGTGCGACTATTTTGTAATTTCTTTGCAATAATATAAATTTAAGGAAAGGTATATACAGCTAAACAAGTGGCAAGAAAACATGATTAAAACATGATTTAAATGAATGGAATAAGTCTTAGATCAATTTGGAGGATAAATGAAAATAATGCAAATTTAAGTTAATTGGGAGTCGATTAATAACACAAAACAACACTCACTTTTAAATTTTCCCGGAACCGGTTTCTGAGGCCTTCCCTCTATCTTCAGCCGGGAGTCTAGTCGATGTCCGGCTGAAGATAGAGGGAAGGCCTCAGAAACCGGTTCCGGGAAAATTTAAAAGTGAGTGTTGTTTTGTGTTATTAATCGACTCCCAATTAATTTATACAACACTGTTTTCAACACTTTCATGAAAGGATTAATGCAAATTTGTTTTGGAAAGGAACAATGAGACTGAAAATACAAAAACACTAAAATTTACAGAGAAATAGCTAGAAAAAAAAAGATCTATTATGATGTTATATTCCAATAAAAAATACATGGTAAAGAGAACCACATGTTGATAAATTAGGTAAAGAACAATGACACAAGATGAGCTATAAATGAAATGGATTTTGAATAGAATTTGGATAAGAGTAAATATTACAAAGTTAAGAATAGCAGTATTTAAAAATGAAGGAAAATGAAGAAGAGATGAGAGATGGTTCTTGAATGGGGAGTTAATAGAAGTGGTAAAAGAATTTATTATTTTGGGGTCCAGCTGTTAAGTAGTGCAGGAAGGGAACCTCAAGTAAGGAACACCATTGTTAGAGGCAAAGTAGCAATGAGAGCCATTAAGACGTTTAAATAAAATTCTAAATTTGTCATTAACATGGTTATAAAAAATGTGTGAGGTGGTAATTGAAACAAAAATATTATATGGTGTGAAGGTTTGGTGACCTTCACAGAGTTGGCCAAAAATAGATGTAATACATACAATGTTTTGTAGAGGTATTGGGGCTACTCAAAGCTTCACCAAAGGGCAGGAGCATTAACAGAGAATAGAGAAGCAAAGTTTAGTGATGGGAATTTTAAAATATTGGTATAGAAGTTTAAAACTAGGAGAGCACATGGTTTTAAAATGTATGAGATATCAAATGGAAGTAATCAATTTAACAGTTGATCAAGTGAAATACAAGAAACTCTACAAGAAACAGGGATGGGGAAGCTCTGGAAAATGGCAGTGCAAAATAGAGGAATTTTTGGAAAGAAATTAGGTAAAGAAAGAGTGGAACAAGAGATTTGAACTAATTTTAAAGATAAAAGAACTTTAAAATTATACAGAATAATTAAAAAAGATTGGGGAGGGAGAAATATGCACATTATTGTAGTACATTTTGAGAGGGAAGGGCTGACTTGAATGCAATCAAGAGCACTGTTTTTAAAAGGTTTTAGAGAGAACATTGAAAGTTATGTTATGTGCAAGGAGTAAGAGCGAATATTTAATTGATCATTAGGATATTTGGAATACAGGATTGGAGGGAGGGAATATGTGTAGCAAAATGGAACAAATTACTCAAGGGAATTATTGCAATTAAAATGCTGTGGGACACATGGGCAAAAGAGAATAAAAGGTTTGGAAAGTAATCAGGATGAATAAGAGAAATTGATTAGAGTAATCAAGAAAGACAAAGAAAAATATTGTCACAAGGCATTATAGACGAGCACCGAGAGAGAGAGAAGTGGGGAGTGAAAGAGACAGATGGCACCCAAGCCACGCCTGCAGACCAATGAGCACTGGGTACTTGCCAAGAGAGTGAAGAGCAACAGAGGGAGAAAGAGACGGAAATAGTCTGGACGTTGTTGCTCCACCATGAAAGTCCGTGAAGCTTCGAGAGCTTTCGAGAAATTTTGGCAACTTTCGAGAAACGATGGTTTGGTTATAAAAGCAACTGGACTGGACAGTCAGTGTTGGCAGGGAGCTGCGAGAGAGTGGTCAATGGTCAATGTGTGCGTGCATGCAGGGGTGTGTGTGGGGGTGTGTGTGGGGGTGTGTGCGTGTGGACATTTAAACTGTATCGAGTTGCAAGTTAAGAACTGATAAACGTGTAGTGATTTGAAAGTGAATTCTTTTGTTTATTTACTTGTGCAGAAACCAAGGGAGACTGTTGGTGTATGTTACGTCATTCTGCTGCTCGTGGCTGTACAAGTGTCTTTCTATAGAAATAAAGAGCATTTTGAATTTCTGCAAACTTGACTTTTAATTTTACGAACCCACAAAGCCACAATGTAATAACGAAAACTAAACAAATAATTTCATTATTCATCGTCCAATATGACTTAATGTTGGAGGACGTAAATTACAACAAAAAAAGTACTGTAACAGACTCATATATACGTAGGTGTTAAGACTTATTGAGACTAAATATGTAAGCGTTTTTGTTTGTTATATATTGTACATGTATGTATATTTGTATGAAATTGTATATGTTTAAATGTCATATATCGTAAATATTAAATACATATTCATTCAGGTAAGTACAAAGAGATAACATTGCATAAGCATGAGGAACATGTAGGTACAGATTAAAAGAAATGAAGGTTTTCAACCAAATCAGAATCCAATATGTGGAGTTAATAAATAAATAGAACATATATAACTAAATGACAACTTAAAGCTGCGTTAAACTTGCTTTATTCACCACCAAAATGTTTAGCACAGAACTAAAGCCTCTCTGCTGCACATAAAAACTGGCAGTGCTGGTGGCTCCTCTTTGTTCACTAAACTCATTCTTGCCAATTGCACTCCCTTCTATACTCACAGGTCATGGAAGAACTGTCCAAGAAGCTTCTTGTAGCAAAGTCTCTCTCGATTTGCCTATAATCTCAACATCAATCCTTAAAGAAAAGTGGCAGCGACAGTAAAACAAAGGTTATGTATTTTCCCCAGATCACATTAAAAGCAGCTGTCCTCAAAATACCCAACATTAGGATAAATAATAAAGGGGTGGTGGAAAGGAATCATGGTGGTAAAGGATGACTCTCTTAATTCCTTTGAGATGTTTAGCAACCACTAAGACACTGCTCCCTCTTCAAGGCTGATCACCCTGATCTTGTAACATCTGCACTTTTCCTAGGCAACCTCTGGATATAGTAGATTTCATTGCTGATCCTCTTCTTTACATAGTATTGTCCTTCCTTCGCCCTTTGGTACTTTGGGCAGTGCTCTTTATCTGGGTAATGCAATGTGTGCCATTCTGCATGAAAACTCTGTTGTAGGTTCACTGGTCATGCTGAATCTTCCTCCAGTCAGTTGGTACCTGCAGATGATGATGCTCGATGGAGTTCCATGACCTCCACACCCATCCTCTCCTACAGCTCAGCTGTACACTTTGCCAGGGTCAGCTTGCAAACCTGAAGTTAGTTGTGGCTTCAGAGTGTTACTTGATATGGTATATAACTTATTGAAGCACTAAAACAAATACATCTTGGGCTACCTCTGAGCTGGCCTGAGTGTTACCTAGTCCTGTCCAACTTGCAGAACCCTCCTGTTGACATTAACCATTGCCTCGTGGCTTCTGAGGACATCAGATCAAGTCACCTCCTCAGCCACCCCTACAATATTCACAGAATTACAAGTTCCCCAAAAGGTTAACTGCAGCAAAACTCCCTTTTCCACAGGTAAGGTGTCACTTGATGCCACCACAGGCATCAGGACCTCCACCATGTCACTACTGACCGTACACACCAGAACCAGTTACTGCTTCCCCTGTACTTACCATTTATAATGAAGCTGTCCTGTTCTCTTATGTTCAAGGTGTACAGCATCACTCAAGAAGACAACTCTGATGTGCCGCATGACACGCTAGCCCTTACTCGCTTCCTCCCAGCTTGTTGAGTTGGCTATTTCATCATGATGGCCACATTCCCAACACACACTGCTCGATGTTTGCTGGCTTGGTCATGCACAGTCTCACCAGATGTGCCAGGTGGTTCCATACACTCCTTTGAGGGATCATCAACGTCCTCAGATGATCTTCTGTTTGACGCAGTATCAAATATACCTAATCTTAAAAATGGAGGCAGATATCACCTTGGCTGCTAGCTGCTGCCTTTTCAAGCTTGTGCTACACAGTCCATTTGCAGGCACTACTCACTTCTCGCTTACACTTTCCAGGATGCTAAGCCATTGTCCAAGGTCATCCAGGGTATTAACACATTGGCTAAGTTCTTCCTCTTTTCTGCCTAGTTCTTTCACGTCCTTTGTGTCAGTCGGTTGCTTGTCAATTTTGGTCCCTAATTTCTCCATTCCAATTTCATTTTTATCACCATCTCATTTTCTCACCAAAATTGTTAGCATTGTGCTAACTTACACTTACTTTCACAAATACATATAGCAAACATGCCTGTTTCTGTAGCACTAATATCTCTTTCATGCCTGTTGCATACACCGACTCGCAATGGTCATAGCTTTTTGTTGCTCACTAAACTCACTCACTGATTGAATGACTTCCTACTAGCTTTTAGCTCCCTTATATATTCCCAGGTCATGGAAGTACTGCTCCAGAAGCTTTTCCTAGCCCAAGTGTCTTGTTCTGACTGAAATGGAACATTCTTGACACTGATTCTTTTAGGTAAAACAAAGGCGTAATGGAAGGGGTGACTTGCTTATTTTCTCTGTGGCATATATGCAGCTGTTGAGACAGTACAATACAAGAGTAAAGTGTACAAATGAGAGATAGCTTAAAGAAGGTAGAAGTCTTCAGCAAAGAAAGCAGGAATACAGGTAATATTTAAAGTTAAAAATAAATCAAAATGCATAAGAAAAAAAAAATCAAACAATTTTAAGGGTAGTTAAATAATGACATTTTAGTCTGAATATGACAAGTTAAGAACTTAGGCAGAATGCTAAGCTACATTCTTTGTAAACTGCTTAGCACAAATAAACATTAAGAAAGCTAGAATTCAAATAAAAGGAACAAAAAATTCTGTACACCAATCAATCACAGATATGTGCAAAAGAAAATATCCTTCATGCAACATCAACTCTTAACCAAAATATGAATACATTATTCTTATGCATTAATGTTCCTATGATAACTAAATCACTCAATATATGTAAAGTAATAAGAATTTTTTGATAAAGTTCTAAGCTTGTCTGAACACATGTAAAAACTATAGGCATTAATCTTTTGCAAGAATAAATGGCTTACCTAAAAGAGGTACAACTAGAAGTACTATGTATGGCACAATATCAAGCTGCAGTTTTTCTGTGATGCATGCAAGCGCTTCCACAGCGCCCTGCCTGTGAATTTCAGAATCTGTTGCTCCAAGGAAAGGTAAAACTTTATTGACAATGTGAGTCATTACTGGCACGGATGATAAACAAGCTAATGCACCCATGCAACGAGCTGCCATGTGTCGTACAGCTCTGTATGGATGGGTCAATAGCAGACATAAGCGTGGCAGACAGTCTTCTAACACCTGCAAATATCAACAACTGCTTGGGTATTTTATTTGTAAGCATAAAACATAGTAAAATACAAAGGAAAGTCAGAAGCACTATTACACTTTAAGGTTGTAGCACAAAAAATAATTAAGAAAAAGGCAATTTTACATACTACATTGAACATAATTCTGGTACCAATATGCTGATGATGTCTTTGTAGTAGTTCCAAATAGATATTTAGCTGATACATTAAAATTACTCAATCTGCAGGAAAAAGCTATCAAATTCACTACAGAAAAGAAGTCAATGGTGAACTCTCTTTCTTGACTTAAATATCATCAGGAATGAGGCAAAATAAAATTTGAAATTCACAGGAAGCCAACACAATCAGAAAATTACATTAAAGAATCATTGCTATAACCCGCTTATACATAAACATGCAATAATAAACAGTCTTACACACAGACTAGTCAACACATCCGTGGATAACGCAGAACACTAACTACAAGGAACAAAAAACACTCCACACTGCAGAAGAAAAGGATACAACCAACGTCTGGTATATGGAAATTAAAAAAGCTAAGGTAAAGAAAATTATTAAAGAAGCAACTACATTCATCAAAGAAAAAGAAAGCAACAGTGTATTCAGTGGATTCACGTACCACCCAAAAATATTTTAAAAACTAAAAAAGAATTTTAGAGAACAAAGTATCATTTTGGCTTCCATAAAGAGATACTCAGTAATAAAATTGTTAAATTCAAAACCAGAAGAAATTCCACCAATCAACACATCCAGAATATACCAAATAAACTGTAAGGATTATGAAAAATTCTACGTAGAGCAAACTGAAAGAAACCTAAAAACCAGAGTCAAAGAACTTCTTAGAAACATCAAATTGAAAGAGGCAGAGAAGTTAGAAGTAGCATTTAATATCATAAAGAGATTGAGAGTGAGCGAAAACCTTATCTGAAAAACAAAAACTTAGTTAAATGTAGAACTTGGTTCACTAATAATTGAAATTTTGTGAACAGTGAAGTTGATCATATTAACTGAACATGTTATGGTTACATTACCTCACTTACTTTTGGAAACTTAGAACATGTTTCAGAAATGTTCTTTGCCATCCTGAGCTAACAACAGATAAATTGCAGTGGCCGAAATGTTGCACTTGATAGTTTGTATGGCTTTGCATAACGTTGGCTATACTGTGGTTATGACATTGCAAGAGTGGCTAGTAATCAACAGCTGATTATTTGCCTTTCTCTCATGTTCAATTTGCATACAAAATGTACGTATGTAGCAAACTTCAATTGATAATAACTCAGCATACACATTGCTACCTATGTAGAATAAATTACTATGGATGCTTATGGACTTACATGTACTTCTCTTTTCCAAAAATTTCCGAGTCCTTCTTAACATTTCCAATGCCTATTAAGTTCACACCTTGCCACAAAGGATTTTCACTTCATGAACCTTTACTTGATGACTGACATTCATTTTGAAACATTATTGTATTTCAAATAAAATAGGTTAAAAAGAATGACTCAATATGTATGCTAGAGATCCAACAACTGAAACATGTGGTTGGAAATAATTACATTCAGAGAGTTCCAGTTCCAGTTCTGCTTCCACTTTGTCATCCAGCACTTGGAATGCTGACTTGTGATTGGCTTAGGAAGCGTCACGGGTGATGCTTTTCATCTGCTTTTATGCAAGGGTACACATAATTGCTAGTTGTCAAGTGCAACATTTCAGCTGTTGGGGTAAAGCTGATGTAATTGCGTTGTCTCATGCTCTCTTAATGATGGAGGTCACTGTGGTAATGATATGAACTTGCTTAAGTTATCTATCGGCAGGAGATCAAAGTTCATAATATCCCACATTGAGCATTTAGTTGGGTATGTTGTTGCTCTGAGGAGGCTGACTTCCAGAATAACATTAGGATGGTTGTGCCATAAGTGCATTGCTAGAGCTTATTTTCCCATCTGTATTTAATCCATCAGAGGTATTTTTTAATTCAGTTTTCAAGATTTTTGTCCCTAAAAACAGACTACAGAAATACTTCTGCTGCATAAAATATAGTGGAAAAATAAGCCAAGCCTTAGCAGCACACTTTTAGAACAACCACCATGATATAATTCTAGAAGACAATCTCCTCAAAACAGCAAGATATCCAACTGAACTCTCAGTATTGTCACCGATGGTATTGTTGTGCTGTCGTGACAAGTCGGAGCCAGGCACGTGGGCAGGAGAGAAAGAGAGAGAGAGGCTCCAGAGCACTCAGTCTATTGTTACCGAGAAATTTCTTAGAAGGTCTACGGCATCCTAGAAACAATGACTGGGAGGTATAAATACTGGCAAAGTGTTAGAAGCAGCAGTTTTGTGTTGGTTATTGCGACAGATGACAACAGCAGTGTATCGCAGTGATTTCTTTCATTTGTTTTCATGCAGCAAAACACCGAGTCAGCCTTGAAGATAGCCGATTTTCAATTTCACGTCTTTTTTACTGCACCAAAAGTTATTTTAGATTTCTGCAAATCAGGTTTCCAAATCTACGTAACCCACACAGTCAAGTATGGAAAAACATCTGCATTACAAAAAATAAGGACTGAATAATGAACTTCAATCTCCTGGCATCGGGCAAGTTTAGCAAGTTTGTCATCACTGGAGATCTCTCCATCAAGAGAGAATGAGATGACAACTACATAAAACTAGTCAGTTGTTAGCTGAGGATGGGAGTGACATTTCCAAAAACAAATTTTTATTTTTCAGAAGTGACTGAGGTAGCATAAACATAACAAATGTTAATTAATGCAACTTGGTATTTAACATTTTCCAAAGAAGCAATATGCAAATTTTTAAGGAAATCCCTCCATACAAAACTGCACTTAATTGGTAAATTTTTATTAATTTTTATTTTTTAAAAAATTACTATTAACCATTTTAATTAAAATATAAAAGAAATTCTACTCCACAGTTTCATTAGAAGCCCAATAGAAGAGGCTCAAGACTCCATAGGGTACACTTCAAATCATCCAGGCAGACCAAGTAGCTGATGATGCAGACGTATGCAAAATATATGCACTATGTAAGTAAAAGTTAGTGGAGCTATAATAGCTAATTATATTTTGACTCAATGTTACTCAAAAAATACTATATGCTTAGGGTACCTGAATCAATATAAAATGTGAATCTTGAATTTACTGAGAATAGCTTATGAAGTCCTCTTCATTCTGAATAATTTTGTGTAACTGGTAAACTATAATAGACAAAGTTTTACACATAACAATTTTAAAGCACATAATTTATACCAAATAGATTTTTTTCTGCCATTAATTACATTCAAGATATTTATTTGTTGGTTTGAATTTTAAAATATGCACATATTTTTCATGCAGCAAGTGGCTTTACATTTTTTCTCATAGTCATGCAAAAAGCATATTAAGACCATATATAGCGATCTGCCTTTTAAAATATTGACCACCACTAAGACTATTGCATTTTCTTGTACCTACTACAAAATTTATAATGAAACTACTTCTACCAATTTTACCTCAATTAAGTAGATAGAAGAATAAACTTTGGTAAGAATTAATACTTAATTAATTAATTATTATAACAACACTATTTTCAACACTTCCAAGAAAGGAATTCTGTAAGAATAATTTGTGGACAGGCAAGTGCAGAAACATGAGAATGCTAGGTATCAGATTTTTATGTAACACATTAATCACATCTCAGATAAAAGTGCCATTTTGCAACTCATTTTGAACAAACTTAAGAAATAGTTACTGTAGCATATCACTGTTCTACTTTAGTTATGGGTCAAACTATGAAACATTACCTGAGGTAGTAACTCTTTGTGTAGTGCAGGAGAAGTTATTTCAAGAACTTGCAGACTTGATACCAACTCCTCTGCTGCAACTTCAGAAATCATTGCCGATGGGTCTAAAAGGAAAAGATTTTATGTTAACCAAATATACATTCACTAATTAAAAGGCAAACATGTTACCAAATGTGAGGCTACTCACCAAATGTTGATGGATCAACACTACTTTTCAGATGACCAATCATCACTTCCCATAATTTTGGTAACTGCTCTGGTAAATCTTTGCCAAAATAACTACTTATTGCTGTTAGAGCAAATGATGCTCCTCTCCTCTGTATGCGATTTTGTTTCTGTACCTGAAATAAAAAGAATACATTTGAAGTCATTTAAACAATAGTCTAAATCTGTACATAAATGAATAGCTTAGGCATAAAAGATAGCACACATCATATTTCAAGAGATTTAGTAAAAAGTTATCAAGCAATTACCACAGAGAAAACCTCATGTGGGTTTGCTGCCTGTTGAATTAAATTAGTAACTTTATGAAACTTCCAATATCAGATACCATATTGCACTTAATTAGCTTACTCTGCCCAAAATGTCAATTATCACCTAGGCTAACAAATGTACACTAGAACAATGATTAGAATTCAAACTTTTCCAACATAAAGTATACTTCCAAAATTCTATTTTTATGTTTCTGTTTATGTTTCTTTACCAATTTACTTCTATTTCCTTTAGTTAAGTCTTAACTAACAGCTATATAAACTGTCTAGACACAGGCTTATTTCCCATAACATGCATTTCTTCTTCAGTGTAATTACCGATTTTCAAACAAGTCTACTCAAAAGCATTGTTTTCATTTCTGTCATCCTGGCTACTTGTTGCTTGCAATCAAAATTCAGTCAGAAAATAATCTGACAAATCAATAAATTATAATTAATGACTAAACTTCACTAATCTTTGATATTATATATTATGGATCTAGTTACCAAGAACCATTTGCATCTTCAGCCAAGTTATTCATTACTGTTATTACTTATGCTATGTAATAGACTGTTTTTTTCTTTCATTACCAACATTAAAACAAACTTCTTGACAGAGTCCATTGGGGGTATTTAAAAATTCATTATACAATATCTAGTTTTCAAAAATATTTTCCTCAAACCATCAAATTTATGGGTGCATTTAATTGCATTAATAATTTTACCTTTTTATCAACAAGTTTTTTTTTTTTTTTTTTGGTCACCAAGCGGCAGTAATGATAACACTAATAAATAACTTAGCTGAAGAGTCAAATGATGAATTTGTGAAACTAGTCCCATTATATAATCCCCCAGTCTGAACACCAGTCATATTTATCTGTACATGGCTTAGCATAAATAAATAAAAATATGTAATATCAAAGATAAATTAAGCTTAGTCACTAATTATAATTTATTGAATTATATTGCTTCACTGTTAATAGCTTCAGTTTTTTTCTTTTACTAAAATAACAGATTATTTAATTCTGACATATTTTTAACAAAAGAGTTTGCAGTGGCAAAAGTTATATCTAATTTAATATTTAGTGATGAATGCCCCTTGATGGTGAAAAGGAGAATGATGGAAACCTGTCTACATCAATTGGAAGCCATCATTTTGAGATACTTATTTGCTCATGCATGCATGCAGATGAACACATGTGCACACAGACACAGCATTTTCTTTTTTCTTTATTTGTTCATCAACTTTGTCTCCTTTAAAGTAATCCCCTCAGATGCAATAAACTTGTGCCAACACTTTTTCCAATCTTGTAAGCACTCCTGGAACTCATTTTTCGTTACAGTATTTAGCTCCTTCAGCATTAAATTTATTGGGAGTCGATTAATGACACTAAACAACACTTACTTTTAAATTTTCCCGGAACTAGTTTCAGAGGCCTTCCCTCTATCTTCAGCCGGACATCGACTGGTTCTCATTGGTGTAGCTGGCAATATTTTGTCATCGGTCTCCTCTGGTGGCGGTTCGAGGAACTTGCTGAACAAATCTTTCTGGGGGATGTCGAAATTGAATACTTTGTTCCTATTTTTTGAAATAAAGATTTGTTCCCATGTCAGTTTCTTTGACAATTTTCTATACTCACGCCGTCTCCTGACCTGGCATTTAATTTACTGAAAACAGTCTTGTTCGGTAATGCAAATTTTGATAGTGTTTTGTATTTGTTTATATTTGTGTTATATCCAGTTATTAACATTAACATTAATTAACGTTAATTAACATATTAACATATTAACATTTTATAAATAACCTGATGATGGGAGCGATGCACATTCCCGAAACGTCAATATCTAATCATCTTTTCACCCGGCTTGTTGCCTGAGAACAAAGTGAGCGTATTCATCGCCAGGAAAGCTTCAGGTCTTATTCTGATGCAATTTCCATGAGTGGTTGTGCCATAATTTTGGCCAACTTCTTTGATGGTGATTTGGCAATTTTCTAGAACCACTTTATTTACTTCTTCGACATTGTCATCAGTAGAGGTGGGATTTGTATGTAAATATATATTTTACATATTTTTAGGTATATTACTTATTCTTGTGATATTACATATTTCTATATTTTATTATATTTAAGTGTGTAAATTTCTCTATATATTCTAATCCAAAGCCATGTGGATACTGCTCCTTGCCACAATAGGGAGATTAAGATGACTGACAGATATTGAAGAACAAGGAATGACCATTGTCATGTTAATAACTAACAACTACGTAACTAAACTTGTTAAAACACTTGCTTGCATACATCCGTACCGCACAAAACTTTTGTACACAAATACAACAGAGGAAAGCAGAGTTGTCTGTTATCGTAATATAAACTATCTTTTGCTGACCTATTGATTAAGGGTAGGCCAGCTCACTAGATTTCTGCTGAAGATCATTTGTCAAGAACTAACACACAACCTATACAATGAAACTGCTGTAAATTCTGTGCTCAATACTTTTCATTTCTTGTACTTAGTTAAAATTCACAATCAAAGTGGGTAAGTGAACAGTGTACTTCAGTTCTCTCAAGTGTGAGTATGGCACCTGTCTCATCTTCACTGTCTTCAAAATTAAAATCATGAACTGCAATTGACGAGTGCTTTACGACAGCAAAATAGTCATTTGTTAAGATTGGACCAAACATATAGGATGCTCTATGAAATCCCAGCTTACAGAGCATTAAAGAAGTGCACTGCATAGAAAAAATAAACAATTACGTCAACCAACAAAGCAAATGCTTCTAACACAGATGAAAGATTCTTTAACTTCAATTAATCCTTTCTATAAGGATTTGTGTAGTGCAATGATTGCTGCTAATGTTCCATGGTACAAGATTCAAGTGCCTAAATTCAGATCTTTCTTGGAAAAATACTGTAAGCAACATATACCTGACCATTCAATATTATGCAAAAACTATTTGCAAGTCTGCTATGATGAGATAATGAACAGCATAAGAGAGTACATAGGAGATTCTTTCATATGGGTTGCAGTTGATAAAACTGATTCTAAGAGACGTAACATAGCAAATCTCGTGGTAAGAAAGTTGGAACCTGACAGCATTTCTAACCCGTGTTTAATCTACTACAAAGAGCTGGACCATACAAATCATTCAACTATTGCAAGATTTGTGAATGATGGGCTAAAAGTGTTGTGGCCAACTGGAACTCAAAAAGAGAAAGTGTTAGAGCTATAGTATGATGCAGCACCATATATGTTTAAAGTTGCAACTGCTCTGGGGGTATTTTAACCCAATATGCTCCATTTGACGTGCTTAGCTCAGGTTTCCAACGAGTCGCTGAAGTTAAAGGAGTTAATTATTATACAAATATAACTATTTGTAAAAAAACTTCACTTATCTTAAGAAAATGTCAATTTTTCTTATTAGTTTGAATTAGTTGAGATCGATTTCACGAACCCTTGCTCGAGTCTTCAGTCAACACACTTGGTCGTCAAGGATAAAGGTTACTATGATACTATGTTTTTTCAGTATTACCAACATCTGAAAACGAAACAAACTTTAACAGAATCAACTGCTGGTATTTCAAAATTCATTACGCAATGTTTATTTTTTAAAATAAATATCTTTTCACAAACCATTAAATCTATCGGAACATTTAATTGTTTTAATGATTTAACTTCAGGATTTATTTCATGGTTAAATGACAAAAAATGATCTGCTACGGCCAATTGATCAGTTTGTTTATACTTAATGTAATGAAAATGTTCTTTCGTTCTGGTTTCCAAATTATGTTTCGTCTTACTAATATAAACCTGATCACAATCTAAACTAAATTGATAAATACCAGATTTTTTATAATTAGAAATTTCATCTTTTTTAGAGAAATGTGGTAAATTTTTAATACTATATTTATTCTGAGGAACTAAAGTTATACCAAACTCTTTAAAAACTTTTTGAAAGTGTTTATTAACCCAAGGATGGTAAGTAAATTTTTTAAAATTATAATCGTCTTTTATTTGTTTAAGGGTAGAAATGGTAGGACATCTACTCCTACATTTATGCCTTCATGGGAAGAGTTTCTTTTTTATAGAAAGTGCGGAATGGCAAAATAGTTTGTGGTAAGATTTTGCATGCAATAAGAAAATTCAATATGCAAAGACCTTAGTCAACTTACGTGAGTGAATATGACAGTTACCAAGGAGAGGAACATGCACTCTTAGTAGGAAGATTGAAGGAAAAGCTGCTGGAAAATAGTGATGACCATAACATCAGTGAGTCGGCTGTTTGCCTCAGTTTCAAAATCTGCTTCCAAACAACAAGAAAACCAAAACCCTTTACAGATGGTGAATTTATAAAGGAGTGTATCACCATAGCAGAAGAACTGTATCTGCAACAAGTCCAGGAATTTGAGGCCATAAGTTTGTCACCTTCGACTGTGGCCCATTGTGTGCAAGATTTAAAAGACGATGTTCAACTGCAACTTCTGGACCTATGTAAATCATTTACACATTATTTCTTAATTGAGTGATAATAAAAGAAATGTTAAATTAAAACAATTACATAACTATATCCTTCACATTACAATTCAATTATTAATGTTGCACAGTCAATTGTGCATTTAAATTGCTAGACTGGCATTCTACCACTGCTCTGATGGCTACGGAGTTCATGGTAGACTATTCCGGCGTGCACGACCTACTGTACACACTGTGCACCGAGATGGTGGCTGCTGATTTAAACTATCCCTAAAGACACATCTAATTAACCAGCCAATTCAAGATTTCTTAGCTAATGACTGTAAATAATTACCTTTATTATATATAAGCTCTTCTTGTAAATTTATATTATTTCTTGAAAATCCTTATATTTTATTAGGGTTCTTACATTTTTAATAATGTAAATATTTTATTTTCGGTTTGACATGTAAAAGTTGATTGTAATTCTTTTTACAAAACCATTTACTGGATCAATAAACATTATGCCTAAGATCTCTCAGTTTCCATATGCTAGACAGTATCATGCTATAGCTTCCCTCTCCTTTCTGTTGCATATTTGTACATATTTTTATATTCTTGCTTCTATTTGAACTAATTCATTAAAACCACTAACCTTTTCTCCTCCATCTCAACCAACATTGTTTGTCATTCCATATCTAAATATAGAGTACACATTCTTCCATTCTCTCTGTACCATACTTTAACCCATACAACATCTAATCTGCTGGCCAAGTTATCCCTTATACTGCTTAATTTCCACTATGGATTACTATAATGGACTGATAATTTTAGCCTTTTAAAGTAAGCATTAAAATTTATATCCAGATTTGTAATGTAATATTCATTCACTGTGGGAAAAAATTGCACAGAAAACATGGCTTCGCAAAGAATTGCAGAAGCATTAAAAATATTTGTAATATTTAAAAATGTATGTCATAAAGATGTAATAGTACACTTACACTATCTTCCACAGCAAAAAGCTCATCCAGCGGTATATCAGAGATCGGAGGTCGACCAGGACCACGACCAGTAGCAGAGTTGGAACGGCGGAAAGCAGCACGTTCAGCAGACTGCAAAAGAATAACCGTATTTGTTTATTATAAAATTTTAAAAATGTGAAAATTTACCATGACCCAAACAGTTCATAAATACAGCCTTTAACATCTTTAACTGGCTGAAATCTTAATCTTCAGCTGTGACAAAATTTGAGAGTTACAAAAATATTTCCTATCCTCAGCAAAAATCATCGATCTCTCCTTTTGTTTAGCTGAAAGCCTGGACGTTGGACCAACTGGTTACATGTACTATAGACGTGATGCACACACATGAAAAGTTAAAGCACAGTAATAAACCTAAACAATCACAAACCTAATTACACAAAGTAAGACATGCTGGCATACATAGGCTAGATAGGTAGGTATTCATGAATAACAATATGCAATGTATTTATCCTGCAATATATTTAGATTGTTTGTTATTTCAGTAATCATTAAATATAATTTGTTTAGCATGCCATCAATAAACACACACACACGGCCAGTGAAAAATAATTAATTTCCATTAATTAACCTAATAGTGGTTAACTATAAAGCCCGGGCCTTAAAGTACTTACATGTAGTAAGTCGCCATTAAGGTAGTTGTCTCAAGTGTTTATGAGAACTCCTAAGTGGTTTACCGGGAAATATGAGTCAGTTGGAGAATTTAATGTCATATCGGCACGTTGGCCATAGTAGCACAATGGTGGTGCGGCTGGACGGAAACCAGAAGATCCGTGGTTCAAATCCCGGCTATGGCATTGAATTGTTCAGTCTGACTCTACGTTTCCACAATTTAGCCTACACACGGCCAGTGTGAAAAAATAATTTCCATTAATTAACCTAATAGTGGTTAACTATAAAGCCCGGGCCTTAAAGTACTTACATGTAGTAAGTCGCCATTAAGGTAGTTGTCTCAAGTGTTTATGAGAACTCCTAAGTGGTTTACCGGGAAATATGAGTCAGTTGGAGAATTTAATGTCATATCGGCACGTTGGCCATAGTAGCACAATGGTGGTGCGGCTGGACGGAAACCAGAAGATCCGTGGTTCAAATCCCGGCTATGGCATTGAATTTTTCAGTTTGACTCTACGTTTCCAAAACACTGATTTTACCTAATTTGATATGGAACATTCCATTTGTAATTTAATGACAAAAATATTGCATTTTTTGGTTCAACTGTACCTTTTCTTACTGATACAGGCCTAAGGAAAGCATATTTGGAGTGTGTGTGTGTTTTTACGGGGCCCAACTGCAGCGGTTATCAGCACCCTTTAAAAATCATTCATGGCAAAAGCCAGATATAAACAGTTCTTAAACTTAATAAAAGTGTAAATAAAGTCACAAAAATACATGTACACAATCAAAACAAAAATAAAATAAATAGAAATGCAAGGCCAAAAGGCATAAAAAAAGATTCTACACTAAATTCTAAATTCCAACCTAGAAAAGTACTTGAAAATCTTCTCCACCCCTTTGTTGTCATCTGCCAGCATCTATGCAAAGCTGACCGGCAGCTGCAGAGACGTTTGAAGGTGTGCTAGGTAAAAACACTCTAGCAACACATGACAGACAGATAAAGCTTCATTGCAAAACAGACAAACTAGAGCAGTCTCTCTTCTAAACAAAAAACTAGCGTAAAAAAGCAATAGCCAATGCGCAACCAAGTCAATATCACTTCCTCTCAACAAGATGGACGACAGGAAGTAACTCGGGGTATCAGAAGTTCCTTCAATGTCCTAAGCATATTTCCTCGGAGAGCGGACCACTCATCCTGCTAGCTGCACTGCACGGCTCTCCACAATACAGTTCTAAAATTTTCCGATGTAACAGATGGTACTCTAACCATGGGTTCCGTAGTAGCTGTCTTAGCTGCTGAATCTGCCATTTCATTCCCCGGCAAGCCAATGTGACCAGGAATCCATGCACACCACCACGCTAATGCCGGAAGCATGTAAAACATGGAGGGCATCCTGGATACGCTGCACAATAGGGTGGTAGTTGTACAGCTGCCGAAGGCTTTGAAGTGCACTGAGGGAATCACTCAGGATTAAGCAGTCCCCCATCTTTCGTCGATGTACATGTAAAATGGCCTGGTATATTGCATAAAGCTCTGCAGTATAAATGGAAGTGCTAGTATGGAATCCGAATGAACCGGCCTTAAAAATGGAAATCCGTCGACTTGAGAAGCACAGATCAATATAGCTTGATAATCATTTTTAAAACCGGTTTCCAAGAGGAGCTGAACTAATTATCCAGCTCAAGTTGTGAGTGAGTGAGTGTGTAATGTTTTAGGGCCCGTCAACAACAAGGTCATTTGGGCCCGAAGTCAACTCTAAAAACTAAGTTGCAACCCAGCTATGCATTATATTTTTCACTCTGACTCAACCTTTCAAAAGCATATTTATCACATATTAACATACACCACTTCCTAGGATTTACACAGATTTTTAATTCATATTTTATGCTAAACAACACTAACTATAAACTTAAAATTCTCTTATTACCAAAGTTTCTAGTACACCAGATTATTGCTAGTTACTGGACTACAATTTTAAATCCATTTTTGTGTAGCCTGGTGAGAAAGGGATCCATGAATGGAGTTAAGAATAGATACACAGAGTAAGTTTTGGTTAATTTGTTATACCAATTAACATGACATATTTCGTCCATAAGCTTAAGTTGCATTTATACGTGATTGGAGGAATTTAGTAACAGTGACATCAAAATTAAAGTCAACACACTCATGGATAAAGCAGAATATACAAGGAACAAAAAGCCATACTCCACATAGCAGAAGAAAATGGATATAACAAAACGTCTGGTGTTTATGAAAATTAAAAAGGCTAAACTTAAGAAAACCATTAAGGAAGCAACCACATTCACTAAAGAAAAAGAAATAAACAGCTTATTCAGTGGATTCACATATCACCCAAAAACATTTAATAAATTCAAAAAAATCTTCAAGGAACAGAATATCATCTTGGCCTGCAAATAAATACTCGGTATTAAAATTGCTAAATTCAAAAACAAAAGACGAAATCCCACCAATTAATAGATTCCGAATATACCAAATAAGTTGTAAGCATTGTGAAAAATGCTACATAGGTCAAACTAAAAGAAACCAAAAAACCAGAGTCAAAGAGCACTTTAGAAACATCAAACTGAAACAGTAGCATTTCATTTTTGGAACAAAAACAATGACAGAGACCCAAATCCAAAATTACTAAAGGGGGTGATAAACAAAAACAAATTGATGTGGCAGAACATATTCTTATGGACAAATAAGGACAGAGTAATGAACTTTGAAATCCCACCTGTAGATAATATGAAAAAGAAGTTAATAGTTCCACCACCAGAGAGAGAGAGAGAGAGAGAGAGAGAGAGAGAGAGAGAGAGAGAGAGAGAGAGAGAGAGAGAGAGAGAGAGAGAGAGAGAGAGAGAGAGAGAGAGAGAGCAGATGACAACAGACAATAGTTGGACCAAGGTTGAAAATGGATGTAATGGCTTCCGAAATTATCCCTCCACAATATAAAAATGTAAGCAACGAGGTGTTAAAAACTGACAATAGTTTTTTCAATTAAAGCTGCATACTTATAATGCAATAAGCCGTAATGCTTTATCATGATCATTTTGAAATTATGTAGCAGTTGATTGTACACACAAAGCCATAAAAATATCTTCTTAGTCTAAAATAGTAAAAAGGCCTTCTGTACATTTTACAGGCAAACCATAAAAGCTGCCAATTTGATATTGTAAGGAAGTTATAATTAAGCATTAGATTGGAGTTGAAATAAAAGCAGAACTCACCCGTTGTTGATTGAGCAATGTCAGAATGCCAGTATGATTATTGGTTAAGTGTGTAGGGGTTCCATTTCTGCTGCCATCACCTGTACTTTCTGCTCCACTATCACTGCTTGGTCCTTCACCAGGATTTTGCTGTAAAGTAATCATTAAAGTTTTTAAATTCTTATGTAATCACATAGTTCCGTTTAAATGGTACCCAATCCTGTGATTTTACGAATCAGAAACAGCACCTGCAGCTTATCTCTAGCATTGCCTTTTCACACTTTAATTTTCAATGCAGCCACACCATACATAATAGGGCAAAAGATTTATAATTATAGATTGCCATTTAAGCTGCAAGTATTTAATTTTGCAGAAAAGGGAATGGACTCAAGTATGCTGGGATAGAGTTTAATTACTATTGGACAACTAAGAATTGGAAAACAAGAATTCCAATAATAAACTGTGCTGAATTAAATGTTGCAAATAAAAGTAAAGGAAGCACAAACATGGATTTTCAGATGAGCTTAGTGGACCAGATGCTTTATGTAAAGACTTGATATTACTTATTACACAAATAAAAATATTTGTTACTTATAATCCACTTATCTTAAGAAGTTTAAACATCAACTTCTTAAGATAAGTGGATTATAAGTAACAAATATTTTTATTTGTGTAATATTTATTACTCCACTGTAACTAGCTTCAATTTTTCTGTGTAATTGATATTACTTTCTTCTCGGGCAGCCAGCCAGGTGAACAGATGGCGTATTCGTCGCCAGGAAAGCTTCAGGTCTTATTTCGACTTGATATTAGTTGCAAAGAGAAACAATGATCACTCATTTGTGATTATGCTTAGTAAAGAAAGATTTTCTGTTATGCACAATCAAAAATGCAATTGTGTATTCTATACAATACACCATTGTATACTATGTATACAATGTATAAAGACTAAAATTGAGTCATACCTTTTAAAACTGTAACTTCAATCATGTGAAGTGACGTGAGTGAAGTTACAAGTTTAAAAAGCTATGACTCAATTTTAGTCTTTATACATGAAATTAGCTTCACTGTTAATAATGCTTTTATTTATAACTATTCAAATTATGTATACAATATATCGAGATTTAACTGTATTGGAACACCACAGTGAAGCGAAATAATTATTAATTTATAGATGAGTCATATTTATTATACATCATCTATAAATTAATATGTATGTAAAGTTTCTTCCAGGCTTGTACGCCATGGTCAAAAATTAGGAATTTCTCCTAATGTTTCGCTCAAGACTGCTGAGCATCCTCAGAGGACCCAATGAAGAGAAATTCCTCATTTTCGACCACGGCTACAAGCCCGGAAGAAACTTTAATTCTAAAGGATGTTGGCCGCCAAAGCCTGCATTCATCATGATAAAACAAACCAGAAAAATTCATATGATGTTTATAATCACATTAGCTACAAAAAAAGCTCTACCTTTGTGACTTTTGAAAGGAAAATTCTAATGAATGTAGTTAAAGCTGCTAGTTTTGTATAAGAACATAAGAAAAAATTAATAACCATTGAGTTGCTTAAGTATCTGTATGGAACTGATAACCTGTATATAATCTATGCCAATACAATTTTTAGAGCCATTTAATAGAATATCTCAACAACGTTCAGCTCTCATCAGGTTTAAAGCCAACAGACATGTTGGTTAATAAAGCATTAAGATGACCATCACCAATTTTATGGCATCTGATAACTTTGATCTAAAGAATAAGGTAGCAACCATAAGTGTTCTTAAATTTGTTGAACATGCAGTCCAATTACCGAAAAGTTTATTATCAAGAGCTTTAAGACTAAGCTATTTAACTGAATGGCTGGTCTTAAATGTTGTTACATGGGACTATGAACTTCTGATGATTCTGCTGATAAACTTGATTTATCTACTAATATTTCTTCACATGAAAGATGGTATGTTTATCACTATTATTTATATAATTAACAGAAACACAGTGTGTTTCACTTCATGGTCTAGCTCAACATTAACAATCACCCAAAAAAATACATCAGGACTTCAATATTGCATGGTGTATCTTTAAATTACTTATGCAATTACTATCACAGCAATTTTTCTGTTAAATTTTACTTTGATAGTCATTCAAATATTTGTAACTGATTAAAAGTAGTTTACTTGCTCTTTTTTGCAGTCTTTATGTAATGTTTTCCTGTCTTTAGTTTCAATTTTAACAAAATAGAGAAGAAGTTGGCTGAGTCTAAAATAGAATGGTTACTTTTAGAGTATGATTGAAAATTTTCTACCTTTTAGCTATGCTCACACAGAGATTTCTGCTTAAGTGCATGTCTTTCAAATAGCCTGAAGAGCCCCTACATCTTAGTGCATGTTTTATGACAATGTCACCTTTTGGCAAATACCCAAGAATGACATTAAACTTTATACAGTTCTCTAGAGATACAACATACATCTCAAATATTTCACTTAAAGCATCAATCTGCAAAGCACCTTTATAACTGCATTTGTTATAATTACTTGTTCCACGATTATGTTGCATTTGCAAGCTGTACAAAGCTTCAAAATGTGTGCATATTTAATTTCATAAAGGAGTGAGTGAGTGTGTGGTGTTTTAGGGCCCGTCGGTAACAAGGTCATTTGAGTCTTGGAACAAATTTTTGGATGCTTTCTTTGGCCCTATTTGTGATATTACATGGCCTCCTTTTACGATTGTTTCCCATTAAGCAAGTTCCCACATAGTCTAATACTATATCTCATTACACGAGAGCTATTCATAAGAAAGCTTCAGCTTTCATATAGTGTGCCTAATAGTATAGATAATGGTACACTCTTGTGGTGGAATGCACCTTGAACCAGTACACTGCGAACAGCTGAGAATCAAGATCATGTCTTTGTTCCTTTGTGAGTTATGTGGTTCCAAAATGTGTGCAAATCACAAGTCCTTCCAGTTGTAAGTACACTCTGTAATACAATTTCTTGTGGCAAAAAATTGTAATGCTAGTGAAGATCTGCAATGTTTGGTTCATGAAAAGGTTAGAGAAAACAGCACATTATTTATCTCAGAGTTTTGTGTTCATTTTTCACAAAATGGTCATTAGGATTAGGATTACTATGGAGGGGATTTGGCACTGAAACCAGAGGTTTATTATACCTAAGCTCCAAGTGGGGCATCCCTGGGAGGAAGGAAGAGGCAAGAGGAGATAGAGAGCAGCCAACCCAAGGAGTCACGGTAACACTGAGACATCCACAGAAACTTCTTCTCTGAAAGAGACCACCAGATGAAAGATGATATGTAATGATAATGGAGGTGAAATTGGAGGGACAGGAAATTTGGGGGATGTAATTAATCTACCCAGCATTTACCTGGCGACATGGAAAACCCCCCAAAAAACCCATGGGTCAGGTAGGCTGGCCACGGGAATTGAGCCGGACCTCCCAAATGTGGGCCACAGATGAAACTGCCTGAGCCAACCTGCTCGATACAATAGTCATACTTTGTCTGTACAAAGTGATTACTAAAAATTTACTACTGGAAATTTAATGCCAGATGGGTACCTGAACTCCTTTCTAAAACACAAAGGCTCAGTGTATGGCAGCAGCACTGTCCTCTCTTTTATGTTACTTAGTAGAAGGTGATGCTTTCTTGACCCAATTGTGACAGGAGATGAAGGTACAGTATGTGAATACAAAAACAAAACTTCTATCAATGCACAGGGGCAATACTGCGTTACAAAAAAAAAAAAAAAACCCACAAAGTTCATCACTTTCCAGGAGGAAACTGGTAGCAACTGTACCCTGGAACAAAAGAGGAATTTTGCGAGAGAAAATTCTTGGAGAGAAATGCCACAGTTAGTGCTGAAAGTTACTGTAACATTCTAGAAAGGGGTGATCAAAAATATTGTGCCATGTTGAGCTTTGGTGTGATTTTTCTGCATGACAAACCTTGTATGCACGACAATGTACTGCAACCAATTTGTGATAGTTCAAGTGGAAAATACTGGATCTCCCTCCTTACAGCCCTTACTTGCCACCTGCAATTATCATCTGTTCATGCACATGAAGAAGGGTTTGGCGAAGCACTTTGCTAATGATGAAGAGTTAAAAACCAGCATTGTACATTGGCTTCAATCACAGACAGCAGAATTCTATGATTGTGTAATTTCAAAGTTCATCAAATGCTAAGACAAGTGTCTTAATGTGGATGGAAACTATATAGAAAAATAAATTAGTGTATAGTTTCAAGCTTTTGTAAAACAAATTCTAAAATGATTCAAATTTTTTATAAAAAAATAGTTACTTATGAATAGTCCTTGTAGAATGAAATTAACTGAAATAATTCTTTGTCTCAAGGTTGTTCCTGAATGGAGTTCATATTAAAGCATGTGCTATTTAATATTTTGGACAAGTAATGAATGTGACAATCTCACTTTAATTGAATATTCCAAAAGCTACGTAGAATTTTTTAAACTTTCTTTATATTTATTGAATAATATAATTTACTGAGACTAAGAATACATCTTGCACTACATCTGATGCATTTCCATTAGTTCATCCAATTAAAATATAATTTTTACTTTTATAGTAAAGTGTGCTTAGATCATCTCCCTTTTTTTTTTTTTGGTATATTTCTTCTAAACAAATACCCGTACTAGTTCTTTTCAACATTATCCTTATTACCTAATACTATACTGTTATGTCACTCTTCTACTAATTTCCATTTCATTTTTATTTTCCTCACCTATTTCCTTACATTTTATTCTAAATTTTGTAACTTATCCTTCTCTTCTTTATTACCTTACTTTCCCACTTTCATTTTTGTTTATTATCCCTTTCTCTACTACATCTTCAGACACTAGGATTGTCTTGCCACATGAAATAGTGTTTAAAATTTCTCTGCATTCTTTGGTTTCCTATACACTACTTAGCATCACTTTCCTTTTCTGTCTGCCACTCATCTTTTCATCCCGCCATATCCTAGCTACCTTATTTTGTTCATTTCTTCTCTCCACCCAGTAAGTGTATTTCTGCCGCTATCTTATTTAACCACCTGAACTCGTCATATACTACATCTTCTGCACTTTCACACCAGTATTTTGGAAACTACTCCAGTAACATTCTATTAATTGACCTTGTAAACTCCATGCTTTAAGACTAAGCGTTGGAGACTAAGACTAAGCTTTAACACTAAATGTTGTCATACTTAATCTTTGTTACCTGTCAGCATTCTCCTCCTTTCCCTTTTCTCCTGATCTATCTCCTAGTATACTGACCTTTTGACATAGCTTCCTGTAAAGCATTCTTCACCTCTTTTCCTTCCTTTCCCTTGTTGCCACATTTTGTTCTTTATACTGATGCAGAGTCTGCTGATGTTCTGCATTCGTCAACAAGTTTAAATTTCCTTGGTTCAATGCGCATGAGGTAACAATCATCGGTTTCGCATTCTGCCAAATTGCTGTTTATTTGTAATATAAAATTCCGTATACATGCCAATTTCTTTTATTTATGTGCAATTCTTTTGTGTTCTATTAGCCTTTTTAATAATTCTCTTTGTTCATAGACCAAGTTTCTTGGTGTAAATTTGAGTTCCTTTCAGATTCTTTGGCTGTTCTCTTGCCTCAAAAACTATTTGTGTACATGTAAATTTTGCTAATATTTTTCTTCTCCCATTTCTCTTCAAAAACGGAAAGCACCACAGATCTCATATTCTCTCCATCTCCACTCCTAGTCATCTTTCTAAAGATCTTATACTTCATGACTAATATCCTTTTCCTGAATGTTCTTAAATTCCTGAAACCACCATGGTGCATCTTTAGTTTGTATCACTTCTTTTTACTGTTAGGAATTCTCCCATAATTTCCTCTTAATTTGTTACCTAATATGTTTTCTTTATTATCTTTGTACAGCCCAATACTTTGTTCCAGCAAATTTTCTAGTTCATTAAATTCTCTTTGACTATTTGTCTTTAGTTGCCATGCTCTTTGTAAACGTTTTGCTCTTACTTGTGGAAGCAACTTCAACACACGTCCTACTGCTTGATTAGTAGGTACTCGTGCTTTATTGAATGTTCTCACAATTCTTTTTGGGATGCTGAGCTGCATAATAAATGTGACTGCTTGATTAGTAGGTACTCGTGCTTTATTGAATGTTCTCACAATTCTTTTAGGGATGCTGAGCTGCATAATAAATGTGTTGGAAGTATTTCATTTTAAACCATTGCTAGTACACCAACTCTTTAATTAATTAATAGTTTTGTTCATATCATGTTATAATTCCTCAAATTTACAGCCACTTAGCAAGACAGAGGTGTCATCTGCTGTCATTTTCATATACAACTGTTTATTCCCTTTAAGCAGTTTGGAAGTTTATTAGTGTATATTGTATTAAAGAAGCCCAAAACATTTCCTTACGGGACTGCTATTTTAGTATCTGATTTAATTGGGCAGTTCTTTGGTTAATTATGATATTTTGCCTTCAAATTTTAAGACAAGTTTTCAAACCATCTTAATTCAGTACTCTATGCCATATGAACTAATTTATTTAATAATATGTCATGACAAATGCAGTCAAAAGCTATAGAGTTATTGTATTAGAAAGACTGTCTTCTTGATTTTCATCTAACATTTTAGAAACATCATTTATTAAATTTATTAGAGCAGATATTTTATCAATTTACCTTGGAACCCAAGTGGGAATTGTTTAGCAAAAACAAAAACACCTGGAATGTCAGTGCCACAAAAAGTTGAAGGTAAAGACTTTTAGAAACATGTTCTGAGCAATTTTCAAGATCCAGCTGCATAAAATCTGGTTTTAAACTCAAAACAGCTTTGAATGATAGTGGCAAATATAAAAATATCTGTCAATTATTAACTACTGTACAGCAATTCCTCAAATACAAAATATCTCATGTTACATTTTCATTAATCAGAACAAAATGTGGTTTTAATATTTTTAAAGATGCACTAACTTAAATATAGTTTGGAGCAAGTATAAACAATAAATCAATAATTGTCATACCTGTATCCTGGGTGTAAATTCAGGATCAGACTTCAAAAATGTGCAAAGATTTGATATAATTTTTGAATTTGGACAAGGTGTTCTGCTGGCACAGAGTTCCATTAATCTTGCAAGATGATCAGCTGCAAGACTCTGAAAAAAGAAAAGGTACTAAATGTTATGTTAAACAAATTTAGGAAAGAATTTGCTGGCATTCTTGCATTAAAAGTCTTACCTGTAATTGTTCAGTTTCTTCTTTCTTTATTGACTCCATTAAAGGCTTAATAATAGGATTTAATTTCTCTGGCAAACATTTAAGCATAGTCACAGCCCCAGCAAGAGCAGCTTGAGTCCTAAGTAAAAAATAAATCTTAATTTCATTATAGGAAATAAGAACAATAAGCTGTATCTATGTTGTATTCTACCTGTATTTCTTTTTTAAAGTACATACTCCATACTTCCATCCTTTCATTTGCTTCAAATGTTGGTTACATCCGAAGTAAACAGAATTTTAATTGGGATATAAACAGTTAATGAAAATATTTATAAAAATCTTGCAGTGCTTTAAGAAAATAAGAATGTAGAATACTGCAAGAATCAATACATTATTCTGTGTATTGCACTTATAAATGGGAAAAAGTATATTATAAGAACTCGCTAGTAAATAATCTTAAATAATTTCCTATCAAAATTATGTTAAACAGTTCTCTGAAAAATATATAAACTGACTTCATTTTAAAACATGGTCACATTACAGCAAGTTGCCCAGCACTGCATTGTTTTCTAACTGCTTCTGTTCCCTGGACTTGCTAGCTCAGGGCCAATACCCAAAGTGTGAAATGCCTTATCCCTACAATCACCCCTTCCTCTTTCCTTCTATTTGCCAAATAAAGAAACAGGTAACATGTGCCACATCATTCAGGTTTTGTATGCAATGTCTTATGGGACGTAATCAAATGCATACTTTTGAACATGAGGTTTGGTTAGGAAAGTACAAAGAGGGTTAATGACACAAGAATATGAGTGATGGACATAATGACAATGCTACTTAAACAATTCATTTTGACACTGGATGAGAAACCACTGTCTAACCACTGTACTGACCTTAATCAAACAAAGTTGACAAACACAGTTCTATAGAATTAACATGTTTCTTGTTTTGTTATCCAATAGTTGTTATACAGTGCAAGTATTTCCCTTATGCTGCTACAAACATTTAAATAATTTCTATACTGCTTCTCCAAAATAAATGTTAAACTTATCTAAAAGTATAAAAATTATTTGTGGTTGGTTTATTGACACTCGTCACTTACTTTTTCATATATTTATGAGAGACTAGTTTCAAAGGCCCTCATAAATATATGAAAAAGTAAGTGACGAGTGTCAATAAACCAACCACAAATAATTTTTATATTAATTTTGACGTCACTGTTACTAAATTCCTCCAAACACACATTATCTAAAAGTGTCTAGAAATTTTTACAATGTACATTGTCAGACAGTGATAGTCATAATGAAATTTACAGATTGGTATCCTTGTTGGTTTCTTTTTAAATATTAGTGTTTCTATGTCTGGCTGGAAACTAGATGAACTTACGCGTAGAACACACTGAAATGTTCATCTGAAATGTTACTGCATGTCTAGAAATATCACTCAGAACACTTCTAATGATTCCTCTAATACAGTAATTTATTTTTGTTTTGTATTATGCAGTTCTCCTTTCATAGCCAATTTTAAAGATGGAAAATGGTGCAGTTTGTTCTGTTCTATTTAGCTTTGCCAAATTTTTAATTTCTCCATAAATGCATCTATATAATCTGCTAACTTTATAAACATGTGTTTACCTTATAAGGTAATTATATACTTATTTTTGTTTATAAGACCAATGTTTCATTTTAAACTATTAAAACATAATGTTAATAATATTTTAAAGTTTGTTAAGGTGAAAAGTTGTTGTTTTCAAATGCTAGGCTTTGGCAATGAAGCGATTAGCTCTATTGCTCTCCAATATTTCTATGTAGTGGGTCCAGCAGATAGTCAACAATGAAGTGTGTTTGAAGATGTGAGCAAATGTCCACGAAATTAATTTCAATTAGAGAAGATAGAAGTATTGTCATCAACTTCTTAAGATAAGTGGAAAATAATCACTAAATATTTTATTTGTATAATATTTATTATTCAACTGTAACTAGCTTCATTTTCTGTGTAATTATAGACATGTGTTTATGCTTCTCACAGAAGTGTAATCTGTAAATAGATTTAGGGAGACAGGATCCATGTATAATAAGAACCAAAAGTAAATTGCCATGTTCTTATTGAGGAAAAACTATGAAATCTGAGAAAATTTAGAAAGGAATTCAAAGAAATCTCTTGAAAAAAACATGCAAAGGAATCAGAAATTTGGCAAACTTCAGCTTCGAATCTCAATAAACTTTTAAGATTAAAAACCTCTACAAAACTGTAGTTCAGGTATTGCAACCACACAATAATGGGAATAGAATTAATTTCTTTAATTAGGTGTGGGATAATGTTAATGATCACTGTTTCCATCCTGTTAATTTCTTTAGGGACGAAGTATGGTTGTATTTACATGGTCATGAAGAATTAATAATTGCTAATGGAAATTTTCTTAAAAGGAATAAAAGATATGTGGCAGCACAAGCACAATTTCCAACTTCTATGACAAATGCATACAGTATTGCAGTTATAATTTGCATGAGAAATATATGTTTGAATTTAACAGATTATTAATATCTGACACAGCAAGCTTCTCTATTTAAGAAAATTCCCATTAGACTAACCACAGATCCAAACAAAAGCTTTAAAGTTTGCTGAATGATTTCACGATCAACCTCATAAAGCAACATGGAAAGCACTACAAATGAAAGCAAATATAAAAAAGTCACAAATATCTCCATTAGCAAACAAATTAAATTACCCAGTTCATATAATTATAACATATCACACTTGCAAAAAATAGTACACATGGAAATACATACATATGCAAAATCTAAGTACCTTAGAACAAAAGTTAAAAAAGAAAAAAAAAACCTATTGACAAAGAAGGAAATATAATTTAATAAATTATAATTCATGACAACTTTTACTTACCTTTGATATTTTGATATAGTGAGTGTCTCAAATGATTCTCTGCAATGAGGAGAATGCACTAACATGCTCATTCATGTCAGTTAGGTTGACAATGGTAAACATATCCTATTCACTTCACTTAACTTCACAAGCACCAAACAATTATAACTTTCTATATATCGAGATTTAACTGTATTGGAACACCACAGTGAAGCGAAATAATTATTAATTTTTAGATGAGTCGTATTTATTACACATCTGCTTCACTTTCGTACCTATTTTGAGGACATGTTTCGCAAATCATCGTTTGCATCTTCAGCTCTTATGCGACTCTATCCTCAAAATAGGTACGAAAGTGAAGCAGATGTGTAATAAATACGACTCAACTAAAAATTAATAATTATAACTTTAATTTACAAAGCAACCTTTTCACCGTGATATTCAAGCGTTAGGAAGGAAGGATGATCTCTACCTGCTCGAAGGTCCATACTTTCAATATGAATTTAACCACACCCATATACTCCTGAGTACACTGCAGAGACTCATTTGCGACACTTGTTATATTCTTATTAAAGATAAATGAAGTTCAGTCATTAATTGTAATAATTTGTTGAACCCTAAAACAATCTGAAATTTATTAACATTTAAAGTGTGATTTTACTTAAGATGCGTCAGCACTAGTAACACTAACTTCAGTAATTTTACTCACTGTTGACATGTTTCGGAAACATGTGTTCCTATAATTTTAATCATTACATTACTTCACAGTGTTAATTCCAATTTATCTTTTCAAATTATGTGTACCTATCTTCATTAAATTATATTCTATTTTCATTTGAACAGTCAAGTCAACTTAAAATATCAATACCATAACTCTTACAGTACTTAATCTCCCACCTGCACCCAAGATCTTACCATACCATTCAGACCTCAGTTGAACCACTGATGAGTGAAAAATCTATGCTACCATTGATTTATATTGAGTGCTAATGTTTCAATTAGAATAAATGTTCATATAAGGAAGTTCAATATTATTATACTGTGATACAAACTGCATTATTTCTTTAGTCTGTATATGTGTATAAATGTAACACCTAGAAAATTCCTATAAAAGCATCAATAATTCTTTAGAAACCTAAATAAGATTAATTCATGATACAAAAGGCTTTATCTACATTAATAAAGCCAAAAAATCTGGACCACAATCACACATCACTAATAGTTTCCTTATAGAGTCCGATTCTAGCATCTTTTCCTTTTTGACTCTGTTACTATATAAATTTGATGAAACATTTGAGATACAGATTTCACTGAAAATTGAAAGAATAAATGCACTATAATTTAGAAAAATTAAATCTGATCCATGAATTGTTTCACGGTATTCTTTGGTATATTCCATATAATACTTTAAACATACAAATCATTTTATAAATGAACTTCTAAACTGCAATGGGTAGAATGAAAATACTTACTTCTTATATAGCTACCTGAGGACTCTTGATGCTTATAGAAAGTGAGTTACTTCCAATACAGTGGGGCAACAACAATGTATACAGCCCAAAAATGGAACACTTTGTTTTCAATGTGTTGAAGTCTTAGGGCACAAATATTCTAGAACATTAAGCAGTGACAGTCTTTTCCCTCAAGTGAAGCTGTCACAATTTGCCCACTAGTCAAAAATAAACAACCTTCTTGCCAAAACTTCCCATTAGCCTCAGCTTTGGAAGATCCTCACTTTGGAAGACTCATATTGATTATTCACTTAGTTTCTGGTCACAATGGTGTATCAAGCCTTTGTTACTATACATGGCTATAAAGTTTTTTTTTTTTTTTTTTTTTTTTTTTTTTTTTTTTTTTTTTTTAAACCTTCCTCCAATTTCTTACACATTCTAGCATGAATTCAAATGTGCTCTGAGAAGAAAGGTAAACCCATGACTGCATTTTCCTGACATGAAGATATTTCTTTGAGAATCGTTTTCATTGCTTCCAATCCAATATTGAAAGCTTTTTAATCCATATTTAAAGCAATTTACTTCCTGCACCACAAATTTTACTTTTATTGTATTTTTATCTGTTGAAGCAGGCCATCCGGTGCGACCTTCAATTTTGGAAGAATCTCTTTCAAGTATTTGTGATTTAATCATAATTTTTCACCAGTTACTCTCCACTTTCTGTTTGTGTACAGTATTGCAATGAACCACACACAAGCAGCCCTTCCTCTTTTCCAGTAGAGTGCGAACATATATAGCATAACCAAATGCATTGTATGATTGAAGGAATTAATAAATTTGTCCATCCATCATAGGACCTTTTTTCTCTTCTACAATCAGTAACTTCAATGTTAAATGCTGGCTCCTCCTCCCTCTTCCAACTTGTCAGAGCACTGACAACTTTGTGCCAACTCTCTATACCCACAAAAATTTCTGAGAAACTTCTTATACCACTGAGGGAAGCTCAGGTCTCGAAGATTTACCAATGAATATACCTCCAGATGCTTCCTAAGCTAGGAGAGCATCCAAATCCCTCTTTCTGCAAACAATCATTGCTGGCTTGCACAGAACAACATAACTGCCTTCATGAAATATCCTCTATGCCTCAAATCAACTTTAAAATAATAGGAATTTATAGAAAGGGAAATAGTCAACTAAGATACATCCTAGGGATCCATCTGTAAACACAATGAAAGTACACTACAACTGGAGTTATGATCAGTTTGCACATGTCACTATTTAAACTTCAATCCAAAGCTGGGAAAACCTGCACCAGCATGCCACTTTTTATTGTTGTCCATACTCAAAAACATTGCATAACTCAACATTCACACCAACAGAAAATAGTACTTACGAAACATTGAGCAATGTCTGGTCATAGGTTGTCTGGGATACAGCCGCTTGAATTGCTTTTCTTCTCTCTTCTAAACTATCTGCAACCTTTGGCTTCAATTTTTGACCAGAAAGTAATTGCTGTGTCACAGGACCACTAAGCTGCTGAATTTGTTCAAGTGTTAGCAGCTGCAAAAATTATAAAAACTGGTGAAATGATTAAATGTAAAGTGATACTATTAACATACAAACTAAATGGACATCAGAAGATTTATATGATAAAAAGTAACACTTGGGTGTTGTTTCATACATACATCACTACATCATCCTCTTCATGAATTCATTGGTCACATTTAAATTGCTAGAGTACAAATATCATGAACTTGTGCATTTCAGCAATATGTGAACCAAGACACTTTGATTCGACCCTAGGTATTGACATATAGATGAACTTATATTTATTTGGCCCCCCTCTCACAAAAAATAGTGGAATAGATATGTTGTGGACTGTTTACAAAACATCACTATATTTTCTCTATGATATTTCCAAACTTATCTTTCTTTATTATGAGTAAGGACTATGATACAATGAGAAGTCCTTACTCATAGGAATTATGTAGTCGACATTAGCTGAAGATGTTAGGAAGGTCCTAACGAAATGTGTTCTATGTAAATACTAGTAATAAATGGAGCATTGAATACTAGTTTGACTCAAAATTATATTAATGAGTAGTCAACATAAACTGAAGATGTTAGGAAGGTCCTAACGAAATGTGTTTTATGTAAATACTAGCAATAACTGGAGCATTGAGTACTAGTTTGATTCAAAATTATATTATCTTAATTTATTTAGTACTTTTTATTCCTATATTTCTTATTTTGGAGTACCTATTGCAATCTACCCATGATACGTAGAAATGAATAACAGTGACCCAAAATTAGTTAAGATCACATGTCACATCCCTTACCACAAGAAATAAGTTTCAAAATGCTGGGTACTATTTTCTATTAAAAACTTAAATACACAATTATTTTAGTTAATTGATGGAAATTAAATACACAAATTTTAAGGATAATCTGTATGGCATTGGGAATCTATAAGGGATTATAATCTGTAGGGGCTAGGAGAAATTGTTTTATATTTTTTAGACAATTTTAAAAACATGGTATATCAAACTATTTTAAAACTTGCTTTACATAATTTCCTTTATAAAATGAACCTTCAACTTTTTGGGGCACACTGGGAACTACAGATATTTTTGAACTTTCTGCACTACCATTTTATTTGTAGCTTCATGTTTTTATTTCTAGAAGTTACCTCTCTTTTCTGATTGTATCTTCTTTTTGACTATGAAGATATTCTATGATCTAAATCCTTTGTCTTTTTTAATTGAATTTTTGTGGTATTAGGCATTAAATAGCTAAAAATATATAAATATCTGTAGGTTATGTATTAACTATGTTCTTACTGGCATGTCGAACATTTAAAAACTTAATATAATTTAGAGTCAAACTAATACTCGATACTCCATTTATTGCTAGTATTTACCTAGAATGCATTTTATTAGGATCTTCCTAACATCTTCAGCTAATGTCAACTACTGAATGTTGTTTGGTGAATTCCTTGGAGGCAATAAAGGCATCTCTGTCGACTGCATTAACCACGTGGGAAAAAATATTCATGAATATAAAGAAAACTATTCAATTTTGATACCATCTTTGAAGAGAAACCAAACTTCAACTTCATCAAGATACTGACAGAGACGCACCTATCACCTCCAAGGAGTTCACCAAACCAACATTCCATAGTCAACATTAGCTGAAGAGGTTAGGAAGGTCCTTACGAAATGCGTTCTAGGTAAATACTAGCAATAAATGGAGCATTGAGTATTAGTTCGACTCAAAATTATATTAATTTTGATGTTTCATTGTATCAAAGTTCTTAGTCATAGGAACTTAGAGACTTGTTTTGAAATCAAATGGAAGAAGTGGCTCAATTTATTCTTGACCATATGTTACTGCTGTAGATGAGAACACTGCCACTTGAGACATATTCTAAATGCTCAAAAATAAATGAAGTTAACATCACAAAAATAAAATCAGTTTGCAATTTATTTATTTTACTTATTTTATCAGCCAGTGAAAGAATGTCATTAATTACTATTTTTCAAAATTCACTTACCTCTCCATACGTAACAGAATCAAATGGTAACTTGTAGTGTTTCAGCATTGCAATAAAGTCCTTTGTTTCTTGCAGCAATTTTGTGAAAGATACAGCAATTTCATCATAGTACATACATTCACTAAGACACTTATGTAATCTAACCCTGAGTGCCTCTGGACACTCTTGAAGAGAACTATCTAGTTGAGCCCATTCAATTATTACTAAACCAGCAATCATTCTCTGCATGGCTGACTTAGAATTGAGGTGTACCAGTAATACTTTTATATAACAATCAATGGGACTCTCCACTTCTGGAGTATACACTACCCCAGGTGCAGGTTTAACTATGTAGCATGACAGAAGACCTACAATAAAATAAAATACATGTTAGTCAACTGTAAAGAAAATGGATAACAGCCAGTAAAAATATTAGAGCTACTCTGAAAGTTTTGAGTGAACAATAATGAATTCTTAAAAGCTAAAACAGGTGCTTTTCTTTTCATATATCAACATGGCATAAGTATAAAAATTGAAAGAAGCGTAGAGACAGTGTTACACAAGTTAAAATAAAAGTGAATCGAGAAGATATTGACACTTTCACAATGTCCAACAGACGATGTCCAGTTGGAGGAAAGATGTCCAATGGAGGAAAGTAGTCTCCAAAACATATTCCTGGAAATTTAAAAGTAAGTTCCTTTCTTGAAAGTGTTGAAAACAGTGTTGTTATTATAAATTAACTTTAAAGAGAGTCGATTAATGACACTAAACAACACTTTTAAATTTTTCCGGAACATGTTTCTGAGGCTTTGCCTCTATCATCAGCCGGCGCTCGACTGGTTCTCATTGGTGTAGTTGACGATATTTTGTCACAGGTCTCCTCTGGTGGCGGTTCAAGGAACTTGCTGAACAAATCTTTCTGGGGGATGTCGAAATTGAATACTTTGTTCCTATTTTTGGAAATGAAGATTTGTTCCCATGTGGATAGTTCTTGTTTTCCAAAACTACTAAAACATGCATCAGGAAAACAAGAACTATCCACATGGGAACAAATCTTCATTTCCAAAAATAGGAACAAAGTATTCAATTTCGACATCCCCCAGAAAGATTTGTTCAGCAAGTTGCTTGAACCGCCACCAGAGGAGACCTGTGACAAAATATCGTCAACTACACCAATGAGAACCAGTCGAGCGCCGGCTGATGATAGAGGCAAAGCCTCAGAAACATGTTCCGGAAAAATTTAAAAGTAAGTGTTGTTTAGTGTCATTAATCGACTCTCTTTAAAGTTAATTAAAAGTAAGTGTTTAGTGTCATTAATCGACTCACCCTTAAATTTAACTATATACATATCTTACGAAATTCTATTTTATCCTAAAAACTTAAGGCATGAATGTTTTACCTAACATACGGCTTGCCATGCACCGTGCTCGGGTTACATTCTTTTCTCGTGTAGTCACAGGTGTGGTTTCGCTTCCCCCAATATAAAGTTTCTGTTCACATTTTGCTACAGGAGTGCTACCATTACTGCAAACACTTTCAAGTGAGGGTAATGCTCTAGGTCTTTTTATTTGCTTTTCTTGCAAGCGATCCTAAACAGAAAACAAATTCACATAAGTCTTTGGTGCAGAATCCAAGAAATAGGAATCTTTCATAATTTATTTTTATCATACAAAAACCCTGCATTAATTTTTATGATTTGAATAACTTGCTTTTTCTACAGAAGAAAGGAAGAAAAGAAGGAAGGAACTAAGTCAAGCTATTGCTACTAACAAAAAGTGCCTGAAGAAATTTTTTTCACATGTAAATAATTTTGCACTGGAAAATGAAAATGGTCTTCAATGATGCCTAATAACAAGAAAATTCATCACAACTCACTTGTATAATGTACTTCATAGTTCTTCATACAAACTGCATTTTCTTAAAAGTACTATCTGGAAAGTACAATAACATAACAATTAATGCTGCAACTATTATTTTAACAAACAGTTGCCATTTCTGAATAATTAGATGGCTCACTTCTCACTTAAGGCATTCTGGATTCAATCCCAGAAGATGCAGATGGTATTGTGAAAAAGTTTGTTAGCAGAAAATGTTTATAACAAGAAAAGGTTTGTTGGAAAAAGAAGTTTGTTGGAAGAAAACGCTTCTAGGAGTTTGTTGTATAAATTTAGAGCCAAAAATAAATAATCTACATATAAGATCAGAGTAATTATTTCCCAACGACACCAGCTAACATAAAAATAAGACTCAGCATACCAGATGAGAGCTTGAAATGTATAATTCTCATTGAACATCATTTGTAAAGCAGCTGGTGCAAAATAACATGTCTTTTTAAAATATTTGCATCATTTTTGGGAGAGAACAAAGCTTTACTAGAAGTAGTAGGGAAGTGTAGAAATGAGATGACAGAATACAGAAATAATTTAGAGAGTGACATCAATGAAATTAAGGAAATATTGAAACAGGTAAAGGTATAATGCAGGCAGAAACGAATGTATTAGTGTAAATGATGCAAACACAAATAACTATGAGAAATACTGAAGAAAATAAGTTAAAGTTAATAGTGAAATAAGGAAAGAAATTAAGTTAACATATGAGAAATTGAATACCCGAGTGCAGCAAGAGCGTTGAACGGCTAACACTGTTATTGCATACATGCATGCACTGACTTCTGTGCAATAATACACATAGCAGAAGAAAACGGATACAACAAAAGTTTGGTGTTGAAGAAAATTAGAAAATCTAAACTAAAGAAAACCATTAAGGAAGCAACCACATTTATTAAAGAAAAAGAAAGCAACAGCATATTCAGTTCATTCACATATCATCCAAAAACATTTAATAAATTTAAAAAGATATTCAAGGAACAAAATATCATCTTGGCACCTACTAATAGATACTCAATTTTAAAATTACTAAATTCAAAAACAAAAGATGAAATTCCTTCAGGTAACAAATCTGGAATATACCAAATAAATTGCAAGAATTGTGAAAAATGCTACATAGGTCAAACAAAAAGAAATTTAAAAACCAGAGTCAAAGAACACTTTAGAAACATCAGATTGAAACAAGAAGACAAGTCAGCAGTAGCATTTCATTTTTGGAATGAAAACCATGACATTGATCCAAATCCAAAATTATTAAAAGGAGTGATAAACCAAAATAGATTGACAACATGGGAGAACATATTCATCTGGAAAAATAAGGATCGCGTAATGAACTTTGAAATCCCGCCAGCAGATAATTTGACAAAAAAGTTCATAGTTCCACCACCAGAGAGAGCAGATAACAACAAATGCCAGTTGGGAAGAGATTCAAAATGGAGGCCAGGGCCTTTGAAACTAGTCTCTCATAAATATATGAAAAAGTAAGTGACGAGTGTCAATAAACCAACCACAAATAATTTTTATATTAAAAATAAGGATTTATCAATGTGTTGGAGGTAATTTACAGTGACTGATTAAGAAAGAAAGAGTGAATTCTAATCCAGATTATACAATTACATAATATATAACGAAATCTGAGTCATGTAAAATATTTTCTCTGTCACTCTGATTAAGATGGATGGTTTCAAATATTTCGCCCGAACACGTGGCTGATTAAGTTGGAGAACCAACGTGTGGCTGTAATTAAGTGGAAGAAAAAAACGCCACAAATTTGGCTCCTGAACGTGTGGCTCGATTAAGATGGAGAAAGATTAAGCTGGAAAATAATGCCACAGCCTTCAAATGAAAAC